>OX030948.1:80843232-81180732 GCA_943735915.1 Pherbina coryleti
GTTTTCCATCGGAATCCAAGAATACCCACATTTTAGCATTGCTCAACGAAAATGCAACCCAGCGTTAATATGGAATGTCAAAAGCACGACCTAGCTTGAGCATGTCGCTACTCATAGCGTTGATCGTACGTCACCCCCTCAAATTCATATTTACGGGATGAGGTCGACGCAATGCATGAGGTCATATTTTGTGTTGCTTCATAAGAACCCATTGTTTCTAGTCGAGCTGTCAAAGGCCGACTGACAGAGATAAAGAGATGGGAAACTTCGATTCTGCTGTCATTTTTGTTGATTTTGCGCCAAAATCGTGCTTGTTCTTCTCATTTTTTATGCACTCACGTATTGTGTATATGAGTTCACCTCAAGATTGTCAACTGTTGTTGTATCGACTAACAGCTGCTTTAAGTTAGCAATAATATTGTTTTATTTTCGAAGCTTAAATAAATAGGCATTGGAAATGGACATAAAATGAATATAAAAGAGGCTGAAACTTAATTTATGCATGCAAAATCTCTCAACTGATAACACATTAACTTAATATTGCCAATGAAAATGCCTTGAAAATTAAAAAAGCAACTCTGATCCTTATACCGTACACGAACCTTCAATGCATGTTGAGTTTCTTCACAGATTTATACAACAACCAGCGTAAATTTGAACCAGCAGCTGACTTTATTTACTTAAGGCGCTACCCAAACTTGCAGTACAAAAAGTAGGGTTTTTTCATGAATGCGAAAACTACTAAAATTTTTTAAACGATCGTTATATCATCTAAAAATACATACATTGAACACTTTCAGTTATATTTTTTATTGAAAAATATTGTAGTCTTGTTAAAAATGACTTTTAAAAATTGCGTTTATATTTTTGCGTTTTGCGGTGACCAACATTGTGGTGAACTGGATCACCTGAAAGAGAAATAGGCTAATAGATTTAGTTAAATAACAACATAAACTAGTATCTGATCGATTCATTTAAAAAGTATGCAAAGTATAGTTAATGGTTAAATTTTCACTAAAAATACTGTTGTTTTTTGGCTATAAAATGGCCGTTTTTTATCGAATGAATCTGCAAACTTTTAAAAAGATAGGTTCAGAATTTTCGAGTAATTTTTGTCACCGATTAAAAAATTACATTTCGAGAAATTACGATTTAAGTTTCAACTTCAGTTTACACGAAGGAAATAATTTTTAAACAATAACAATAAACAATAACATAAATGCAGCCATCTATTCAGGACCCATATGGTAGCTCTTCTACCGACGATGATTCTTATAAATTTCCTGTTGCTTTTCATTTCTCTCTCGTCGCGCACCTCTCTGTTACTGCAATCGAGTTGTCGAACCTTCGAGCTAAACTGACAAATTTAAACAATAAGAGGCATCGAAAATTCATTTCTGAAAGTTCCAAACATTATATGAATGCCAGAAATACGAGGCATACGGACCTTTTTGGAGACGTATTACTTCGTAGATAGTTATACTTAAAAAATATGCAAGAACAAAAAAAATCGATGAAGTTCAGAGTTACAAGTGTGAGTTACTCCTTAATTTGTTTATGTTTAGTCCGTGGTAAGTTTGTCTAAGCTCAGTGAAATTTTACACAGTGGTGAGAACCCAAACCAGCTGAATAACTCAAACTAGCACCCAAACTGGGTGAGTTTCTCAACAAAATGTACGACCACAACTATAATATTGTGTTAGTATTGACTTCAATTTGACATAAAGCAGGCATAGTGCTATCCCTTTCACATCGAAGTTTCCCATCTCTTTATCTCTGCCGACTGACCTAACGCAGTATTGTAATTCAGCCATGATGATCACTGCTTTAAATCATTATTGCTAGAGGCACACTAAAAGCAATTCACAGTCAAAAAAACTGCAATAGCAATGAGTGCAATATATCATTGTAATGAAAATCTGTACAGGTACAGACTGTACAATTTAACGAATTTTTTAATGTTATGAGTCGGAAAAAAATGGTTTAAAATTTATGTAATACTACCTGGATGGTTTTGTCATGTTTTAATCTGAAATTAGTAAAATAAACCAAGTTTTGTTATTTAATGTCGTTAAAATGTTAATTTATTTTAATTAACCCTTATTCGACATACTGGGATCATAACATCCCACTCTTTTGTCTTGTATACGTTCTTTTGCTTTTACTATAACTTTTTTAACTTCCTTAATTAAATTTTTTGCCTATGAAACTTGCATATTATTAAAAATACACTTTTGAGAATCTAAAAAAAAAATAAATTCAAATTTTTGTATTGCTTATTTGAACGTGATAACAATACGTTTTCCTGAGCAGATTTTTAAAAATGTTGAAAAAAAATGCATCGGCGTTTGATTAATTTGTTACTCGCTAATTATAGGTGACATGATTTAAATAATGGTACGACGCCAGGGCTAATTTTTTGACCTTATGACAAAAATAAAGACGTCTTCCAGACTTGGAGGGAGCTTTTTAAGCAATGGAACAGCAAACTTGTTACATAGAATTAGTACTCGCTGAGTATTAGTGCTAGGATAAAAAATATGATACGACAATAAAGGCCTGTTTAAGCCCATGCAATCAAATTAGACAAAGAATTTCTGACGTCTTGCAGATACAGAGAGACTAATTGAACTAAGGCAAATGTTTAAAAACAAAAATGGAAGATTTATACATCGCTTTACGACAAAAATAAAAAAAAATATCGTTGCAAGGAGTTATTACTCGGTCAGGAAACATACTATGGAAAATTTTATTTTACGACAGCATACATGTGTTTTTAGTCTCATCACGAAAATATTAAAAAAATTTTTAGAGTCATGACTTCGGGCAGGTAACCACTTAATGCAGTAGAATGTAACAACAATAAAACGTTGCATTGAAATTTTAACTCTGTGACTACTGACGCAACGGTAAATTTTATAGAACGAAAATGAAGGTTATGTCTTTGGGCTACATGAGGATCCACAGGAGCCCGCCTAATGTAACGTAAGCACATCATTGTTGCATGGATTAATTGTATGGAGCTAAGGCAAAGTTAATGCACCAGAGAAAAGCACAACTAATAGAAATGCAAAAGCAAAAGCAAAAACAAAGACAAAGAAAAAGACAAAGACAAAGACAAACCAAAAACAAAGACAAAGGAAAAGCAGCAAAAACAAATAAGATCAACAACAACAACAACAACAACAACAACACCAACAACACCAACAACAACAACTCCAAAAACAACAACACCACCACCAACAACAACAACAACAAAAACAACAACACCACCAACAACAACAACAACAACAACAAGAACAACAACAACAACAACAACAACAACAACAACAACAACAATAACAACAACACCAACAACAACAACACCAACAACAACAACACCAACACCAACAACAACAACAACAACAACACCAACAACAGCAACAACAACACCAACAACAACAACAACACCAACAACAACAACAAAAAACAAAAACAAAAACAAAAACAACAACAAAAACTACAAACGAAGTATGTACCAACAAGATAAAAACAAAATTTGTGGCGACCAAAAAAAATTTTTTTGTAACACATGTTTTATTTTTTCAAATATTCAAGATTCTTTATTTTGATTCAATATTTTCAATTTATTTGATTTAATTAATAATAAGATGACTAATATCATCCAAATCCATCTCAATAATAAAATTAAGCCTTCGCAATCTCAACTGAATAAATGATTTATTGCATTCAGTGCATTCAGTGCTTTTCGTCTTGTTTGTTAGGACAATGATTTTTTTGCATTGCTTTATGGCTGAATTACAATACTGCGTTAGGTCGGTCGGCCTTTGACAGCTCGACTAGAAACAATGGGTTCTTATGAAGCAACACAAAATATGACCTCATGCATTGCGTCGACCTCATCCCGTAAATATGAATTTGAGGGGGTGACGTACGATCAACGCTATGAGTAGCGACATGCTCAAGCTAGGTCGTGCTTTTGACATTCCATATTAACGCTGGGTTGCATTTTCGTTGAGCAATGCTAAAATGTGGGTATTCTTGGATTCCGATGGAAAACTCAGATTTTCATAGGATTATCGTGGGAATTTATATTTTGATGCGAGTTTTTTTTAAATTGATCAAATTTTTTAAATTAACATGCTGCTTAAGTAGTATAAAAATGATTTTGATGAATTCAGCATGATATTAATATTATTCAATTGAATATCCTATTAAAATTTATACATTTTTTAGTATATCATAAATACTATTATGAGGGTATTCATACAAAATGGCAAACTTATATATTGGTCAATTAGATATTTTAATGAGGTTGGTTGAGGACGAATACCCTTAATATCATTGTTTGAATAATATAACACACAAAGGAATGTTGTGGTAAGGTAGATTGGCAAATGCCGTTCACTTTGTTTTTGTAAAGTTGTACCCAAGTACTCACTAATTACAAGTGATTCAGCGAGCATTGTACAAGGGGGCGTGGCAGCTCGAATCTGCAATATTGAATAACTTTGGAATTATAGGTCGCACAACATTGGAATTAGGTGTTCGGCCTCGATTTACATGTGCCGTTCGACTGGCAAAATTTTATGGGCGTTGGGAAAAGGGTGTGGCACTTTTTCGGCTACCCAAATTGTGGGTATAACTTTCGAACTATTAGTCACACATCAATGAAACTCGGTAAGAATGTACTATTTAGTCTTGTACTTTGACTGGAAAAATTGAGTGAGCATTGGACAAGGGGGCATGGCACCGCCCATATAAGTCAAACTTATGGTATCAAATAGCTTTGGAACTAAATGCCGCATAGTAATGAAACTCGGTATGGAGTTGCCACTTGGTAATGTCCATCTACTAGAAAACCGAGACGGGCATTGTACAAGGGGGTGTGGCTCCGCCCATACAATTACAATTTTTGATATCGAATAGCCTATGAAAGTAAGTCACAAAACGTTGAATTTTAGAATAGAATTACTATTTGGTGATGTATTTCTTTTAAAAAATTTTGACAGGCATTGTTCAAGGAGCCACACCCCGCCCATACATGCCAAAGTTTTGATATCGAATAGCTATGGAAATTAAAGTCGCATTACATTAAAACTCACAATGAAGTTCCACTTGGTGATATCCTTCTACGCCTATGGTACTTGTAAATTTGTACTACAGCACCAACTGGTGTCTAAGTTGGATTAAAGAAGAAAGCGACAAAATACTCACCGTACCTAAAAATCACAATATACCAATTTTCATTCTAATCGCATAAATAATTGTACTACCGCGCCCTCTGGTGTTCAATACAGGTCAAAAAAGATAGCAGCAAAACACTCAGCGTACATGAAAACCATTATATACCGATTTTCTTTAAATTTGTACTTAAGCGCCCTCTGGTGTTTAAGGTGGATAAAAATTGATTGAAATTGCCCCAAAACACGCACCGTACCAAAAAACTTCCATACACAAATTTATATGAATATTTCCATACGTATTTCCAACTTGCTTTCGTTGACGAAATTTCCTACATTTTGCTCTCAAAATTTGCAAAGATCTCGGCAAAAATTAACAGTAATAATAATAATAAATAGCAGTAATTTTGACAAAAACAAGAAAAATAATGACATCAAGTAATCACATTTTATAAAAAAAACAATATACATATATATATATATGTATATATATATATATATATATAAAAATATCGATCAATCAAAGAAAAATTTTTTGCCATAAAAACTGAAATGTGTTTCCAGAAATTCCATTTTAAATCTTAATTTAATTTCACATTTTATCATTATATTGGAAAGTGTTCATTTATTTTGAAGATTCTAGTCGAAATTTTCACGTTAATATGTGACATTTTTCATTATTTCGCAGATTATATTACACTTAATAAAAATATCTTAGCTTTCTAAAGTAGGTTTTATGGTTCTTAATGATTTTATGACAATATCTTTTAATTTTTTTATTGATTAAAATTATAATTGCATGATTTCGGAAAAAGGGACGTTTTGTGGGAATTTTAGTATAGCTGCTTTTATTGGCATCACCAAAATGATAGACGCACGATCTGTCAACGCAACATTTAGTTTTGCAAAGTTTGAGGTCGTCCGTTTTGACAGCTTATATCGTAAAGTTTTTACAACGGAGACCAAAGTACGGTCAAAGGCCGACCGACCTAACGCAGTATTGTAATTCAGCTATTAAGTGTTTATACTTTGTTCGTACTTTGTTCGTACTTTGGTCTCCGTTGTAAAAACTTTACGATATAAGCTGTCAAAACGGACGACCTCAAACTTTGCAAAACTAAATGTTGCGTTGACAGATCGTGCGTCTATCATTTTGGTGATGCCAATAAAAGCAGCTATACTAAAAATCCCACAAAACGTCCCTTTTTCCGAAATCATGCAATTATAATTTTAATCAATAAAAAATTAAAAGATATTGTCATAAAATCATTAAGAACCATAAAACCTACTTTAGAAAGCTAAGATCTTTTTATTAAGTGTAATATAATCTGCGAAATAATGAAAAATGTCACATATTAACGTGAAAATTCGGACTAGAAGCTTCAAAATAAATGAACACTTTCCAATTTAATGATAAAATGTGAAATTAAATTAAGATTTAAAATGGAATTTCTGGAAACACATTTCAGTTTTTATGGCAAAACATTTTTCTTTGATTAATCGATAATTTTATACTTATGTATATATATTGTATGTTGTTTTTTTATAAAATGTGATTGCTTTATGTCATTATTTTTCTTGTTTTTGTCAAAATTACTGCTAATTATTATTTTTATTACTGTTAATTTTTGCAAATTTTGAGAACAAAATGTAGGAAATTTCGTCAACGAAAGCAAGTTGGAAATATGTATGGAAATATTCATGTAAATTTGTGTATAGAAGTTTTTTAGTACGGTGCGTGTTTTGGGGCAATTTCAATCAATTTTTATCCACCTTCAACACCAGAGGACGCTTAAGTACAAATTTTAAGAAAATCGGTATATAGTGGTTTTCATGTACGCTGAGTGTTTGGCTGCTTTTTTGAACCATATTGAACACCAGAGGGCGCTGTAGTACAATTCTTTATGCGATTAGAATGAAAATTGGTATATTGTGGTTTTGAGGTACGGTGAGTATTTTGGCGCTATCTTCTTTGATCCAACTTGGACACCAGTTGGTGCTGTAGTACAAACTTTTTACAAAATCGCCTAAAACTACAATATTCCTACCATAGGCGTAGAAGGATATCACCAAGTGGTACTCCATTGTGAGTTTCAATGTTATGCGACTTTAATTTCCATGTATGGGCGTAGTCACACCCCCTTGACCAATGCCTGTCCAAGTTTTTTAGTAGAAATGCATCACCATATAAATAGTAATTCTATTCTAAAATTCAACGTTTTGTGACTTACTCTCATAGCCTATTCGATATCAAAAATTGTAATTGTATGGGCGGAGCCACACCCCCTTGTACAATGCCCGTCTCGGTTTTCTAGTAGATGGGTATTACCAAGTGGCAACTCCATACCGAGTTTCATTATTATGCGGCATTTAACTCCAAAGCTATTTGATACCATAAGTTTGACTTATATGGGCGGTGCCATGCCCCCTTGTCCAATGCTCACTCAATTTTTCCAGTCAAAGTACAAGACAAAATAGCACATTCTTACCGAGTTTCATTGATGTGTGACTAATAGTTCGAAAGTTATACCCACAATTTGGGAAGCCGAAAAAGTGTCACACCCTTTTCCCAACGCCCATAAAATTTTACCAGTGGAACGGCACATGTAAATCGAGGCCGAACACCTAATTCCAATGTTGTGCGACCTATAATTCCAAAGTTATTCGATATTGCAGATTCGAGATGCCACGCCCCCTTGTACAATGCTAGCTGAATCACTTGTAATTAGTGAGTACTTGGGTACAACTTTACAAAAACAAAGTGAACTGCATTTGCCAATCTACCTTACCACAACATTCCTTTGTGTGTTATATTATTCAAACAATGATATTAAGGGTATTCGTCCTCAACCAACCTCATTAAAATATCTAATTGACCAATATATAAGTTTGCCATTTTGCATGAATACCCTTATAATATTATTTATAATATACTAAAAAATGCATAAATTTTAATAGGATATACAATTGAATAATATTAATATCATGCTAAATTCATCAAAATTATTATTATACTACTTAAGCAATATGTTAATTTAAAAAATTTTATCAATTTAAAAAAAAATCGCATCAAAATATAAATTCCCACGATAATCCTATGAAAATCTTAGTTTTCCATCGGAATCCAAGAATACCCACATTTTAGCATTTCTCAACGAAAATGCAACCCAGCGTTAATATGGAATGTCAAAAGCACGAGCTAGTAGAGCATGTCGCTACTCATAGCGTTGATCGTACGTCACCCCCTCAAATTCATATTTACGGGATGAGGTCGACGCAATGCTTGAAGTCATATTTTGTGTTGCTTCATAAGAACCCATTGTTTCTAGTCTAGCTGTCAAAGGCCGACCGACCTAACGCAGTATTGTAATTCAGCCATTATGAACGAAAGCAATACGTGCATTGATTGCCGAGAGATGAATGTGAGTATTGACTGTTGTTGTCATTTTTGCTTTAGTGTTGATCAAGTATAACTCTCTCACTGAGAGAGCAAACTGTGAACACTGCAGTAAATCACACTGTGTGTATGAAAGAATGAGTGCACTCATGCAGGGCTTTAATATTCATTTCATTCTTACATACTACAGTTAATACTACAAATAATTCTTACGCTCTAAAATCAAGAATGATAGATAAAAGGATTGCGCAGTCCCAGCGTCGAGAAAAAATTCTACTGCGCAGCCTACGTCATCCGGGTTCTCAACTGTGACACTTTATGAATACATACAAAAGAAAATATCAAAAAGCAGATAGCAAGCACAAGCATGGAAAACGTTAAGCACAAATCACACATAGTTTTTTCAAAACTTTCATTATTTTATATTAAACGCACAAATTTTATTTAGGTTATGTTTTTCACTTTCGTTTCACATTATTCCACGAACAACTGTTTTTGACAGATGGTCGTTTCCTCGTTGCTGAGAAAATCAGTAGTTGTCAATACTACCTGTATAATTGTATCATGGGTTGTAGGTGCGCACACTGTGCCCGGATATTTTTCCAATAGCTGGGTTGCATTTGAGAAACATTCTCATGGGGAGTTTTAAAATTATTTGGCCGTTTTGAGTTTTATAAAATTTTCCGTTACTGACATATTTTTTGTTGATTTTGGTGAGGTTATAAATATTAAACAATTTTTTTATTAGGATATTATGTAACCGGGCGTCTCGACTAGCAATAATTCATTGCATACCATCTGTCAAAGAACAAATATTGCCAATGGAGACCACTCAATTGCCGAAGTTGACAATTTGCAAGACATATATTGCCAA
This sequence comes from Pherbina coryleti, assembly GCA_943735915.1. Taxonomy (NCBI): domain Eukaryota; kingdom Metazoa; phylum Arthropoda; class Insecta; order Diptera; family Sciomyzidae; genus Pherbina; species Pherbina coryleti. The sequence continues at coordinate 80,852,687 of OX030948.1, forward strand.
CACGACCTTGGCAATGAGCTGTCAGTTTTCTTGTTTGGCAGTCATTTTTATATGTGTTGAGAATTGAAGCTACTAAAACGTGGCGTGGAGAAGAAATTTATAAAATAATAAATTTATACCGGCAATTTGAGTGCTGATTTAAAAAATCAAGCACGCGCGAGCAGCGTACTAATTTGTTCAGCACCATTTTAAAAATTAAATAGCATAACATCAAAAACTCACCCTTGAAATATTGCCATTGCTTACAATGGATTTTGACAGATGGCATGCAATGAATTATTGCTAGTCGAGACGCCCAGTAAAAAGCAGCATTCAACATTTTGCTGGCACTAACGCCATCTTCTTATATATACTAGGTCGTAGCAGTCGCTTAGCAAACACTAACGCGTTTGCTAGCTAGCCACATAAATTGGTACGTTGTAGAGGCAATTTAGTTGAGTTGATAGCTCCAATAGATTTTTCTAAAAACTATATAAGCAAAGATATTAAATAGGTTTTGTTATTTCAATTAAATGGGGATTCTACTTTTTGTCAATAAAATGACCAGATCTCAAACCATTGCACAGTCCTACTAATAGAAAAAGATTTTGACTCATTAATTTAAGTCTCAATTTTTGGCTTAAACCTCTTGCATCGTCGAAGGAGTCTGACAACGCTCGTGGGTGTGTAAAGCATTGATGATTGTCACAGCATTGCCAACATTTTTCAGCTTCTTAATGTTGTATTCTTCAATTTCAGCGCTTTTTGTGATTATTCACGTTAAAAATTTTCAAAAATGTGTCTAAAAATGTACCGGAAGTTTACCGTTTACATACAATTTGGCCACAAAGTGACAAATGGTAACATTGATAACGCAAATGGTAACAAATGCGGTAAATGTGCGTCAAACGTGATCAACTGCCACCCCAGAGGTCCCGGGTTCGAATCCCAGCTAGGAAATGATCCTACGCTTTGACCTTTCGCGTTTGCAATTTTCTTTCATTAAGTAATCAGCTGAAATTGAAAACTCATCAATATTTACGACTTAGAGTCGTAGTTTGTGGATGAGATTGCCTTATTACTTGAATTGAATTGAATTGAATTGATGCACCCTTCGCTCACACTAATCTACCACGCCATTTCGAACCAAAGCAGACTTGACTGAATAGGTATTACACCTAAGACCTTGGTTCAAAGCTTAAAAAAAAATGATAAGGTTATGTATGTTATACTCTGAAGTACAAATCATACTCCATTATGTGTGTCAAATTAAGTAAATTAAACAATACAATAGAAAGCTTACATTATTATAAAATTGACGTTAGTAATGCTATAGAACTTACAAAAAATAATAACTCTACATTAGGAAATAATTGTGTACCAATAAATGTACATACTGAAATAATCAAAAATTATGAATAAAATCATAATATATATCAATCAATACAAGTACAAGTAAGTAACCTGTTCAATAATGCTTTATCTACATTAGCGAAGATTGTCAAAAAAATATTCAATAATAATGGACATATTGGACTACAGGGGGTGCCAAATTAGTCAGGGGCTGGATTACCGGGGGTCCAGTGTAAAAAAAAGATGAACGCTGATTGTTGATTAAAAATTTGATTTGTAGACAATTCTTCTAATGATACTCTTAATAAACATTCCCTGAAATTTTGTTGTTCTGTCCAATTTGACTCATTATCTGGTTCATTACGAACCATTACGTTCCTTATTTAATTTAGTATTGCTAATTATTGTGTTAAATTGTTGTTAAAAGCAATGTGAACAAAAACCAAGACTCGACTTTCACCTCTATTCAAATGCTGAGTGCTCCCATTTGATGCTTCTGAATATACGAAACCGTCTAGTGGAGTTTTAATGAACTAAATGTTGACAATATTTAGAAACATTTCTAAGTCTTTATTTCAATTCATGTCGCGATCAATGTCACAATATCCTAGATCCTAGGACCTACAAATTAGAATATCGTGATATTGATCGCAACATGGATAGGAATGGAGGCTTAGAATTATTTCCTAATATTGTCAAAAAAATTCATTTTATTAAAACTGCTAAAGACGATTTTATAACATTTATTGGTTTTTTTTTTTTGTTAATTATTTGAATTTAAATCTATTGGTGTTTTCGTTTCTACAAAAAAATGTTGCCCTACCACAGTGCAACATTTTTCAAGTGTTGCACTTAACCCTCAAAAAGTGCAGGTTTTGAACACAAAACACTAGCCTGCTTACTCAATCAGCTGGTATATTTGTGTGCGCCAAAAATAAAAAATTTGCTTTATTAAAAATATTATTTAAGTGTCAAATTATGAATGCATATATTTAACCTTGTCTAACACACGCATTTTATATTATTTTCGTTTAAAGCAATCAGCTGATTTTCAGGGCAACATTCTCCCCTCAAAAAATTTCGCAGGGTAATAAATGCATTTTTGCCCTATATAAATGTAACATTGTAAGAAACGAACACAGATTTTTTTCACCCGTTTGCACTTATTTAACAATCGAACACAAAAAAAGAAGAGGGCAATGAAAAGGTAACATTTTCTGGTAGAAACGAAAACACCATAAGTTATAGTCATGAATTGATAGAATCTGATAATGGTTTGATGAGTCGGTGTTGAGTCACCAAATAATGAGAAATAAAAAATAATTGCAAATTTCTTTTATTTTACAGGGTTTACCAACACATGCAAATAAAAACATTAAACAATTTAATTTGAATGTATTTGCATCCATTTACAAACTCCAGCATAGCAGTTATTTATTTTAGTTAGTAATAAACAGCTGTTGCAGCGAACAACATTCGCCTTAATGTTTTTGTTGTTGTTGTTGTTCCATGCTGTTCGGTTATTTATAGCGAGCGAGCGAAGCGAACGACGTATACATACAGAAGCAGGCAAGCAGCAAACTGAATTAAGCGAATATGTATCAACAAAGAAAGATATGGAAATATTTTTTTCAATAAATTTCTAAACTAAACAGAATTTCCAAATTTGGGCTTCGCAGGCACCTAATTTAAGATCAGTAGAACAGTTTAGAAAAAGAAATACTAAAATCGGTCAACCCATTTCAGAGTTCTGCTCCTTTAAACATTCTTCATGCAAGTTGTTCCATGGGAGCTTCGCTCGCTTCGCTCGCTCGCTCCAATTACGCAAACCCAAATTTTGTCCGGCGTAAGGCTTCTTAAGTACAAGTCCAATTTTAATAAATTTAGTATGGTTTGATAGGTTTAGACCTATCCATTAGATGTGCAAACTGGACTTTTTATTTCTTAAAAATTTATATTTTGACGTAGAATACGTCATTCTCGGAGGTAAGTAGGGTGGTTGATAGTGATCAGGCGTCGGTATTTATATAACTTTTTGAGCCTTTGGTGGGCCTAAAGTACTGATCGTACAATGTTGATGTTAGCACTTGTTGGTCTGCTTGATCCTCAATGCGACAAAAATTCATGTTAGAACTCTCTAACTTATATAAATTTTACACAATTACATGAAATATAAAGCCAACATTTGATGTTTTTGTTTGCTTAAACTTGCTACCTATTTATCGACAGTTTCCGGTTTTATCGACAAAACCATAAAATTTGTATGGGAGCCCCCCCTAAGGAGTGGTCGGAGGGAATAGGTGTCAAACGTAAAAATGTTCCTTTTGCAAAAGTAATGGGGGTCGGTCATACATATTAACCTTCTCCGGCACTCTCTTAAAGGTCATATGCTCAGGTGTATGGAATAAATAAACAAAAACCAAAAAATTTGTATGGGAGCCCCCCTAAGGAGTGGTCGGAGGAAATAGATGTTAAAGGCAAAAATGTTCCTTTTGCAAAAGTAATGGGGGTCGGTGATACATATTAACCCTTTCCGGCACAAACAAAATAAAATTTGTATGGGAGCCCCTCTTAGGAGTGGTCGGAGGAAATAGGTGTCAAAGGCAAAAGTGTTCCTTTTGCAAAAGTAATGGGGGTTGGTCATATATATTCACCCTCTCCGGCAGTCTCTTGAAGGTCATATGCTCAGGTGTATGGAATAAATAAACAAAAACCATAAAATTTGTATGGGAGCCCCCCTAAGGAGTGGTCGTAGCGAAAAGGTATCAAAAGCAAACATGTTGCTTTTACAAAAGTAATGGGGGTTGGTCATATATATTAACCCTCTCCGGCACGCTCTTGAAGGTCATATGCTCAGGTGTATGGAATAAACAAACAAAAACCATAAAATTTGTGTGGGAGCCCCCCTAAGGAGTGGTCGTAGCGAAAAGGTATCAAAAGCAAACATGTTGCTTTTACAAAAGTAATGGGGGTTGGTCATATATATTAACCCTCTCCGGCACTCTCTTGAAGGTCATATGCTCAGGTGTATGGAATAAATAAACAAAAATCATAAAATTTGTAAGGGAGCCCCCTAAGGAGTGGTCGGAGGGAATAGGTGTCAAACGCAAAAATGTTTCTCTCGCAAAAGTAATGGGGGTCGGTCATACATATAAACCTTCTCCGGCACTCTTTTAAAGGTCATATGCTCAGGTGTATGGAATAAATATTTTGCTAAATAGTTTTTAAAAAAGATGTCATCAAAAGCAAATTGACTTATTCTACGTCTTGTGTTACGACATAGTCGAAACTACTGTATCTTTTTTAAGTTATAGCTTATTAAAGTTTGCATATAATTGCATATTATTGTTGTTGCTATGTTGTTTTTTCTTTTATTAACAGAGCAGCTGAGAACAACGTTATCAAACTCAGAGCAAAACTATTCGCTGCTCATATTTTGCTCTTTTGTCTCTTCTTAATAGATAGGATAGATAGATAGATAGTTGCCAGACTTTAGAATCAAGTGGAAATCTGACCTCCCATTTGATTTTTTAGTTGGGTTTGATTCAATCGTTAGGTGTGAGCACTTCCATAAGACACCATGCCCACATGAAAACAAATCAAACTATCAGCCGACTAAAAGTCTGTAGTGTGCGGCGGCTCTAAGTCTTTACGAAATAGCAAACAAGAAGAACATAACAAAATGAAAATAAAGAGACAATAAAAGTGCTGTCAAACACATCAAGCAACGTAGCTGCTTTTTGTGTGAAACGGTGCAAATGCGAGAACACACCCCTATTATAGGTGCATTTTTTCAGGGAATAGTACTGAAAAATATATGTGTATACTTAAATTTATTTATAAATATATTTATAATGACATTAATTCCACTTCAAGTCGCCATGTTTCAATAAGAAAATGTCGACTTTTTTCATTTTTACAAATAAATTACTCCCTATAAATAAATTGTGACTACGTTTAATTTAAGCCACTTTGACAAACCCGGCCTACGTCACGATTTTTCGCAGCCAACTTCATAACAAAGATGGACGACATGCGCAATGCGCAATCTGGTAATATATCATTCTTGCTCTAAAATCATAAATTCTTATGCTCTAAACTCTATAAATTCTTACACTCTAAAATCTATTAATTCGTACGTTCTTAAATCTCACAAATACATGAAAACTTATTTCTACTTGTAAATTCTGAGTTACATTTAAATGTGCAAACGCAACACATTCACCAGATGATTGAGTCAATGTTCGTTCGCTTATGGTTTATGTTTACAAGCGCTTAAAATGTATCAATGTTCGCTTGTTTATGGTTTTTCATTACAATGTTTATAATGACTAACAATGCTACAGGTAGGTCAGTGGGTAAGTTTCAAGTAGGTATGGTTTACCTACCTAAAAAAAATTTATGATAGTGGTAGTGGAAATATAAATGCAACAATTTGGATTTTGAGAAATTATTACCTATGTATAAAATAAAAGTTTTTAATGTAGCTTTATATTTACTTATTTAGATATACAAATGTTTTATATTTATAATGTGTAAATTATGCATCTATGTTGTATTTTATTCAGTTATTGTTTTGCATTTTCCTTACTTGTCCCTTAATTTCTACGTAGGTATTTACCCCTTTTTTATTAATTACTTTATATGGCCTCTGATAAGCACTCTGGTTTTTTTCTATTTTCTAACTTTAGTAAAACTAAATCACCTATATCTATATATCTACTTTTAGTTTATTAATTCCTTCGCAGCTGTTTTTTCGTCTTTTCTCTTTAACTGTATTAATAAATTGTTTTGCTTTATTAATAGAAGTTTTCAATCTTATTTTGAGTTCATTGGCGTATGATAAAAATAAATATAAAAAATATTGGCGTATGAGTCAATATTATAAACTGGTGTATTATAATTTATAATATCATTTGGCATGTAGGGTAGTTTGCCGAAAACTAACTCGTAAGGCGAGTAGCCTGTGTCAATGTTTAGTGAGGTATTATATGCAAACGTGTAAAAAGATATCCATTTATCCCATTCACCATCTTCTGCAAAATTAAGCATGTACTCATTTATAGAGATGAGTCGATATTTTGGTAGCAGTGATTCTTTCACAGCTACTCGAAAGTAGCAATCACAGTCTGCTACCAAAATATTTCAGTCACAGTGATTGCTACTCCTGTTATTTTTTTTTTTTTTTTTTACAAGTAAAGTATTAATCACAGTAGCAGTGACGGTGATTCCCAAAAGCTTTGAGTATCGAATAATTTCTGCTACTGGTATTTTACAAGATCACAGTAGCAGTGATTTTTATTTCAGTGAATATATGTTATGATCGGTAAAAATTTTCATTAAGAAAAAACATTTTTTCAAGAAATATTTGAACTGATATCAGGCAATTTTTTATATAATGTGATTAAATGTTTTAATTATAAAAATAATTTTAAGATTTACTTGTTTTGCTTTAAAACAGGCCTAATCAGCGAAATGAATAAAAGGGCCAAAGCCTAATTAAGAAAGATAATCGCCTGATTAAAATAAACAACAAAATACATTAACAACAACAAAAGCGAACATTTTAGCGTCACCACCATCGACGGCAACCTAATTTGTTGCTTTTTGCAAGTGCAAAGAATGTGTTGATAAAAAAAATCCCAAAAACAAAATACATACGCGGCAAGCATGCGTAGCAGGACACGAGATCGTCTGAATTTCTATTCCACTAACAAAACACACGCACAACAACAATGCTGTATGTTTTTGGTGGTCGCGCCGCACGCTTGTGCGTTTCGATGCGTATGTTGTTGCTGTTTGTTATAGTTAATTTTCGATGGTGCATTTCATCGTAAATTTGGCGCAAGCAAAATGTGAGTTTTATTCAATTTTAATAAATGGGCCAATTATTACAACAAGGGCCACAAGGGCCACCTTTGTGATTAGGCCTGCTTTAAAAGTATGATCACACTGTACATCAATTTGCATCTTTTAAAAAACCCCGCCCACTTTGTTATCGGTTCTTTATATTTGCGTGTACGCTAATCACGAATATGCAATTATTTTTTTCGGGTCACCTCTAGTTTGGTCCCTACAGGACTTTGCAATTTTAAAGGAAAACTATCTTTGAATAATTGTTAAGTATAGAAGTTTATGTCCTATCATAACAAATTTGGTATCAATTAAAGAGAATAAAGTAAAGAATATTAAAAACATATTAATTTAAAAATTTTACGAAAAAAGGACATGAAAAATTTCCTTTATATTCTAAAATCCTTTATATGCTTTAAGTTTTTTGTCAAATTAAAACAAAAAAATTTTTTGATAAACTATAATATATTTACTATAGTTCTAAAGTTTATTTTAAACGGTCATAAACATAACAACAACGAAATTCAATTTATATAAAGTAAGTCATACGGAATGTTGCACAATTGCTGATTTCTAAAATACTTTAAAAATGTATTAAAAATGAACCAATGAAGCGACTTTAATGAAATTTTGCAAAAATATAGTAAATATATTATATTTGTATTTTTCAAACAATATGTTTTGTTTTAATTGGACAAAAAACTCCAAGGATATAAAGGATTTTAGAATATAAAGGACATTTTTCATATTCTTTTTTCGTCAACTTTTTCAATTAATATGTTTTTAATTTTCTTTACTTTATTATCTTTAATTTGATACCGAATTTGTTATGATGGGACATAAACTTCTATACTAAACAATTATTCAAAGATAGTTTTCCTTTAAAATTTCAAAGTCATGTAGGGACCAAATTAGAAGTGACCATAAAAAAATAATTGCATATTCGTGATCAGTGTACACGCAAATATAAAGAACCGATTGCAAACTGGGCGGGGTTTTTTTCGTGTTGTACCGTGTCATTAATGAAATTTTACCAAGATCTTTAAAATTAAATGGAAACTGTAGAAGTATCAATTCTAATAAGTCAGTGTGATCTCTAATATAACAAAGTAGCAATCACAGGTATTTTTCACTGTGATTCCAAAGTAGCAATCACAGTGAGTAGCAGTGACTACAAAATAGCAGTTTTGCCCATGACTACTCATTTAGTACCCTATGATTGCGTTCTAAACTTCCTAAGGTTTCATGGTGGTATGGATCTGAAAATGTTTGTTTTATGTCTAAATGTTAACAAATGTTTTTCATTAGTTGGTTTACAAATTTAGTTCCTCTATCTGATTTAATAACTTTGAAAGTACCATATTTGAGAATAAATTGATATACTAGTGTTGACGCAACTGTTGCTGCATCTTTGCTTTCCATTGGATATGCCATGACATATTTTGTCAATTCACATTGTGCTGTTAATATATACCTGTACCCGTTTGAAATTCTTAAAGGCGCTACAGTGTCAATCGCTACTACTTCAAAACTTGTGTTCGGTGTATCTGTAATGACTAATTGTTCCTTTGTATGTCGTATTTGTTTATTTTTCAAACATTACTTGCAGTTTGTGACGAATTTCTTTACCATCTTAGACATATTCTTCCAAACATATCGCTGTTTTAATTTCAAAATTGTCCTTCTAACTCCTAAATGCCATCCGCAAGGTAAGTTGTGATATTATTCAATTAATTTCTATTTTATTATTTCATCATTTATTCTTTGGGGACTTCTATACATCAATATATTTGTACCTGAGCGATTTTTCTTTATTTCTTTTTGTTGCAACATATTATACTTTTTCTTAAATTAATTTTTGTGCACGTGCTTAAATACTTCATCTTCTTCGTTTAGCGCTAATTCTTTAATATTCAACTTGTGCATTTTTGATGATAGTTTATCCAAACACAAATCGGGTTTGTTTAGATTATCACTACATCTGACAAGTACTAAATCTTTTATAAAGGGTGTTTTTTTTAGGGGTTTGTTTTTCGAATAGAGATAAAACTGGCATTTTGTGGTCAAATCTGGCAACTCTAATATCATTTATGTTCAGTTGGGTTTGCAATTTCATCATGAACAGGTTGACAAAAGAACAACGCTTGCAAATCGTGCAAATTTATTTCGAAAATAATGGTTTAGTTCGCGAAGTTTACCGCAAGCTCCGTCCATTTTATGGTCGACATAATCGTCCATCAGAGCAATTAATTCGGTTAACCATGGGTCGTTTTCGCACTACGTTTACTCTATGTGATAATACGCATCCGCAGAGACGTCGAACAGTGCGCACCGAAGAAACAATTGCCGCTGTAGAGCAAAATGTTGAAGAGGACCCGAATGAATCGATTCGCCAACGTGCACAGCAATTGGAGCTTTGTCCATCAACTTTATGGAAGATTTTGCGCAAAGATCTTGGCTTGCGACCTTACAAGATCCAGCTTGTGCAAGAATTAAAGCCGCGAGACCATGCAATGCGTCGTGATTTTGGTGTATGGGCCGAAAATGAGATTGATCTCGATGCTGATTTTCATCGCAAAGTTTTGTTCAGTGATGAGGCTCATTTTTGGTTGAATGGCTACGTAACAAGCAAAATTGCCGCATTTGGAGTGAAGAGAATCCACATGAGATCCTTGAGACGCCATTACATCCACAAAAACTGACTGTTTGGTGTGCTCTATGGGCTGGTGGAGTCATTGGGCCATACTTTTTCCGAAATAATGCTGGAGAGTCAGTTACCGTTAATGGAGACCGGTATAGAGCCACGATAACCGACTATTTTGTTCCCGAAATGGATGGCATGAATGTGGATGAGTTGTGGTTCCAACAAGACGGCGCTACATGCCACACAGCGCACGTCACAATCGATTTATTGAAGGAAACATTCGATGAGCGCATAATTTCGCGGAATGGACCTGTCAATTGGCCACCAAGATCGTGTGATTTGACACCATTGGATTATTTTCTTTGGGGATATGTGAAGTCGCTCGTCTACGCCAACAAACCAGAAACGTTAGGGGACTTGGAGGCCAACATTCGTGGCGTTATTGCCGACATACGGCCCCATATGCTCGAAAAAGTGGTTGAAAATTGGACCTGTAGAATTGGCTTTATTCGAGCCAGCCGCGGCGTCCACATGCCCGAAATCATATTTAAACATTAATGACATAAAGTTATCCTTCCAAAAAAGCCAAATTGATGGACATTAAAACGATTTTCTGGTGTTTTATTTCAATTCGAAGTTCTATACCTCTAAAAAAACACCCTTTATTTGTGTCTACATGGGTGTGGTGTATTTAACGACGGTAAAGGATTTTTACATTTTTTTGTTTAACTCCCTATTTTTGCCATTTTTTGTGTTAACTTGCAGCAAGGCTTTGCCGACTTTCAAAGCATTAAAATGCCCCACTTGAGAATTTGAAAATAAAAGAGCGACTAGCGCACTGTTTTTGATATAATTCAAGTCTGAATTCTTTATTAAAATTTACTGGTATTTATACCAAGAATTTTGGTATTCTTGTTCTTATTCTAGATAATATTCTAATTAGAATTCTTAACACATATATAAATCTACTAATATAAAATTTCGGAATAATGTGACATATTGGTAACATGTGTAAATCGATCATCTTTGACCGATATTTACAAGTAGATGCAATGCAAACAAATCATAGCACAAATAGAAACGAAAAATCAGTCATTGGGACACACACCAATTCTGCTCTGCATGTCGCTCAAATTGCAGTTTGTCACACTTTAAGTTGCTAGTGTGTCATAACAATAAGCGACGGTCTAGTTAGTCAGCATATGTTAGCTGCTATGAATCACATGTTGCCTATATGCACACTACATCCTTCCCCCAAAAAAATTATGATATTTGTTAATATTTCTTAAAATTTAAATAAATGTCATCTTATATGTATTTATAATCTATAGCGCTGTTTATAACTATGTATCTTAAAATAACTTAATATATTTGTCTAGACTTTACTAAATTATTATTGTGTATTTCATATAATGTATCATCTAGTTATAAATGATATATATATAACGCTATTACATTTATTTTTCGAAATTATTTTATATGGGCCTTTAAATGGCTTACACAAATTTTTTCTTATTTTGTACTTTTAAAAAATATAATCACCTACTTTAAAATTTGACTTATTTATAGTTTTTTGATTTTGACATCTTATATTTTTAGTTTCTATCAGGTTATTTCTAGCTTGTTCATATGAATATCTTAATTTCAATTTTAATTCATTTAGATAATTATCTGAGTCATATATTTGTTCTTTATTCGTCATTATTTCGCATGGTAGTGAGCTTAATTTACCAAAAACTAGTTCAAATTATGAGTAATTTGTGCTACAATGTGGGATTGAATTATAACAATATGTGTTATATGGGAGCCAATCATCCCAATTATCTTTATCACCTGCTGTCATTAAATATCGTTTAGTACTCTATGATTTATTTCTATTGAGCCTAATGTTTCATGATGGAAAGGTGTCGAAACAAATTTGTCTATATTCAATAATTTACATATGTTCTTTAATAACTCGTTAGTAATTTCAGTTCCTTTGTCTGTCAACAGTGTTCTGAAACATCCATATTTAAGAATGAATTTTTCTACTATTGCTTTTGCTACTGTTATAGCATCTTTACTTTCCCACGGAAATGCTTCAACAAATTTTGTTAATTCGCATTGAAATGTCAAAATATATCTTTAACCCTTGGATGGTCTTAGAGGCCCTACAGTGTCAATCGTGATTGTTTCAAATGACGTGTTTGGAGTATCCGTTACTTCAAAATTTTTCTCTAGTGTATTTAGTTATTTTTACTTTATTGCAGATTTCACAATTGTAAATGAATTTATTAACCATTTTATTCATATTTTTCCAGACAAACTTCTGTTTTAATTTTCCTATACATTTCCTGATTCCGCAATGTCCCCCTAATCTTGAATTATGATGTTCTTCTATTAACCTGTGCATTTCCTGTTCGTTTGTAACCTGTCTTGGAGGTTCATATAAAATAATATTCAAACATTCTTCATTTCTTCTATTCTTTTGCAGCTTATTAAATATATCCTTGAATTTACTTACGTTCACTTTTTCAAAAAGTTTACTATTCCTCGGAAGCGCTACCGTTTTAACATCTGCATTGCTCATCATGAATATTAACTTCTTCAAAATCAATTTTACCTCTGATAGAGAACTATCGTTAAATTCTACAACTACAGTGTTTGCTGCTATATTTATTTTATTTCTTTGGGTACCCTTATTTTCTTTAATACTTTTTGTAAATTTTAATTTCTTTATCCGCCTAGTGTTTGATATTGATACACAGTCCCAGATATGAAGGTGATCAATCCCCACATTTGAGTCTAAGGCATTTGCACAGTTATTTTCATTATTTAATTTAACATTTTCTTCTATATTTTTCTTCATTGCGCGCGTTATAACATTACCATCATTTTTTGGAATCATTTCTCTTAGTTTGTTGGAATCTATTTGTATTCTGGAAAGTGCGTCTGCGTTTGTGTTCATTTTTCCTTGCTTAAATATTATCTCAAAGTCATAGTCCATTAGGTCAACTCTTATTCTGATCAATTTTGATGAAGGATTTTTGTGTGTAAAAAGACTAACTAGTGGTCTATGGTCAGTGTAAACTATGAACTTTCTACCAAATAAATAAGAACGGAAATAGTTTATTCCCCAATGAATTGCTAATAACTCTTTTTCAATTATAGGTTTATTTAATTCATGTTTGTTCAAGGCTTTGCTAGCATAGGCTATTGGTTTGTCTGCCCCTATTTCGCCTTGTGACAACACCGCTCCTAGAGCATGATTTGATGCATCTGTTGTTAAAACAAACGGTTTGGAAAAATTTGGATAACTGAGAATGGGAGGGCTCATGAGTTTTTCTTTTAATGAATTAAAAGCTTTAGAGCATTCTGTTGTCCAGCTAAAAATCTGTTTTTTCTTTAATAACTGATTCAATGGTTTAGCAACGTCTGCAAAATCTTGAATGAACCTTCAGTAGTAATTGCAAAATGCAACAAATCTTCTTACGTCATCTGCATTTTCAGGTATAGGATAATTTTTGATTAATTCATATTTTGCTGGGTCTGTACGTATTCGTTCGGAAGTAATTAAATGACCAAAATATACTACTTCTGGTTTTAAAAAGTTGCATTTCCCTGGATTGAGTTTCAAATTATATTCGCGTAAACGTTCAAATACTGCTAATAGATTTTGATTGTGTTCTCTCAGATTTGAACCAAATACAATTACATCATCTACATATAGAAAAGCTGATGCCTGTACACCACTTAAAGCTATCGATAGCATTCTTTTGAAACTGTTTGTTGAAATTTTTAAACCAAATGGTAGTCTTTTAAACTGATAATGACCTTGATTCGTTGCGAAAGCTGTTACATGTCTATATTCTTTATTTAGTGGTATTTGGTGGAATGAACTGGTCATATAAAGAGTGGAGAAATATTTTGCATTTCCTAGTTTGTCAAGTACGTGATCCAGTCTTGCTAGCGGGAATTTATCATCCACTACTTTTTTGTTTAAAGATCTAAAATCTACAACTAGCCTCCACTTAGTTTTTTACCTTCTTTGCCCTTTTTTGGTACTATAAGTAAGGGAGAATTATATGGACTAGTCGATGGTTCTATTATGTCTTCTTCAAGCAAATTTAAGACCTGTCTATCTATCTCTTCCAACTGTGTATGAGGTAATCTATAGTTTTTTTATGCATAACTGGAGTTGTGTCATTTAGTGCAATCTTTTGTTTATAAAAATTATTATTTGTTAAAATTTCTCCTTCTAAATAGAATATTTCTTGAAACTGTTCATATAATCTTAATATTTCTCTTGTGCTTTTTTATCTAGACCTTCAATATTTAATTCTTTTCTTAGATCTCGTCGTCTTTCTTCATGATTTTGCTTGATTCTGTATGTGAATATTTCATAGTCTGTAAGCGGTTGAATTCCTATAATAATATTGTCAATTGAAACTTCTGTGTCTCTAGTGTTGAGTATTTTGACATGTTTTATACCATTCGATGGTACAATTGAATTTGCTAAAAATACTCCTTTGGTTATTTCGTTACCGACCACAACACTGTCATGTTCTACTTGAAATTCCACAGCTTGTATGGTTTCTGTTCTTGGAGATGTTGTTATGCTTCCTATATTCTTCGTATTCATGTTCATTGGTAGTATTATCTCATCTTCATTGTAATTAATAATTCAAACATAAGTTTCATAATCAATTTTGCAGTTGTATAATTTCAAGAAATCTCGCCCCAATATGCCATTAGTTGATAAATTAAAATTGTCATCGATAATTTGAAATTCATGGTTAATTGTGTTTTCATCTATTACTAAGTTTATATTATACGTACCTTTCGAGTATATAGCTTTATCTGTGAACCCATTTATTCTACATGTATTATTGTAATCTATTTGTTTTGAATAATTCTTTAAAATCGAAATGTCTACTCCGGTGTCTATCATAAAAGTGAATACTTCTTTTTCATCTTTTATTTTGAGTGTCACAAAATTTGTTGTGCACAATGTGCGTGCTAAATTTAACGTTTTTTCCGCACGAAATTGGCCCGGTTCGCTTGCCCGGGGAAACTTGCGTTTCCCGATTGGTTTTGTCCAACCCTTTGTCCGTTATTTTGTCCAAATCTTTGGTCATTGTACTGTCTATACCCCCTATTTTGTATGTTGTTAAACCTGTTGTTGTTATTATTATTCCTGTTATTTGAGTTTTGTCGTTGATAATTATTGTTGATTCTGAAATTATTATTACTATTAACTCTGTTACTATTATAGTTTCTAGTATAGTTTGACCTAAATCCTGTGGCTAAATGTATGTTTTTCTGTCCTGGTCTTGTTTCTGCTTCTGCAGCAATCTGAACTGCATCATTGAATTTTGTGGCTCTTGAAGCTAGGACGACCGATTTAATATAGTCATTGAGTCCGTTTTTTAATGCACTCAAAGCAAGTTGGTCATTTAGAACTACTATAAGCTCCCTATTTGCTTCTCCTTGCTCTTCTATCTGTATCTGATTCAGTGTAGCTATTGGAGATTCTATTTTCTCAACAAAAACCTTGACACTTGTGCTCCCCTGATACAATCTTGACAACTAAATGTGAATATTTAGTGAATTTTTATTAGACTTGTAATTCTTACTCAATGTTGATTTTAGATCTGTTATTGTTTCTGGTTTGGTTTCTGTTAGTAGTTTATTCTTGACTTTGTCTGTTAATTTTGTTGACAGGACGAATTTCACTAATTTTTTTTTTCATTTTCATCTTTGTATCTCAATAAAATTCTATTAAATTTAAAAAATTTGACAGTCTTCTGATCTCCGTCATATTCTGGTATCAACTTCACCGCAGTTAATAACTCAAAACTCGCCATGATTATATCTTTAGGCTTCAAAAATTTTATTATCTCTGTTTCTATTTTATGAAATTGTTATTTGTTATTTGTTTGTTATTTTTCAAGTCTTGGGTGCTTGACTCCTTTGTTATAGTTTTAAAAACGTCTTATAATGTAAATTTTATTTTGTTAATATATTCTTGCGTGTATGTTCTATTTGGACTTTTTTTTAGTATTGTTAAAATATCTTTTAATGTATTGTACTCTTTACTCATGCTTGCATATTGATTTTGTTTTTGTGTTTTTCTTAATTTTTCTTATATTTTATTGATTAAACATTAGTTATATTCATGTGCTTAAAATTAGGCTACTATTAATTGATTTCCTATTACAAGCATTTTTTACATCTAAAATTATCTTTACTTGTTGCAAAATTGTTTTTGCCAATTAATGATTTACATAAGCTACACCTGAAACAATTATAATGAAAACTCATATTTTTGTAACTAAGATATCTTATTTTTCCTATATCTATTATTTTTGTTACATCCCATGCAATACTTATCAAAGGGTGGCGCACGAATTGTGCTACAAGAACAAAACGTTATAACTTTTTTTCTAATCAATGTATTTAATTTTTTTTTTTCTTTTTTTGTATAGATAATTCAATTTTATTTTATTTAACTAATTGGTTTCGAAAATGATAGACCGTAAATGACCTCCATGCTCATTCACGCATATGCGACACCTGATCAGAAAATTATTCATTGTGGCCTGGAGGGTAGCTGTCGGGATCGCCTCAATTATTGTTGTAATGGACTGCTTCAATTCAGTCAAATTCCTTGGTTTCGTTTTATACACCTCTTGCTTGACATAACCCCATAAAAAAAAGTCTAGCGCGGTGAGGTCAGGTGACCTTGGGGGCCAGCGGAAAGTGGTGTTCCTGGATATTAATTTATTTGGAAATTTTCGTTGGAGCTCCGCCATAACCGGTCTGGCTATATGTGAACTTGCTCCATCTTGCTGGAACCAAATGCTGTTAAAAGGGATACGTCTTTGCCGCAGTTCTGGGTAAAAAAACTCCTTCAACATGTTTAAATAACGGTCCCCATTTACGGTTACTGTTACACCGTTTTCCTCGAAGAAGTATGGCCCGACAATGCCCGACCTTGATGAAACTGCGCACCACACAGTGACACGTTCTGGGTGCAGTTCCGTCTCATGGAGTATTTGTGGATTAGATTCACTCCATATACGGCAATTTTGCTTGTTTACATTGCCGTTTAGATCAAAATGGGCTTCATCAGACATAAACAAGCAATTTATTAAGTTGTTGTCTTCTTCGGACATTTGAATATTTTTTTGGCAAAATTCCAGACGAATAGGCAAATCCAAAGGGTTTAATTTGCTTGTAATTTGGAGTTTGTATGGCAACAATTTTAAGTCATATTGAATTATCCGTTGTAATGACCGTCTGCTAACTCCAATTTGCGCCGATAAGTTTCGTGTCGAAACGCGTGGATTTGCCTGAATTGCCGATGCTACAGCCGCGATTGTGTCTTGCACCCGAACATTAGGATCTCGATGGTACGGTCTGCGTGCGATGCTTCCAGATTCGGCAAACATGTTTACCAACCTCAAAATGGTCCATCTACTCGGGGGAGTGCCGCCAAACTCCCTCCTTAATTCCCTTTGGACGGAAATGATGGACTGTAAAGTATGGTACCGCTGCACTACCCAAATCCTCTTTTCGGTATCCCAAGCATCCATTTTAGTAAATCTAAATACTAATCTGCAAAATAAAAAAAAAATAAGCCGATTACTCACACAAAAAAAAAGTTGTTACGTTTTGTTTTTGTAGCACGATTCGTGCGCCACCCTGTATTCCAAAACATCCTTGGTAAAAACAGCCTGTAGCTACTTCCATTATTATGTCAAATTATTAGCTAAGATTATATTTTTCTTTTTATTTTATTAGACATTTGCTGCTATAGTTTGGCGTAATTGCCTTCTGACATAATTCTTATAATATCTATTTATTAAATACAAAATTACAACTATCATGAAAACTATAGAAATTATTTCCACTATACTATTAAATATGTTTATGTTGACACTGCTGCTGCTACTGCTGCTATTATTGTTGTTGTTGTTGGTTGTCTTTTCGTCTGACCACCAGCCCATGTTTCTACGACTTATTGTTTATTGCTTTTTTTGTTGTCGCAATCTTGTTGTCTTGTTGTTTCTGCTTCTGTACTGCTCTATCGTAAGTGGTTGTGGACCTGCTGTCTTCGGAGTAGGTGTATATTTTGGAAATCCTGGGTCCAAGGGACGTATTCATCTGTGCTTCTTGGAGCGTTTAATTCCTCAAAAAGTTTGTCCAGCTCTTCTCTAGAGTACTTGGACATTTCAGTAGAAAACCAAAATGAATTTTCGGAACGATTTTGGCAGGATCGATGGTAGCAGGATCGCCATGTGGTGTATTTAACGACGGTAAAGGATTTTACATTTTTTGGTTTAATTCCCTATTTTTGCCTTTTTGTATTAACTTGCAGCAAGGCTTTGCCGACTTTCAAAGCATTAAAATGCCCCACTTGAGAACTTGAAAATAAAAGAGCGACTAGCGCACTGTTTTTGATATAATTCAAGTCTGAATTCTTTATTTAAATTAACTGGTATTTATACCAAGAATTTTGGTATTCTTGTTCTTATTCTAGATAATATTCTAATTAGAATTCTTAACACATATATAAATCTACTAATATAAAATTTCGGAATAATGTGACATATTGGTAACATGTGTAAATCGATCATCTTTGACCGATATTTACAAGTAGATGCAATGCAAACAAATCATAGCACAAATAGAAACGAAAAATCAGTCATTGGGACACACACCAATTCTGCTCTGCATGTCGCTCAAATTGCAGTTTGTCACACTTTAAGTTGCTAGTGTGTCATAACAATAAGCGACGGTCTAGTTAGTCAGCATATGTTAGCTGCTATGAATCACATGTTGCCTATATGCACACTACATGGGTACCCTTATTTTCGCTCTTTATTTCAAATTTTAATTTCATAACTTTTCTGACGTCAGCTAAGGATGTGCAATCCCAAATGTGAAGGTGATCAGTCTTCTGTGGAAAGCTACATTTTTCTTTAATTACTGTTTCTTTTTCTGCAATATTTCTTGCAGTCATGCCCCTTGTTATTATTAACGTTTTCTTTGCGGATTCATCGTTTGTTTTCATCATTGTTTTGAATAATTCCGAGTCAATCTTAATTCTGTATAATGCATCAGCATTTGTGTTTATTTTGCCTTGTTTGTAAACTATCTCATAATCGTAATCTGAAAGTTCTAAACGATTTCTCGTCAGTGTAGAAGAAGGATTTTTGTGAGAAAATAATGAAACTAAAGGTCGGTGATCGGTGACCACTATAAATTTGCGTCCAAATAAATATGGTCTGAAGAAACTAATTCCTAAATGAATAGCTAGTAGTTCCTTCTCTATCACTGGCTTATTTATTTCATATTTGTTTAGTGTTTTGCTGGCATATGAAATTGGTAAATCATTCCCCATTTCTCCCTGTGAAAGTACAGCTCCTAATGCATAATCAGATGCATCAGTGGTTAAAATTAACGGCTTTTTGAAATCTGGGTATTGTAAAACTGATAGATTAATGATTGGTGGATTAATTGTTGTTTTAATGTTTCAAATGTATTCTGACATTCTTCTGTCCATACAAAAGGTTGTTTCTTTTTTAGCAAATCTTCCATCGTCATCCCTACCGTTCGGACGTGTTCGTTTAGAGTTCTTCAAGTTTATTTTCATTCAAAAAATCGAAAAATTGGCCTAATTAACGACAATATAATATAATTAAATAAAAAAATAAACATTGAAAACAAAAAATAAAAAAAAAAAAATAAAATAATAAGTGTTGATAAGTGTGCCCGTTTGTTGATAATTGTAAAAAATTTCAACAGCCTAAACTGCTATTCAGCGAAATTAGCAACGTAAAGCCGTTATACTTAAAGTTCATTCGCTGCTAACCTTGCAATATTAATAATTCAGTAACTGTGTCAAAAGTTTTTGAACTTTAAATCGATCAAAAATAAAAAAAGAAATAAAAAAAAAAACAAAAACAGTAAAATTATGGAATCATCATGTGCCAACCCAATGTGCGCAATTGAAGACGGAAATACCGCCAAAATAACATGTAATGGGTTATGCGGTAAATCATTTCATGGTAGTTGCGTTGGGTTGTCTAAAAGAAGCCTGAACTATCTGAATGAATATGCTAACAATTTTATGTTCTTCTGCGATGAGTGTCGGGAAATATCGCTCTCGCACATAATGCTTGCAATAAAGTGCTTAAGTGACTTTCTTACTGCGATGGTGTCGGAAAATAAAATCTTTTCCAATAAGGCCTTAAAGCAGTTAGCAAAACCTGATGCAACTACGGAATTGTGTGAAGATATTGTCAAGACAATCGACGCATCCAATAAAAAAATCGATTTGAAACTTAACACAATTACCAATACAATCAAAATATTAAGTGAAACAATAAATAGTAATTGCAAAAATTGTGACATCGAAGACGCTATAAAAAATCTCAAAAAAGACTTTAATAAAAACTATGAAAATCTAAAAAACCAAGATACATATAACCAAATAATCGAAAATCTGAACTCTCTCCGCAATGATATGGATATTATGATTCAATCAACATCCAAGGAACACCCACAGTCAGTCCTACAACCTGATCCGGTTGTAGAAATTTTATTTCATAAAATAAATGACATCAGCGATGAACTAAGTGTATTTCGTGCAACTCTTGAGGAAATTGTTGATGTTGTCAGACATCCTCCAATCAGAGATGATAACATTACCGACCTCACAAGATATCATCATCATGTAAACTCCAGTTCGATCTTGGAAGAAATAATGGAAGCATCCATCGACACTACCCACAATAACTTTCAACTCGCCATCTGACTGCCTCTCTGCAGCAACGCAAACGGAAACGCAAACTCATCCCATTGCAGCTCCTCGCAAAGTAATTGAACGCTTTGGAACCTCTTGGACCACATCAGATTGGGGCAATAGGATTCAAAGACTAAGGAGTGCCAACCATAAGGAGGACACAACGCTGTTTGTCAAAGGATTTCCCAAAAACACGGAAGATTCTTGGGTAAAGAGTTATTTTCGAAAACAATATAGAATCACCATCAGTAGCTGCCAGAAGGTGTCATCTAAGTACTCCAAATATAGTAGTTTTAAAATAAGCCTTCCGAGCAAATTTACTTGGATGTTTGATACTTCAGAGGAAACACTTAAATTAAAGCATGGAAACGTGAGAATAACCGAGTGGACGGAGAATCCCAGAAAGCAGAAAAAAGAGTTTAGACGTAAGCCTCAAATATCTTCCTCTAAACGATCCTCAGAACCCAATTGGTCTTTTAAAATTAATATCTTCCCTGCCTTTTGTCCACGTATTTCACAACATCCACATCCACCTACATCTGACTTGAAGCACCCAACACTTAATAGTGTCAACACTAAACCTAAAGTTGGTAACAAACGTCAGACCAAAAGCGTTTCCTTCGACCTTATCGCCATTCCCCGGTCCTCACCTATTCAACATTCACCCACTTCCAACTCATATTCGAATATAGTAAAACATAGAAACTTAATTTCTCACCAATCAAAACTTCCTTCCCAAATATCCACTTGTCCGAATCGTAACCGAGTTTCATTTAACCTTAACGAAAATGAAACCAGTACAATCAATCATCCCAAGGATAAAATATCCTCATTTCTTATCTATTCCAACTCTACCTGCCTTCAATTCAGATTCAAATAAGAAATATTCCAATTTTATTAGTTCTCACATCATCAATCCTTCACATTCAGCTGCACCAACTACATCGATAAACTCAAGAACTTCTCAAATATCCACTGTAAGTCCTCAAATAACAAATGTTACACCACCAACTCCAACCATAGTCTTACCACCTTCCTCCATTGAAACTCAAACCTTTTCCGATGCACCATCAAGCTTCCTTGATCCTCTTCTTCCGCCTACAGCAAAGCTTACGAAAAATCTTTCAGATGTAAGTAGTGACGGCCGCTTCGTTATGTCTCGACTTAGGGACCGGAGATTGTATGACAACGTACGCCTGTACCTCGCATAATTGCACAATAAGGCAGATTCAATTTGCATTGATGGTTTAACGAAGACAAGTGTCATGGTTTCGAATCAGCAAGAAGGCCTTCGAACGAATCTGTCAGAGCTTAAGAAAATCTTTATTGGATATCACGAAAGCTTTAACATCTCACCAACTGATGTTGAAAATGATCTGTCTGCATTCGCCTCACACACAAATTCAAAACGGCTTTGGCACCTGCAAAGATCACGCTAAAATTTCTAATTCTTCACCTCAACCTAACCCATCATCTAGTTTACGAATTTTCTATCATAATTGTGGTGGTATGAGAGGAAAGTTAAATAAACTGTTCGTTGAAGCTAAATCATGCTATTTCAATATCTTGGTTTTTACTGAGACATGGCTAAATGACAACTTCAAAAATGAGGAAATTCTTGACAGCGATTGGACAGTCTACCGAAATGATCGAGATTACTCTCTAACAGGTCTCTCCCGGGGAGTAGGTGTTCTTATCGCAATACACATTTCCCTTTCAAGTGATCTTGTCGAAACCACCTCACAAAAGCTATTCGAACACATTATTGTCAGAATCTGTTCAAGTAAAGACTTCTACATATACGTTGTTGTTATTTATATTCCCCCCAGCTCAACTGAATGCACTTATAGATAAAATTATAATTTTTGGTGATTTTAACCGTCCCAACATTTCCTTTGTCACTGATGAAGATGATGACTATCTTCTTCCAGTTAACCTCTCTAATTCGATTGACTATACATTACTCAGCACGTTTTACAGCAACGATCTGCAGCAAGTTGCTGCAACTCCAAACCTGAACGGTAGGTGGTTAGATTTAATCTTTACTAATTCCTATGACGAAGCGAGGGTTGGTCCAACCAATGAAGCAGAGCATTTATTTACCAATACTCTTCACCATACTGCTCTCACAGTAGAGATGTCAAATACCAATATACCTTTTACTCAATCCTCAAACAACTCAATTGAGTATGACTTTCCAAATGCTGATTACGAAAGCCTTATTATCGATTCAAATGCCATAAATTGGGATGCTCTATCAACCATGGACTTAGATAGTGCGGTTTCACTTTTCTATCAGCGTATTCTAAGCCTTATGGACAAACACGTTCCAAAAATAAAGAAAAGAAATAAACTTTCGGAGCCATGGCTTGATCAGGATTTAAGACACCTGAGGAATCAACGCAACAAGGTTTACAGGGTCATAAAAAATAACCTTCATGTTAGTGAGGAAGTAAAGGCGCGATACACTGAGCTGTCCAAAATGTTCGCTATCAAGTCAGAATTAGCTTACAAATTTTACACCAACCTACTTGAAGATCCCAAAAAATTCTTCGACTTTGTAAATGTTAAGCGTAAGTCAGCTGGTTACCCTACGACCATGTCCAAAGGAAACATTAGTTCTCCCAATCCTGAAGTGATATGTAACCTATTTGCAGATCATTTTAAAGATGTATTTAGCGTGCATTCATCCCAACATCAAATTATGCCGCCCTTTACGCAAGATAAAATTTCCAAAGCTATTAATGAACTTTAGGCTTGTGCTAAACAGTTCCAGAGCCGGAACGGACATGGAACGATTCTTTTGTAGAACGGAACTAGTTCCTGGAAACATGTCCGCGGAACTATCTAGTTCCTTTTTTATTTTAACTATATGGCGACTATTTTAAGAGTTTATATGAACTGTTTGCTTGTTGAACTGTTTGAGTGTTGAACTGTTTGCTTGTTGAACTGCTTGCGTGTTGAACTGTTTGCTTGTTGAACTGTTTGCTTGTTGAACTGCAGAGAAAATTTGTAAAGGTTCATGCAGCATTTCAATGCAAAGTTCTAACTAGTCTTTAACCAAATTGAACACAAGGTTTTTTTTTGTTTTTAGGTGTTTGTATTTATTATATTAAATAATGAAAAATTTTTGTTATATACAAAAATAAAAAATGACATATTTAATGACTAAAAAAGGAACTTATATAAGGTAAAAAATTTCATTGAGTCAACATTAAAAATATGATTCAATATAAAAATTAAAAGTTTGTAATCAAAAACTTTAAAAATTACTTATGTAACTAAATAGGCACTTGTGTAAGGCACAAAATTTCATTCAGTGAAATTCATGTATGAGATCAAATAGTAAAAAATGTTCGTTAAAAACAAAATTGAAAAATG
The DNA here is from genome assembly GCA_943735915.1 of Pherbina coryleti. Taxonomy (NCBI): domain Eukaryota; kingdom Metazoa; phylum Arthropoda; class Insecta; order Diptera; family Sciomyzidae; genus Pherbina; species Pherbina coryleti. The sequence continues at coordinate 80,876,689 of OX030948.1, forward strand.
TAATTTTGTAAAATTTGCATGTAATGACTAAAAAAGGAACTAATATGAGGTAAAATTTCATTGAGTCAAAATTAAAAATATGATTAAATATAAAAATTAAAAGTTTGTAATCAAAAACTTTAAAAATAACTTATATAACTAAATAGGCACTTATATAAGGCACAAAATTTCATTCAGTGAAATTCATGTATGAGATCAAATAGTAAAAAATGTTCGTTAAAAACAAAATTGAAAAATGTAATTTTGTAAAAATTGTATGTAATAACTATAAAGGAACTTATAGGAGGTAAAATTTCATAAAAAATATGATTAAAAATAAAAATTAAAAGTTTGTTATAAAAAACTTAACTTATTTAATTACATTTAATTTGCTTAGTAGTTATTTTTATAACTAAATAGGAACTTGAATAAGGCATAAAATTTCATTCAGTGAAATAAAAGTGAGATAAAATAATGAAAAATGTTTTTTAAAAACAAAATTAAAAAATGACTGGTATGTAATGACTAAATAAGAACTTAAAGGTGGCAAAATTTCATAAAAAAATTATTAAAAATAAAAATGAAAAGTTTGTTATAAAAAACTTTAAAAATTACTTATATAACTAAATAGGCACTTATGTAAGGTACAAAATTTCATTCAATTAAAATAATAAACTATAATTTAACTTCATTAAAAAAGATTATTATGAGAAAAAAAAAATTAAAAAAGTTTTAAAAATGTTGAATGAAAGGCCAAAATTTCAAAGTTATTGGAAAACTTAAAAATACTTAGAAATTATTTAAATTTTTTCTAAATTACTATTTATAAAAATTAACTGCGACACTTTTTTTGCAGACAATCTTGAACGATTTTCGGTCTGAGTTAAACCCGCTTTGGAAAAAATGCGTTCACACGGAACAGATGTGGCTACTAAATTTAACCTCCTTAGGACATGCTGATATAGAATGGGATATACACTCTTTCTTGCGCTCCACCAAAGAAGAGGATCTTCACACCTACTTATTATTGGCTCATGAATGTATTTTTCGAGCTCAACTATGCCAGCTGCTGTAGAGTTCTCTGGCACTAAGCTTGCTACCTCTCTGTCGAAGTCATCCCAAATAGATGCACTCCTGCTGGTTGATGCTTGATTTTGCTGATTGGCTTGTGCAATGATAGAGTTAGTTGCATCTGAAGGTGGAGCTTGACGTATAACGCTACCAACTTTGAATTTCAATGCTTCGAACGCTGCTTTGAAATTAGCGTCTTCTCTAAATCCTTTCGCTTTAAAGCGTGGATCCAAAATCGTTGCCTCTGCATAAAGAATGTTTTTTTCCAAATTATTAAATCTGGCATGAATTTGTTGTTGAAGAACATCTAAAAGCTTTTTAACTGGAACGGAGTTTGTAGAGCCATGGTAAAAGCGATCATTTATCTGACGTTTTAAAAGTCGACAGTAAACAATCACTTTTGATAAGCTCACATTCTTTTCCGATGAAATTTCAACAGTAATGTCTGAAAAAACTTTCAAAATTGGAATCACCTCCTCAATTTCATCCCATTCCTCGGTTTTCAATGCCAGATCATCTTTTATCAGTGCAAGCGTAGCGATAATTGCATCTTTTATCTTGACAACTCTGTCTAGCATTTCAAACGTGGAGTTCCACCTTGTAGAGACATCTTGCTTCAATTTCAGGAGAGGAACATTCATCTGTGCTTGTATTTCATGCAGTTTATACAGTCCCTGCGAGCTTCTTTTGAAAAACTCGACGATGTTCTTGACTTTTTGAATAGTTCCTGAAATCTGTTGAATTCCGGCTTGCACTACCAGATTCAAAAGATGAGCGAAGCATCCTATTGGCCGCCACCCACCTAATTGTATTGCCAAACGGATATTAGCAGCATTATCGCTGACAATAGCTACAACTTTATTTTCAATTTTCCAATTGCGCAACTCAGTTTTTAAAAACGAGCATAAATTAATGCCGCTATGCCTCTCACCATATTCAATACATCCGAGTAAATTTGAACGCATTTCTGCACTCTCGGTGTCAATAAAATGGGCTGTTACAGCAATGAAGCTTTCGTTGTTTCTTGAAGTCCAGCCATCTGTAGTTAAACAAACAGCGTATGCGTTTGTTATTTTGTTTTGAACTTCATGCTGGAGTTTTAAATAAAGTTGCGGCAAGAGTACTTGAGAAAGTGTCTTTCGGGTGGGCAAGCTGTAAGACGGACACAATAGGGAAACCAGTCTCTTGAATTCAGGTTCTTCAACAAGTCGAAAGGCATGATACTCTTTGGCAATCATAACCATGAGTTGCTCATCAATTCTTGATTTTTTTCTTTGAGGAATTGGTTTTGTGCTTTCTACGTAAGAGGATATTTTTTGCTGAGTCCCATATGCAGACCTGGATGTAGATGCTGTCGGCTGGAGAGTATCAGCTGCAGAATTGGATGCAGGTGTTGATTCCACGATTTCCACATCAACATCAACTTCAACATGGGCTACGCTATTGGCAACCGGCGATGCAAGTAACTGACGTTCTATGGGACCTGTTGAAATTGTTGGATGTTTCCTTTTTAAATGCCTACCCAAATTTCCTAAGCTGCCTGCTGTAACTGAAATTAGTTGATAGCAATATTTGCATTTTGCTTTTTTCGGCTCGCTTTCAGTGAAGTGGTCCCAGAAAATGCTTGTTTTCCTGCGCATTGCCATAATTGAATCTGCATTAAAAATTATTTTTAAATAATATCAACCATCAAAAAATACTTTATGCACCACCTTCACAATATATATCAAACAACAAAAACTTTAAAATCTTTGATTTATAAACAACAAGCACATTAAATAAAATACAATTGCTGCAGATCAAATTTTACGAGTCGTTAAAAAAGAAACGTTTCAAAGCATTTGAGTTCCGTTTCCACGTTAACCAGTGCTACCACTTTCTATAAATGTGCATGAAAATAGCTTGAAAAGGAGTACATGTTTCAAAGTAAGGGAGTAAATGTACTTTGAGCTCTGAACATTGTTATGTTTATGTAGTAAATTTATAACGTTGCTGAAAAGGGAGTAAAATAATTTCCAACCAGTTCCTCATAAGCATGATTCTCATTTCCATCTCATAGTTCATTAATTTTTAGCATGTCCGTGGAACTATATAGTTCCGGTAGTTCTTTTTATAAGAATGAAAGTAACAAAAGCATTTCAAATCTCATTTAGTGCTGGTTCTGTTTCATATGTTAGAAGCAAAACTAAACCAAGCAATGCATGCAACAAGAATGACGATATATCATTTTATAATTTCATTTATTATTGCTTTCGTTCACTCTCACAAGCATAATCGTTTTACTTGTCGTCGCCAAAGAACTAAGGGATATTTTTTATTTCTATGGTCGTCGCAAAAAGTATTCTTTTCAGCAGTAATGTGCAGTAAGTAGGAAAGAGATGTCGTATACGTTGCTCACTTAAAAAAAAAATTTCATTCCAATCGGAACTATTTGGACATGCTAAAACCGTACAGAAGGAACGATTGGAACTATGTCCGAGAGTGGACATAGTTCCATGAACTATGCAGGTCCGGAACGACCCAACTCTAATGAACTTGATCCAAATAAATCACCTGGTCCAGACCTCATACCGTCATGCTTTCTGATTAACTGTGTACATCAACTCCTCATGCATTTACATACTCTTTTTAATAGATCCTTGCATCTTGGTATTTTTCCATCTTATTGGAAATCATCCCATATAACACCTATATACAAAAATGGTGATAAGAGGTCAGTCGTAAATTATGGAGGTATTTCCATACTGTCTGCTATTCCTAAGCTTTTTGGAAAAATTATATGTGCAAAGCTTACATACCTAGTTCATCCCTTACTTAATGAGCAGCAACGTGGATTTCGTAAAGGCCGTTCAACGGTTACAAATCTTGTAATTTTAGTCTCCGATGTTCTTATTGAAATGGAAAAGGGACATCAAGTAGACGCAGTCTATACAGACTTCAGTAAAGCATTTGATTGCGTTGATCATAATATCCTTACTCTTAAATTACAAAAATTACGGGGACCTTGCTTAATTGGATTAAATCCTATCTGTCCGAAAGGTTCCAATTTGTTAAATTCAAAGGCATATTATCTAAAAAAATCTTCGTGTCTCCTGGTGTTCCGCAAGGAAGTCACCTTGGCCCACTTCTTTTCAATATCTTCATCTCTGACCTATCGGTAGTATTATACCCTAGACAGACATATGGTTTCCGTACTACAATGTGTACTACAATGAAAGCTCAAGAAACCATGTACTAGCATAGTGACAGACATGTGGTATTGTACTACTTTGTACACTTATCAGCTGATGCAAAACTTTGTCAATACAAAACAAGAAAATGGATGCAATCAAAGTCATTTTTGCAAATAACTTAAAAATATTGCATTACCAAAGGCAAAAGAAGAAATATTTTATACTAGCTCTTAGGGCATTCAGAAGGAGTCAACAATATAAAAGACTTGCTTTAAAGAAAAGGAATTTGAGAGGATTCCGTACTTGCTGGTCAATGGTAAGTGAACAACAGCTTATCTTAACGTTTAAAGCATCCTTTCATTCAAAGGTGGAAGATTCTCATTTTTGGGAAAACGATGTCCAGCTTTTCACTGAAGAAAAGTTTAAAAATACGTTTCGAGTGAGCAGGGAGACGTTCTTTTATTTAGTGGAAGCATTAAAAAATGTACGCAAAAAGAATACTTACTGGCGTAACGCAATACCTCTGCAAAAACGAATTGCTGTCGCTTTGTATACATTAGCATCTTCAGCAGAATACAGAACAGTTGGCAGTCTTTTTGGAATCGGTCGCACAACGGTTGGAGGAATAGTTGTAGACGTTTGTAAAGAAATATGCATAGTAGACCGTATCACCAAAACTAAGCTATATTTGACCCCACCTCAATCATTAGATATTTAAAAGACATTTTCAAAAAAAAATTTTTTTTTGAGACCAAAAATGGTCCCTATGGTGCTTTTTTCTTGTTTTCTGTATATCTTCTGTGTTTCTTGTCCGATCCCAAAGATTTTTCATATGTGTGTTTTTTGTTTTTTTGCAATTTTTTTCTGATTTTATTTTTTCGCGAATCTTGTTTTTTTAAAATTACCACCCACCTTATCTCAGTTGCTACTATGTTAACAAAATCTAAAAAGGGCAAATAATTAAAGTTCACAAAAAATCATTAAGACCATGGAAACAAATGATATCCATAAAATTCATTTTTGGAGCAGTTCCAAACGATTTTATCCCAAAAATAACACTTTCGAAATGTTCGTCACTCATACTCGACTTTTTATTAAATAAATAACTTGGCTTTTTCAATCACAACTGTTCTCATAAGACAATTAATAAAAGTCAATTATATCGAATGTTGAAGATTGCAAAAACCTTTTATATTTGAAATTTGATATTTACTAGAATTGTAATAAAATCTCTAATTGTTTTTTAAAGTTGACGATTATTTTTCGTTGAGAGTAAGTTTAACTAATAAAATCATGCTCTGTTACAAACTCTGCCCAACAGTAGTTGTTGTCGGCTTTAAATGACACCACCACCCCCCAGCTCATCATCGTCGCTTCCGTTCATGAACAAAAAATATTTAAACACTTTGTACCAACAACAAAAAAGGGCATCACCACCACTTACTCTTCGTTTTCGCTATGCAGTCAACAACAACAACAAACGTCTTCGCTTTGCCTGCATCATTGTTACAACAACAATAGCAACATACATCAATTCTACGTCTTCGATTTGAAGCCTGTTCAAACCTAACAGGTCGTATTCGGCAATTTCGTGGACCCAACCACCAGCCCTTTATCCAACATGGCAGCACCACAAACATTGAAATTATCGTTTAGACCAAATTTCAGATCACTGATCCACCATGTCTTCAGTTTTTTACTCAAGAGCAACTGACTGATCTACAGTACTCGGACGTCATTTTTAAAATTCCTGGTGAACATTATAGCAGACATTTTTTTATGAAATAAATGATTAATTTTGACGTCATATATTAAATCGTATTTACCATGTTATATTTTTATTAGTTTATTAGTAAGCTTGATAGCTACGAGAGCTACAGCCAGCTTGAAACCCCTAAAGATTTAGAAAATTAATAAAAATTCAAGTGTGAGTGACGAACATTTTGGAAGTGTTATTTTTGGGATAAAATCGTTTGGAACTGCTCCAAAAATGAATTTTATGGATATCATTTGTTTCCATGGTCTTAATGATTTTTTGTGAGCTTTAGTTATTTGCTCTTTTTAGATTTTGTTAATATAGTAGCAACTGAGATAAGGTGGGTGGAAATATAAAAAAAACAAGATTCGCGAAAAAATAAAATCAGAAAAAAATTGCAAAAAAACAATAAACACATATCTGAAAAATCTTGGGGATCGGACAAGAAACACAGAAGATATAAAGAAAACAAGAAAAAAGCACCATAGGGACCATTTCAAAAAAAAAAAAAATTTTTTTTTTGAAAATGTCTTTTAAATATCTACTGATTGAGGCGGGGTCAAAATGGGTTTACTTTTTTGCCATACAAGGTGATACGGTCTAATGCATAGTTTTTAAAAATGAAGTGTTCGATGCATATCCGCCGAGTGACACGAAAGTAAATGAAATAGTCTATGGTTTTGAGCATTTAGGATTCCCTCAATGTTATGGCGCCATAGATGGTTGCCACATCGAAATAAAGCCTTCGAAGGACGAAGCAAGCGATTATTACAACTTCAAAGGGTGGTACTCAACGGTTTTATTTGCATCGGTTGACTATAGATGCAGATTTACTTATATCAATGTTGGGACTCCAGGACGAAGTAATGATTCGACAATTTTTGAGCAGTCGGCTTTAAAAAAGCTTCATTTAGACAATGAGGTATTTAAGGAACATACAAAGATAATCGAAGGCATTGAGGTGCCAATACTCCTAATAGGAGACTCAGCATTCAAGCTATCTAAATATGTTATGAAACCATTTCCATTTTCTATTGATCAACCCGAAAGTGAAAAACTATACAACAAACGCATTTCTTCGTGTCGGCGAGTGGTTGAAAACGCTTTCGGGCATTTGAAGGCTCGTTTCAGACAAATTGGTCGAGGTCTGGAAGTCAATATAAAAAATGTCAACATAGTAATACAAGCTTGTTGCATTATCCATAACATATGCAACAACAGAAACGACAGTGTCAATCAGCAATGGATTCAACAAGCAAATCGTGGAAATAGCGGAATTCAACCCCATAGGGGCCACACTGACAGACATGAAAGCAATAGCGGAATTGCCATTAGACAAGCAATTATGAAACATTTTTTTCAAGGTATGTATTTATAAATCAATAATTATAATTCAATTGTTACAAACTTAGGGCCGTATTGTTCACCTCTGGATATCGGTAACCAGTGTATAAAGTACTAGATTTTCTGTAGTTTCAGATAGCAGCAAACCAGCAAATATGCACTGGTTAAAGATATCCAGAGGTGAACAATACGGTCCTTAGTTTTTAATTTTTATCAAGCATAGCCATAAGAAGTGCATTTGTTTGCTCCATCAAATTAAGCGCTCTCTCTTCGTTTTGCAAGGATTTGTTGAGATAGTCCTCCATCATCTTTTGCTCTTTCTTGGCAAGCTCGAAATAATCTTCTTTATTTTTTCTTTTTCTTGCAGCCGCTGATGTTGATGGTGTCTCTTCCTGCGTGTCTTCGTTTGAGAATGTGAACTCTGTCACAGAAGCGTCCAATGTGTCCGAAACTATGGAATAAAAGATTTACATATATTTCACTTCTGATATTCAAATAAAAAATTTGCTGTTTCAAACAAACCAATTTCGATGCTCTCGTCTGCTAGTTCATGTGCAAAATAGGACTTATAGTTGCCAATTATTTGGTGAATGTTCTCATAGAACTCCCAATTAGACGGAGCCCCACCACTTGGGCCAATAGTCTTCCGTTCCTGTCTAAAAGATTTAAATTAACTCAAATGGCTTTATTTTCTTAAATTGTTTACAAACCTGTACTTTTTTGTTAAGTTATTTATCCTTGTCCTTAGCTCGGATGGTGCCAGCGAAACTCCGTGCTCATTTGCGAGCTGCGTGCACATTGCCGAATAAATAAGGCTATTTTTGTGTACTCCACGCAACTGGGGATTAAAATCTGCCCACACTTCAATAATGCTTTTGATAACAGCGTTTCCAATATATTTTTTTTTTATGGATTTTTCCATTGTTGACAATTCTTAACTTATATTTTTTTAATGCTGTCGGAAATCATAAACGAAAACATATGATTTTGACAGAAGAGCTTAAAGCTTTGGCTGTGTTCAGTGCGATCCATTATAGTACATTTCAGAACACCACTTAATTTCAATGGTACATTGTATGCTATTGTAGTACGGAACTCCATTTGCTTTAGAACAAAAACAAGGAATACTGGTGACACACATATAGTTTCCATACCATACTACAATTGGTACTACATGTATGTCTAGGGTATTAGGGGACATTCCGCATCTTATGTATGCTGACGACCTAAAGATGTACTATGTTGTTAAGTCGGAAGAAGATACAATTTTCCTGCAATCAAAATTGATTTCCCTAGAGCAATGGTGCAGTAACAATAAACTCTCTGTTAACACTAATAAATTAAATTAATTAATATTATCAGCTTTTCGCGTAAAAACTTAATAAAAAATAATGATTATTTCCTTAATAGCGTTGAACTAAATAGAGCCACTCATATTTTAGATCTTGGCGTTGTCTTAGATAACAAGTTAAGATTCAACGTTCACTATGATAAAGTTTTATCCAGGGCTTGTAAACAGCTTGGATTCATTAAAAGGCGTGCAATGGAATTAAAAAATGTGTGGGTCACTAAAGCCCTATATTGTGCATTAGTTCGCCCGCTACTTGAATATGCTTGCATAATTTGGAATCCAGCTTTTGAGACACATAGTGAAAGATTTGAATCAATCCAGTATCAATTCTTGCTTTTTGCGCTGAGAGATACATTTGACCCCCGTGATTTTACCAACTCACCCCCATATGAACAAAGGCTTCGACTTCTTAATCTGATGCCTCTATCTTCAAGAAGAACGTTACAGTTCATGATTTACATTTAATGTAATCACTGGTGTTATAGACATTGAGTATTTTTCAAATAAGTTCACATTTAACGATCTAATAAGACGAACCAGACATACACGTCTCTTAAATGAATACCAACACCACACCGTTTATGGACACAACGAGCCCATTACTAGATGCTGCAGAGTATTTAACAACTTTAGCCACTGTTACTCACCATCCATGTCAAAGCAAACATTTAAGCGTATATTTCCAATTACCTATTCCCTTCTTAGATTTATATAGTATCTTAAGAATAGATATAAGCTGTCTTATTTACTTTCCTCCTCTTTTTCTTTTTGACATGTTTTCTAAAATCATGTCAATCTGGTGGTATGCCCACTTTGAGTATAAAATAAATATAAAATAAAAAAAAACAAGGAAAGAGGAGAGAAAAAAAAATAATAATAAAAAAAAATCCTGTCAAACTTTAGCATAAGTTAAATAAGTAAACCTGTTAGAATAAGTCTTGCCTTGTTTGGCCAATAAATAAATAAATAAATTATTCAAAATTTTAACTAAATTAGCAAAATCTTTTATAAATTTTCTGTAATAATTCTGTGTTCAAACCACTGCTGTGGAGTCGGAGTCGGAGTCGAGGAGTCGGAGTCGGAGTCGGTAAGGATTTTTGGGTGAAGGAGTCGGAGTCGGAGTCTTAAAATATGCACCGACTCCGACTCCGACTCCGATAAAAGAAATCAATACATATTATAACAAATATCGCAATAGTACAAAATCTTATAGAAAAATTATTAATTTTTAACATTAATTTGTAAAGAGCTCTATATAACATAGACGAACAACTAATCGTAAAACTAGTTGATAAAAGGGTTGCTGGTTGCTAATAATTAGTCATCTGTTGGTACTTGAGGTATCATATCTAGTTTTGCGGTTTGACATCACACAGTTGTTGATCTAGTTGATAAGTTTGTAGCAAGTTTGGTTTTTGAAAATTGAAAAAAAAAAAAACAAAATTTGCTTAAGTGAGTCAAATATTTATTTTGAGCGATATATCAATACCTGTCATTTACTTTTTAAAGATTATTCCATGTAAATGTTGCCTGCGGCTACGTCTGAGGTGGTCCATGCATAAGCTCCAATTTATGGCATACTTTTGCCAGCATTTTGGCCAGTATCTCACCAAAGTCATCTGTAACGTTTTCTTCCAGGGCTGCAATTGTGGCTGGATTGTCCCTGTACATGAGAGACTTTACTTAATATAAAAAAATAGTCTAATAAATAAAAAAAATAAATTTCATGATCGTCGCAGCCATTGGACTGCTCCAAAACGTGAGATTAATTGCTCACCAAACTCGCCTCTTAATAGGTCCATGGTTTTTCCATTTTGATTGTTACGTTGTGATTTTCATTATTTTTAAAAAAGAAGGTTCCAATGATGCCACCGGCCAGCAAACCGCACCAAACAGTGCATTTTTCAGGGTGCATTGTCAGCTCTTGAACTGTCTCTGGCTGCTCTTTAGACCAAATTTGGCAATTCTGGTTGTTGACGTACACATTGAGCCAAGAATGAGCTTCGGGACTAAAGACAATTTTTCAATAAAAAAGTGGATCTTCATCCAACCGTCTAAGGCCCATTCACTAAGCAAACGAAGTTAGGGTAACTCACCCAGCTTCATTTCTTGCACACTTGTATTTTGTATGGTTTCATACCGATGTCCTTGCGTGAAATGTTCCAGGTGGTTAAATAACACAAGCTCAATTGTTGAGAATGGCGACGTTTGACATATCGCGATCTTCATTGACATTGCCCGTTACAGCAGTAATATTCTCCTCTGTACGCACTCTCCGCATAGGGGTTGGAGGGTTAATGTCCAATAAAGTGAAACTGGTGCGAAATTTGGTCACAATACCTTGAATAGTCTGTTCGGTGGGTCGATTATGACAACCATAAAACTGACGTAATTTGGGAAAAACATTTCAAATAAATCACCCTTTATTTTATTTTAAATTTAATTGAATTTGAATTACTTTACTTATATTTTTAACTTCCTTATTAAAAAGATACATCATACAAATGATATGCATGAAAAAAAAAAATTAAATGATTTTTAATTTTATGGTCGGAGTCGGAGTCGGAGTTGGAGTCGGTGCTTCAATATTTGGCGGAGTCGGAGTCGGAGTCGTGATTTTTTGAACCGACTCCGCAGCCCTGGTTCAAACACATTTATTAAATTGTCATTGTGGTGTTTTAAACTACATATAAATACTATTATGTCGTCGACATAAAGAAATGCTTTTGATTCTAAACCTGATAATGCTACGGTGAGCATTCTTTGGAAACTGTTTGAAGAAATTTTTAAGCCAAAAGGTAATCGTTTGAAATGATAATGTCCTTTTGCTGTTGAAAATGCTGCCATGTGTCTTGCATTATCATCTAAAGAAATTTGGTGAAATGAGCTCGTCATATCTAAAGTTGAGAAATATTTAGCTCGTCCAAGTTGATCTAATACGTCCTCTAATCTAATCAATGGAAACTTATCGCTTACAATTTTTTTGCTTCACTGTCTAAAATCAACCATTTAAGTCGCCATTTTTTTAATTGTTCTCATTCTTTTTCGGTACTATTAATAAATGTGAGTTGTTGATGGTTAAATCAAATCATCTCAGCGGCGGATCTGGAAAAAATCTTGGGGGGGTTGGTTTGTCCGTTTTTTTTTTTTTATATGAATGTACATCGATAACTCCTAAAGCACTCGTCCGATTTTCCTAATTTTTTGTCAACAGATAGATACCATTAATGCGGAGGTCCTTTTTTAAAAAAATGGGCGATATTAGACAAATGGGCGCGTCACTATTAGAAAAACACTGTATTTCAGTTAATATTGACACTAGGGTACTGAAATTTACAATAAAAATTCTGGGGTAGGCACAGTTATTAAAAATTACGGTCAATAAAGTGGGCGTTATTCACCAATGGGGTGTGGCAATATTAGAAACACACTATATATCGAATAATATTGATACTAGGGAGCTGAAATTTAGTACATGGGTAGGCACAGTTACTACAAATTTCGGTCAAAAAGGTGGGCGTTATTCAACAAAAGGGTGTGGCAATATTATACAAAAACTATATCACAGTTAGTATTGACACTAGCGTACTAATATTTTGAATGCAGGTAAGTGGGTAGATAGAATCATTACACTTTAAGGAAAGTAGTATATATCGGTTAATATTGTTACTTGGAAAGTGAAATTTGGCACAGGACTATGTAAAATCACTATAAAGCACGATCAATAAAGTAGGCGGGATTAGAAAAGGGGCGTGAAACTTTAATAAAAATTGTTAAGAGGCAGAAATGGGAAAATACCCAACAAACTTTCAGAAATTAATAAAACAAATTTTTTATGAAAAAAGTTTCATATATGAAATTTTCCTCAAAAATACTATGACATAAATATTCCCTAAATAGGAAGAAATAAAAACTTTTTAACAAAAAAAAAAAAACCGACTTCAAAATCACTACAAAGTAAAAAATAATTTTAAATAACTTTTCCCATTAATTTCTTGGTCAAATTTTAAAAGTTATTTATATGTATTATAATATTAGAAATCTTATCATTTCCATGTTTTCTAATTTGTTTTATTACAGTGATCATCAAAGCCTATGCCCGCGGGCATTTGAGCTTTTGTGCTTAAAAGCTTTCTGTATACATATTAACCATGAACCAACAAGACAAGATCAAGCAATCAGCAGTGCGAGAAAAAAGTATATTTTTCGTGCTACGTCATCGGTCACAAAAAAAGCTATATTGCATACGTTTTTTATGCAAAACATGTGAAAACTTAGATAAAGTTTAATTCTCGAAAAAGTGTTTTAATACTTTGTTTGTTTATATTTTCATGCAGTAACGAATTTTAAAGTAATTTTTTTTTTGCTGTTGGAATTATTGCACGTCGATACAGCACACTTCATTTTTATAAAAAACATAAAAAATTACTGAATTATAAACACTAATAATTCTTTAAAACTTCAAGAAATAATATATCACATCCAATCGCTACACGTAAACAAAAGAATTTGTGACCGATGACGTCAGACCTATCAGCTTTGTTTTGTTAACAATATGGCGGCTCTTTTGTTTGCATGATCTTTATTTCTTGGTTTATGCATATTAACTCACGGACGAGCACTGAATTGCGTCAGTATCTATTGAAATTTTATGCAGAACAGACATGCGGCACATGCATGCTTGTTCGATTGTTTTTTTTGCTGCGCATACGCAACTTATGATGCACTCATAAATATATCAGTTTTTGCTATTTCTATACAAAATGTCTCTACTTGAATGGAAGTTGCAATTCTCTTTTGCAGAAAATATTTTTTCTGAACCTCAATGTATGGTGTGCTACCGGACTGTTTCTGCTCGTAAAAAATATAACATTGAACGGCATTATAACGCTTGTCATAGTTTAACATACAAAAGTTTGAGTGAAGCTGAGCGTAAAAAACTAGCGATTCGTTTAAAAATAAGCGTTTATTGAAAAAAATAGCAAACTGGCTACTGAGCCAATGCACAGTTATCCAAAGTTTGCACATTCAAATGTTCAGGAAGCATCATATAGCTTTGGCAAAACATTGCCAGCCTTACCAAGATGGTTTATTTTTTAAGGAATTGACGCAAGATGTTATGAACTGTTTTGGCGAAAAAGGGAAGACATTTGTTGAAATTATTAAAACGATCCTTCTGTCACCTTCAACGCCCTTGCACGACGCAAAAATGTAATAAGTAGCTATTTACATTCAGAACTTAAATCAAAAATATTTGAATGCATATTTTATTCTTTATGTTTAGATGAGAGCACAGACATGAATGACGTATGCCAGTTAATTGTTAATATTAAAACGGTTGATGAAAATTTTTATACATATGAAGGCATTTTTTCAGCAGTGTTGCCATATTTTTTTAAAAAAAAAAACTTTAATTTCCAGAAAAAAAACTTGTTTTTTGGTGAAAAAACTTGATATTAAAAATGAACTAAAACATGTATTTTTAAAATGTGTGCTTTAAAATGTTTGGCAATTCGCTTTGTTCTCTCGTTGTCCCGTTATTTTGGCCACTTCATTTCTCAAGAAAATACGGAAGATTTGATCGTCAACTCTGAATATATGTAAACGGAAGTGTCAAGTTTAAAAAGGAATCCCAAAAATTGACCGCCAAGACTCGACGAAGGGAAACCGAGACAAAAGAACAGAAACAATGACAGCAACAATAATAGCAACATCGCTGCCATAAAAATAAACTTTGAAAAGGAATGAAAATTAGTAGTAGCAGTTTCAAATGGTACTTTTGTTTTTGCAGTAACATACAATTTAGTTTATCTTTTGATTCATAGATTCACTAAAATAGAAAGCATCGTTTTAATGGAGAACTTTTTTTTCAAAAAATTTTAACATTTTCTTAAATTTTTAGGTCTCAAGAATATGAGGTGAAAATTTCAAGTCGATATCTCAAAAAATAACAAAATTATAGCCAAGTGAGTGAAATGTCTTCTAGAGCGCGCAATATTGGCCCTTATTTTCAAACGCGTTTTTCTCGAAACCATGTTTTCAAAGTCGGTGACCAAGATTTCTCGAAGCTCAGTGAACCGATCGTTTTGATTTTTTTGCAGACTTCTTTTATTCATAATAATCTCGTACTTGTCATAGGATTTTTTTTTCGTAGCTTCATTCATTTTTTATAGAAAAAATAATGACGAATTTTTGGTCGAAAATCGTTAATTTACGTTCTTAAGTCCGCCATTTTGTGAAAAATCAATATTTTCAAAATCGGCTATGACAAGTAAGAGTTTTAAGTATCTATTTTAATAATATTTTTCATTTTTTTGTTTCAGTTTAATTTAGGAGGAGCAATCTTGGTCACCGCATTTTCAGAGCGCTCTACAAAAAATGCTGTATCTTACTTAATATTAATTTCTTTTTAATAAAAAAGCACTAAACATACTCTTAAATGTGTATATTTAAAGGTATAAAAACTCTCATTTAAAAATATCCCTTAAGTTTCCTTAATAAGATGCACAAACATGAGCTTTTTTCTTCGGCCGCTGGGTATATTTCCCCCTTAATCGTAAAAGCTTGAAAAACTGGGTAAAATAAAATAAAACTTTATTTTTTTAGGGAAAAACTTGAAAACTTTCTACCCTCTCAAAAAACTGGCAAAAAAAGTTTTATCTGCCCACATGGCAACACTGATTGTCAGCAGTGTCTTTGCTGAGACTGAGACTCAAGTAGTATTTTTTGTCAGTGCAAAGCTTGCAATGAGCTTTTATACATAAACAATGTATGCTTGTATAGAGTTTGATGACCACTGTTTTATTATCATGGTATAATAATACATGGTAGCATTGACAACTGCTTATTTTCTCTTCAACAGGAAAACATAAACTGTCAAAAACAGCTTTTTGTGGAAATACATCAGCAGCTGCTGTGGTTGTTGTTTTTTTTCACTTCAACGTTTTCAACATTGCTTGTGTTTTCAATGGCGGATTGTGAGCGCTCTCTTTTTGAGTATATTTTTTGACAGTATATGATTTCCCAAGCAACTGTCAATGCTACCTTGTATTATTATACCATGTTTTATTATCATCAATATATTATCATTAATCGTTGCAGTTTAAAAAAACTTCGCTCAGCTGTTGCTACACTGATAGGAAGCGTGGCAAAGATAGCAAACGTTTTAGAAATTAGTGGGAAAATGTCATTATCACAAAGAGTAAAAACGGCGTTGATATCATTAACATTAGTTTCGCTCGCCCATTTACACTGCCAAATTTGAAGTTCATGAAATAATTGAATTGGAATTAGTTCCTTATTACCGTCACAAAATGGAATTATTATCTTTGAAAATTTAACACACAAATTGTTCAACCTTTCATTGTTGTGCTTATCAATTTTGTTTGGCAGGATTTCGTTTAGATATATGTGACCCGGTCTACGAAAAGGGACCTTCGGTGTGAAAATATCATTTTTCACTTTTTTGGCGATTCGGATAGACTAATGTGTGCTCTTTCTAATGGCGCAAAGCAGAAGTTTCCAACTCGTAAAGAAGTTTGTCAGGAATTTATTGAATAAGCTGAAATAAATGAAAAGACGCCATTCAGTGTGCGACAATTAAACGTTTACAAACAGCTGTTTTCTCGAAAACTTGTTTTTACACCGAAGGTCCCTTTTCGTAGACCGGGTCACATATGTAGTTTTTGGAAAATTTTTTCGCTGAAACGAGCCTCCATATCAGCAATGATATCATATAGTAATGGTACAAATATGGAAATTCGAAAGTAGTCTTCTGGTGTTGAAGCGCTGACATTACTGCGATGAACTTGTCTTCCAGCAATACAAGGTACACTAAGAATCATAAGTCTACGTTCCCATCATCGCACTAAAAGCTTTCCTGAGCTAAGAAATTTCAAAATAACTTACGTTTGCTTTAATTTATTTCTATTATTTACTGTGCACATCACTAATGATGCTCTTGTACATACTTTTTTTGAATTCGTTCAGAGATCGTTAGAAATAACGGCACTGATGGCGCCACATTAAGCAATGCAAGTGTCAGAGGTGTACGCTCATTGCAAATTATTGCAAGTTGTACGCACGTAAACGCGGACAAATTCGTTTTTTGTTGATTTTAAATAATAAAAAGTATTTAATTCAACAAAATTTATATTTTATTTCTTGATATTTTATTCATTTCTTAGAGTGGCAGCTAGAAGAAAAGAAATTAGTGTCGGTGAAAGAAAAAATGTATAAAGCTTTGGAAGATTGGAAGAGGGCCAAAAATATCGACAAATTGGTAAAACAGTTGGCAGAGCATGGAACTCGGTTCGAACAGCAGTTCAGAACTTTCAATGTACCGGAATAATAGCTTCAAAACCATGTCTAGGGTGCCCACCTAAGCTATCAGAACGAGAATCTCGCAGTATAATATCACTTGTGAAAAAAAATTCTAAAATTACTACTTCTCAAATAACTCTTGATATCAATCAAAAGTTTGGCAAAAATATTATCCACTGCTAGAAGAATTTTGAGAAAGGCCGGATATCATGGAAGAGTTGCTCGTAAGAAACCCTTCATATCATTGGTAAACTGACAAAAGCGTATTGCCTTTGCAAATCTCTACATTTTCGGAATAAAATGACGGCAGGATGTGTGGAGAAAGCCGGGTACAGCCCTAAATAGTGATAACTAGACAGCGGAAAATATGAAATTGCATATTTATATTGAATGACCGTAAAACAATTTCGATGACACAGATATGCGTCCCGTCAAATTCTATCTTGAAAAACATAAGGGTCAGTCCATATGAAGTGGTCCAGCACTTGTTGCTCGACCATTTTTAAAAACGTTTATAGTTTTATTAAAATTTGTTCAATGTATTGACATTTCAGAACCGCATTCAAAATATTGGCATTCAACTATACTTTCAAAATGGCGGCCACATTTGCCTTGCTACCCGTAGAGATTTATGCGTTTGTAAGCGTTTGCGGTTACTTTGATTTCTCAGCTCCTGTTTAACATAAAGTGATGAATTAAAAACCATGACATTAAACACACTTTAAGCTTTAATCTGATATACAAGAAGTAATAATTAAATAATTTCTTCATATTGAAAAAAATGGTGAAACTTTTTTTTAAAAACCTTATATTTTGCAACTTTAAGAATTTTTTTTTATAGAAAGCAATTACTTGTCGACTTATTTTTTAAGTACATCTTAGCAAGTTGTTTAAATGTAATTTTTTTTAACTTTCTGACTTATCAAGTTTTTTTTTAAAGCCTCTTAAAAATGGAAATTTTGAGAATTTAACTAATTTTGGGGTCAAATATCTCTGGTGGGCACAAGTTTAAAAATTTCAAATTTATTCACAATAAAGTAGATAATAATATCTTACTTCAGTTAAAACTCTGAGTTTGGTATTCGCTTCGTTTGGAAGCTACAGCACTTCAAGCTTAGTGATATATCACCTTACATAAGTTTGTGTGTTTTTTAAGATATTCTTGAGAGTTTTTTCTAATACAAGCTTTAATCTTTCATTTGGAATGTAACTAAACATAAATATTGAAGCATTGAATATAATTTCGTGAATATAACCTCAAATAACTAGCCATTTTCGTATTTTACACTCTTTCATGGTGGAATAAACAAGGTGGAATCGCGGCTGAGAGCCAGAATTGTCAAAAAACACCAAGCTATGAACAACTTCAAAGAGAATCATAAAAATTATTTGTATTGATTTAGACAGTTTCGAATCAAAGCAAGAGAGGATTTTTAGCCGCGGGACCACGTTCTTCAAACTACCATGCACTCTTTCGATTGTAATGATACCAACAAGTTTTATCCTTTTGCACATAGGAAGACATTGCATGCAACCAGACATGTTTCAGCATGTTCGGTAGTGTATGGACCCAATAAGTGATAATCATCGGGTACCCACAGTGTCTGTGTTTGTTGTTATCATCAGAACGTTAAGCTCATGGTTGATAGAATAAAACTTAACTATAAAGATCTACTCTGCATGCTTGTTTGTGACATTTATAGCTACAATTGTATGATGGACAAATGCTATCAATGTCCAGGACAAGAACCCCTGCGAGTGTTTCTTAACCACTTAGAAGAAATTGATAACTCTAATTCAAACTAAAGAAGATTTCTTTCAATCGCTTGTTAATAAACTTATTTCATTCAAATCACATCACTTTATCTCAAAAGTTCAAGCCCAATTCCAAAGAGAAAGGAAGGAGCAACTCAATACGAATGAATGCATTGTCCTTGCAGATTATGCTGAAAATTTTAATTTCGCCATTCAAGACGAAATACAAAGTTACCACTGGGTAAATCGCCAAGCTACTATTCACCCATTCGTATATTATTACAAAGAACATGATAAGATACTAAGCCAATGTGTTTGTGTTATAAGCGATCATATGGACCACAATACAAAAGCAGTTCATGCTTTTCAAACTAGTTTGATAAAGCACATTAAAGAGACTGCACCAGCTGTTCAAAAGTTGATTTATTTTTCAGACGGTGCTGCGAGTCATTATAAAAATAACAAAAAAACTTTACAAATATCTGCCACCTCAAAACTGATTTCGGACTTGATGCAGAATGGAATTTTTTTGCAACATCGCACAATGGGGTATTTTATGCCAAAAGTGACGATTAATTGAAAAAAAAAAGTTCAAGGTAAATAGTGATGTTAGGTACCCGATGAAAGAAGATAAAATTCTGCATCATAAGGTGAAAGAATAGTTGAAAAATATTCTACCGTTTACCCGCAATGTAGTTTGAAAGTCATCATTTTTTTTCTCTTTGAGTGTGCACAGTGACAAACGTGTTTATTCGAAATTTTTAAAGTTTTTTTTTGTGTATTATTTTTTAAAAATTACAAAAAACTACGATGGAACCTTCTTTTTCAGGTATTTAAGCAATACAAAATTAAATTTTTTTTATGAAATAGTGTTTATATATATATTAATTTATTTATTTTAATTTAACCTTAAAAAGTTGCATTTTTCAATATGTTAATAGAGATATAGTTGTGTATTGAGTGGAATTAAAGAAAACTGTTTTGATTATCGTAAGCTATGAACATTCAAGCTATATTCTATAAAAAAAAAAGTTGCGTCAATGCTGCGCACTTTAGCGGTATTTCGATTTTGTTACTTTAACTTACATGCCACGAATTTACGATTTTATTTCGAAAAATTAAAACAAACGAAATAAAGTACAAAATAATTGTAAATACTAAACAGATTTTGCTGTTTTTTGTTTTTTTTGTTTTGTTTTTGTTGTTTACCAGTACTCTTCTTCACTTTGTTTTTTGTTATCCGCTATATTTTACCCTACATTATGGAAAGCGGCATTTGCAGTGCACCTTTCCACAATTAAGGTAGATAGTTGATGTTTCTTTCAAACACCGGCTTTTTATATATAAAAAGAAGCAGCTGAATGTGCTAAGCTATTAAATTAAATTATATTTGTTCGATTTTAATACTTATTTTCTGATTTTGATATTAGTAAGACATAAATTGTTTGCCCTGCAGTTTGCAGGATACATGTGAAATCAACATCATTGTTTATGTTTATTAACTATTGTTATTGCAATCCTTTGTTTTTGTATAAAATGTCGTTCAAAGTTTGTTTTGTGCAATTTGTAGTAATAACGAAAATGATGTTCTATACACTATGTAATTCGGTAAAAGGTACATAGCTAATGATTACATTTTGAAGCCGCCATTAAGAGTTTTAAATTTTTTACTTCGGATTCATGATCAGCGACCCCACAAACCCCAGTATACAAATTTATATCTCCAATAAACGTTTTTTGCAGAACATAGCTTGTTTATGGCCGCCATTTTGAAGCCGCCATTTTTAATTTCAAATTTTTGACTTCATATTTTTAATCAGCGACCCCACAAAACCCTGTATACAACATTTTACCTCCTTTAAACGTTTTTTGTAGAAGTTAGCTTGTTCATGGCCGCCATTTTGAAGCCGCCATTTTGAATTTCAAGTTTTTGACTTCAGATTCGTAATCAGCGACCCTACAAACCCCTGTATACAAAATTTTACTTCCATTAAACGTTTTTTGTAGAAGTTAGCTTGTTCATGGCCGCCATTTTGAAGCCGCCATTTTGAATTTCAGATTTTTGACTTCAGATTCGTGATCAGCGACCCCAAAAACCCCCAAAGTACAATTTTTGTCTCGATAAGTGGCCCCTGTCAATTAATCGTCACTTTTGACATAAAATACCCCACTGTGCATCGCATGGAAAAAACGCATGTGATGGTGTTGGTGGAACAACAAAGCGTGAAGTTGTAAGAGCAAGTCTACAAAGGACAGAAATAAATCAAATTCTTACTCCTGAAGATATGTTTATTCACTGCAAACAAAATATAAAAGGAATATCATATGTATATGTCGTAATATCATATCGGAATATCATATGTACATGTATATGGAGAAGAAATTTTAGCTCGGAAGGATCAGCTTCCGTTTCGAAAGCTGCCAACAAATTCAGGGAACACGGCAATTCCATCGTTTCGTTCCAATGTCCGACACAACCATGCGATGCTTTTTTATTTCCAAATCCGAAAATATGAGGATCATCAAGTCATCAAAGCTAAATAGGTAGGTTAAAAAAGATATTTAAAATATATTACTTATTAACAGAAATATTTTCCTTCTAAAATTTTTTTAGTTGATGTTCAATTGAAATGTTCAAGTTTTTCCTTAATGTAAAAGAATATATTTATATATAGAGAAAATAAAAAGTAAACAATAAATCTACACTGAAAAAAAAATGTTTTAAAATTGACGACAATTGTTATTAATTTGACGATATTTGTGTTTAAAAAATAGCTTGCAACAAATTTCGTCAAAGTAAGAGCAAATGTATTTAAAAATTTTGAAAAACATATGAAAAAAAAGTAAAATTAACAACACATTTTGTGAACACATTGTGTTTAATTTTAAGCTAACTTTATTTTCTCAGTGTACAGAGTCATAAAACATGTGTGTATCATTATAAACGAAAAAGTGCAAAGTACGAAAATGGTTAGTTATTTGAGGTTATATTCACGAAATTATATTCAATGTTTCAATATTTATCTTTAGTTACATTCCAAACGAAAGATTAAAGCTTCTATTAGAAAAAAAATCTCAAGAATATCTTAAAAAACACATATTATGTAAGGTGATATATCATTAAGTTTTAAGGGCTGTATCTTCCAAACGAAGCGAATACCAAACTCAGAGTTTTAACTGAAGTAAGATATTATTATCTACTTTATTGTGAATAAATTTGAAATTTTTAATCTTGTGCCCACCAGAGATATTTGACCCCAAAATTAGTTAAATTCTCAAAATTTCCATTTTTAAGAGGCTTTAAAAAAAAACTTGATAAGTCAGAAAGCTAAAAAAAAATTATATTTAAGCAACTTGCTAAGATGTACTTAAAAAAAAAAAAAAAATAAGTCGACAAGTAATTGCTTTCTATAAAAAAAAAATTCTTAAAGTTGCAAAATATAAGGTTTTTAAAAAAAAGTTTCACCATTTTTTTCAATATGAAGAAATTATTTAATTATCACTTCTTGTATATCAGATTAAAGCTTAAAGTGTGTTTAATGTCATGGTTTTTAATTCATCACTTTATGTTAAACAGGAGCTGAGAAATCAAAGTAACCGCAAACGCTTACAAACGCATAAATCTCTACGGGTAGCAAGGCAAATGTGGCCGCCATTTTGAAAGTATAGTTGAATGCCAATATTTTGAATGCGGTTCTGAAATGTTAATACATTGAACAAATTTTAATAAAAATATAAACGTTTTTAAAAATGGTCGAGCAACCAATTTTCTTATTTTTGGACCACTTCATTTGGATTGACTCATTACATAAAATTTGCATATTTTGCATATTGCATAAAAAATGCATATGCGCATTTTTACTGCATATGCAAATAAAAAATTGCATATTTGCATATAATATGCATATGCAAAATGTATGCAAGTCCATTTAACCGCAACTGCATGTCTGTATGTGTTTGTGAACCAACAACAACTTCTATCATAGCAATGAGCGTATGCAGGTGGTGCAGGGAAAGTGTCCCCCTTTCCCCTGCTTTGCATTTTTAGAAATCCGGCGGACACCGATGATCAGAGGTAAATTAAGTCAACCGAAGCTGAGTTTTTCAGAAATAAAATCAACCGAAGGTCGAAGATGTTTGTTGTTGTTAGAATAATTCGGGCAAAGCGATGGCAAGAGTTCAAGGCCCCTTTTAGAAAACTGAAATCCAGTTTTGTTTTTTGGCCCATCTTGCTTCTTTTTCAAGATATGGCGTTCTTTCTAATTTTTTAAGGCTATCACCTGTGCATCTCGATTTCGAGACTCCCTTTAGATAACCCAAAATCACTGTTATTTTTGGTCTTTCTTGCTTCGTTTTCGAATTATGCTTTTTCTTATTATTTAAGTTTAAATTACATATATTATCGACTACCTTTACTTGTGAGCCCCTCTGAAAACTGAAAACGACTGCTGAAACTTTTTCGATGCGGTTTGATGGTGCACATTCGTGCTCGCTATGATTTCCCGTTACTTTTACTTCAGTATCGTTCTATGGTTTGATATTTTATTTCATATTAAAACCTTCAAAATACAACGACACTAACGAAAAGCTTTTAAAATATGCAATTCTTATTTTGTTGGCTTTGCTTCATACAAAACAATTTTGTTCGATGTCATGGCTACACTGAAAAACACTACACCAACATAGTGTATACTATTCAAGTACTGTGAATAGAATGTTCTGTGCAGCTTTTTATTACCAACACATATAAATAGTATGTAAGTTAACGAGAATTAAGTTCACAATTCTCGCCACGCGCATCCGCTCTAAAATAAAGTTAACAATAATTAAGTTCACAATTCTTGCCAACAAAGCATTCTCAAACTCCACGCGCATCCGATCTGAAATAATTGCGGCTGCGTTTCCCAACATCGTTCCACTTCCAAACAGTTCCAAAGAATTGCAAGCCAGCAGAAAACTGCAGTTGACGATAATAAGTACAACCGAAAAATAATAAGAACAACAACAATGACAATAGCAGCAAAGAATCAATAGGCCAACAACAACAACAACAGCGACAATAGCAGCGAAGAATCGATATGCCAACACCAACAACAACCAAGAGTAGCAGCGCAGTTTAAGGTGTTGTTATAAGTTATAGAACTTGTTAAGTTTAGAGTTAAGTTGATAATCATGAAATAAAGAGCGAAAGCTCTGAAAAAATAATTTTTTTTAAATTTTTTAATTTTAAACAAATTAACTTGTATTATACCACATGTGTGTAAATTCATTATATGTGTTTCAGGTTGTACAATCATTAAATTTGAATGAACAGTGTTAGTAAAAACCGCACAAGTGTTATTAAAAAATTCACTTTTATATAAGAGTTTCATTTTTATCAAAACCCATTTCGGACAATTTTTATAACCCTACGTTTAAAAAACGTAAACGGGCTATATTGATTTTGTCACTCCGTTTGTAACGCCCATAAGGAGGCTTGGCAGGTATAGAAAAGTATATATATTCTTGATCAGCATCACCACCCGAGTCGATTTAGCCATGTCCGTCTGTCTGTCCGTCTCTCTGTCTGTGATCACGATTACAGCCGTAATTTTCAAGCTATCATCAAAAAATTCAATATTTAAGCTTTTATTGAAAAAATATAGATCAAGTTCGAAAATGAGCCAAGTCGGATCACAACCACGCCTACCTCCAATACAAAGTGACTTTATCAAAATGGTGAAATCTCTTAGAATTCCACAGAAACTAATATATGGACTTTTGCACATGAGCTCTGCTATTTAATATACACTCTGAGTATGAATTTCGACCAAGTCGGATGAAAACCACGCCTTCCTCCCAAGCAAAGTGAATTTATCAAAAAGGTGCAATCTCTTTAAATTCCTTCGGTCCGCACGTGGGGGTATTTTAACTTCGACCCAGTCGAAGATCATTTCTTACTAGCCTTAAGTTATAACGAGTTTGGAAGGAAAAGGAGCTTAAAGAAATCTTACGAAATATTTGAGAAAGCTCAACGAATTATAAATGAAGTTCCTGAAAAGTTGGGTGAGGACCTTCGCCTTAAGTTAAAGCACTCTATGGAAAGAAACCCATATTTATATCTGTTTTAAAAACAAATGAAATTTTAAATAAAACTTCGGTGGATTACCTGGAGCAATATAAAATTATTTTTTCTAAAAAGCGACAAAATTTTGCCGACGACAACTTGGAAAGTTTTAATAATTTATAGTAATATATATATATGTTACTTTTAAGGCATGTGCCTACTTGACACGCTCGGTATTCAAGTGGAAATTTAAAATTGTTTTACAGGAAAACGGTAAGAGATAATTGAACATTTTTTGGGGTGAATAAATACACTAAAATCTTATTTACAAAAAAATTTTTTCATTCATTTTTTATGTATGAAACTTTAAGTTGAATTGACGTGTCGATATCGGAAAGAGCTGATTAGCATAATAACTTAAGTTTGGTAGCACCTAGAAAAAAAAAAAGAAAAGAATTCATAAATAATATGAGTATGGTTATAGTGTGAACTAACATTTCTAAGTTTGGTCAAAAACAAAAAAATTTATGAATATTGAAAAAAAAATTGTAAAAAACTCAAGTTGTCTGGATTTTGTGCAAAAAAATATTAAAAATGTTTGTAATATTTTAGTTCACACAGAAACTGCACATGTGGAAAGTATGCGGTTAAAATTTGGAGACAATCGGACAAGGTAATTTTGAGTAACGATGGTAACCAGGTATAAAATATATCATACATAAAAAATGTTAAAAATGAATAAAACATTTTTTTATAAATAATTTTTTGGTGTATTTATTCACCCCAAAAAAATTTTCATTATCTCTTACCGTTTTCCTGTAAAAATTTTTTAAATTTTCACTCGAATAACGAGCGCACCAAGTAGGGACATGCCTTAATAAAACGTTAATAAAATAATTTTTTTCATTTTTAACATTCTCTTGTTCAAGAAACTTTTTTAATATATAAATTAATTTGAAAATTTTATAATATCAGAAAGTTTTAATGACTGTATAAGCAAAAATATGCAGCATAAATCTTGCATATGTAGAAAATATGCAGCATATTTCTTGCATATGCTTTTGCATATTTTTTGCATAAAATTTGCATATCATAGATATGGAGTAAAAAATGCATTCAAGAAGTGAAAATTAGTACAAATCCAAAATTTGACTGCAATCAGATTTCAAATAAATTTTGCATATAATTCCGCTGTCTACTCATAACCCAATTCATTCTTTTGCGGATAACAGCAGCATTTGTCATTCATATTCGTTCAAAAAACGCCCGAGCTCTTTGGAGATTGAGAGAAAGAGGCAAAATATGAATGACACACTTCTTAACGACTTAAGAAAAATCTCTGAGTGGGGTCGTGCTAATAGAGTTGAGTTTAATGCAAGCAAGACCCAGTGTTGTCTGATAACCCACAAACGAATGAATTGCCCCTTAGCTCCCCTTAAAATGAACGATGAGAATCTTGTGGAGTCAGATGCTCTTGACGTTCGAAAGAAGCGGCCAAGTACCTAGGTTTCTTAAAACGGTGCAAAAGATATTTCACTCCATCTAATCTCCGCATGATCTACACTTCATACATCAGGCCGAAAATGGAGTACAATTCGCACATTTGGGCAGGGGCTTCAAGGTCATATTTGGAGCTTCTGGACCGAATTCAACGACGTGCGATATATTTGATAGGGGATGAAAATATTTCATCTTCTCTCAACTCTCTTGGACATCAACGCAATGCTGGGTGCCTTAGCCTTTTATATAGGTATTACCATGGGAAGTGTTCAAGGGAGGTACAAGACCTGACACCACCAGATCGAGTATTTCCCAGGTCCACTTGGTCAACACTCCAAGCCCATCGCTATACCATTGCCTCGATGTCCAATAGAACATCGCATTACAGAGATAATTCCTTTTTCGGTCGCACAGTAAGATTGTGGAATAATCTCCATGCGAGTATGTTCCCCGATGGCTTCCAGCTGTGTAGGTTCAAAACAAATCTTCACCGAAACTACTCAATCTTTCCACCCTCCAACTAAACTATCACCCTTCTTCCGAATCAACTCAAGGCATCCCTTGAGCGTTGGTTTAGTCTACAAAAAAAAAAAAATTTTTATTTTTTGTGAATAACGTATCAATTCAGCCTTCGATTCACCACCGAAAGGGGGACCCTCCAAGAAAGAACATTTTTTTACGTTGAACAAATTGCTCAAAAATGTCTGCGATTCACCACCAAAAGGGGGACCCTCCAGACTATGAAATCAAAATAATTAAAAATAATATATAAAGTGAGTGTAAAAAATGAACAGGAAGACATATAATCCAATCAGTGGCGTTCATAGGCTTGGTGACACCCGGGGCGGATACTCATGGTGTCACCCCTATAAAAAATTTCTAAATGCAAAAAGAAACCAATTCGATGAGATTAAGTGTTTTTATTATTATCTTTATGTTTTCCGAAAAAAAACAAACAACAAACAAACAATTTGTAAAAAACAGAACAAAAATATTACATTTTCAGGTGTCTACATATTTAGATCCGTGGCATCCGTGGCGTACTTGGTTAAAGTGCGTGGCCGCTATGTCAAAGAACCTGTGGAGACCCAGGTTCGAACCCCAGCAGCGACAGAAAATTATTTGAATTAAAATAATTTTTCTGTACGGCTGCCACCTCTCTGCAGACAATGGCAAACCTCAGAGAGTAATCAAAATGCCATGTAAAGCTTCTTGAGAACGAGAACATTCCGTTCATCGCCGTTCGGAGTCGGCGTTAAGCATGTAGGTCCGGTTCTCGGTCAATTGTGTACAAACTTAATAACACGCACAACACAATTGATCATAAGAAGCTAGGTCAAAGTCCTTTCAAGGGCTGAAATGGCCAGTTATTTATTTTTTTTATTTATTTTACATATTTAGATATGTAGGTATAAGGTAAAAAAGAAAACTTATTAGATTCGCAGTCTTAAAAACTGACGGAACAAAAACATTACATTTTCAGGTACATATTTGTATATGTAGGTATAAGGTTAAACAAAGAAATCTTATTAATGGCGTTGTCTTAAAAACGAACTTTTCTTACTTTAAGAGCTGCAAAATTTGAAATAACCTCATCGAAATCAATATTACTTGCAAGCACGTTTTCAATGGATAAAATAGCAAGATTGGAAAGCCTTGCCTGTCGCATGGAAGACCTTAAATAAGTCATAATTAATTTTAGCTTTGAAAAACTCATTTTGCATGAAGCTATTGATACACAAATTGTAAGAAATAATTTCAATGCGACAAAATGGGACACATATTTTTTAACGTAATGTATTTGTACCTTTTTCTTTCTGTTTGAGAAATAAAAAAAAATAACGAAATGGTGTCATCCCTAAAATGGTGGTACCCGGGGAGGACCGCCCCCACTAGGAACGCATCTGAATCCAATTAATTGGAATCTTCCATTAATTGAAAAATGAACAAAAGTAATGAACAAAAAATCGTTGCATGGCAACGGTTTTCAAAACAAT
This sequence comes from Pherbina coryleti, assembly GCA_943735915.1. Taxonomy (NCBI): domain Eukaryota; kingdom Metazoa; phylum Arthropoda; class Insecta; order Diptera; family Sciomyzidae; genus Pherbina; species Pherbina coryleti. Next base: position 80,904,983 of record OX030948.1, read on the forward strand.
CGGCATCAATAAAAAACCGACGCTCGAAAACTACGATGATACCAGGACACTAGAGGCCGAAACAACAGCCCTAATTCAGAAGTTTTGTCGCAAACAGTAAAAAATAATTCAATAAATTATAAACAATGGAGTGCAGCCCAAATGTGTGTGAGTGAAGTGAAAATTCTTGAAAAAATAAAAAATCAATATAAATTGAACACGCAAACTTTCCGTTCTTCGTTATTTTTGATGCGCAAAAAATTTAACTTTATAATAAATAAAAAGGTGCAAGTGGACATTAATTGATAAACAAGATAAATCAACAAAGGAAAACTAAAAACAAAAAACCTGCACAAAAATAATTCAAAAAAATATAGACAAAACTGCAGACTTAAGACTTGGTGGTAAAAAAAAAAACAATTGTTTTATCTCATACCAACCGCAACAAAAACAGCGCCAATTGTAACGGTGATTCCTGCAAATTACACCAACTAAAGAACCAAAGCAACTCCACAACTTCAAACCAGAAGTTAATCATGAAGCTGCTCGTATTGTAAGATTAGTTATAATTATTTTCCTATATATATATAGGAATATATAAATCTATACTACTATTATATAAAAGAAGACTCACGTATGTTCGGCTGCGAAAAGCTTGAGAATGGCACTCGCTGTTTCAAAAATTCTTTTTCTCTAGGATAGCTATGGTGCCCAGTTGGGACATGGGATATATAAATTTAATAGCCATTGTTTAAATAATTAATTAAAATCCAAAGAGAAAAACCATACAATTTCTTTATTCTTATTCTCAGAGAGAAAAAATTTTCTCATTAAAGCTCTGTGCATCTCAAAAAAAGGTTGTGCCCAAAGCTAATAAGGAAGAACATATGTATATGTAATACTTCTGTATTCCAACTCTGAAATCGAAGAGAGACAGCCATAACAACATAAGATGTTGCTGTTTGTGTTAGTATATTTGAATATATGAAAATTACTACACAAAAAATAAAAAGTCAACCCGTCACAGGGGCGGTTGTTATGAAAACGTTTTCCCCAAACATACAAGAAAACAAATCATATTTGTTTTTCCTAAATCACAGGTATGCACCATTATAAAACAATTATAAGAACGCCTGAAATATGATTAAATTTAAACAAACAAAATTTTAATCAAAAAATTCAAACAACAAAAATTTCAAATAAAAATTATTGACAATGGAAGCACCGCTCCTGAGTTTTTTTTTTTTTAAATTTAATTTCGTCTATATATTTTCTCGCTCATATAACAATATATCAGCACTCTAATGTTGACGAATATATGAGATAGAACAATATGTCAAAATCGCTGTGAGACAAAAGCTCTATTTTCAAACTCTTTTTGAGAAACATATATAAAAGTCAACAACCCAGCGGGAAAATGAGAATTGATTCAAAAAAAAAAATCGTAAATGGAATAGATTCTTTTGCTTACATTTTAGAACGTATTCCAAAGAATATATAAATTAAAGCAAAACATATGAATTGGAATATATCAATCAAAAGTTTATATCAACCAATATATCAACGAATATATCAACCAAACAAATTTTGGCATAAGTGAGAAAAGCAACAGTCTGTTTTGATTTGTTTTCTCATTTCCGAAAATGAATACTTTTTATTTAAAAGAATGCATTTAAAAAGTGAATAAAAGAATCAATTTCTGTAGCTATTCATATTGAAGCGAGAAAAGAATGTACTACTATTTGTAGGACGTCAGCGTCCCACCGGCAAAATGAAAATGGATTCTAGAAACAAAAATCGTAAATAGAATGAATTCTATTGCTAACATTTTAGAATGTATTCCAAAGAATATATACATTTATAGCAAAACCTATGAATTGGAATCTATCAAGCAAAAGTTTACTGATACGTTTTTATTCCAGCCATAATCGATTACGACCCATATAATTATTTTTAATATATAAAATGTTTTTAGATTCCTTGCTTGCTTTTTTGATAAGTGAAAAACAAACTGATTCTAAAACAAATTCTGGTATAAGTGAGAAAATCATCAGTCTGTTTTGATTTGTTTTCTTATTTCCCAAAGTTAATACATTTTATTTAAAATAATCATATATGTAATACTTCTATATTGGCAGTACACTGTAATGTGAATGTACCCGAAATTGTGGCGTCCGTGGCGTAGTTGGCTAAAAGTCCGTGGCCTCTATGTCAACGAACCTGGATACCCGGGCTCGAATCCCAGCAGCGACAAAAAATTATTTGAATTAAAATGATTTTTCTGTACGGCCGCCACCTCTCTGCAGACAATGGCAAACCTCAGAGAGTAATCAAAATGCCATGTAAAGCTAATTGAGAATAAGAACATTCCGTTCATCACCGTTCGGAGTCGGCGTTAAACATGTAGGTCCGGTTCTCGGTCAATTGTGTACAAACTTAATAACACGCACAACACAATTGATCATAAGAAGCTAGGTCAAAGTCCTTTCAATGGCTACAATGACCAGTTATTTATTTATATTTGGTTTTTTTTTATGTACTCGAAATTTAATTTTATAACAAAAAAACTCAGGAGCGGTGCTTTCATTGTCAAAAATTTCATTTAAAATTTCTGTTGTTTCAATTTTTATGATTTAAATTTTGTTTGCGTGAATTTTTCTTTTTAAATTTTTATCATATTTCACGCGTTGGTCTTATAATTGTTTTATAATGGTGGATACCTATGATTTATGCAAAACAAATATGTATGCTTTGTTTTGTTTTATGTTTGGGTAGACATTTTTCTTAACAACCGCCCCGTTGACGTATAGTAGTAGTATATTCAAATATACTAATACAAACAACAAAATCTTATGTAGGCTATCTCTCTTTGATTACGTAGTTGAAACTCATTAAAAATTTAGTTTGCTGCCAATATTGAAGTATTACATACATGGTTTAATAAATAAGGTTGTCGCATAGGTGAGAGCGAGTTCCAATAAATGTCGAATCGAAGTTGACAACTCATACAAAATCTGAATGCGTAAATTGATAACATGCAAAGCCGATGAAGTTGTTGTTGTAGCTTTTCATTGATTTTAACAATTATGTGTACTGAGAAGAGAGTACGATCAGCCACGAGACAACCTAATTTATTCAACCATGATTACATATATGAAAAGAATCTATTTAAAAAGTGAAAAAAAAACGATTCTGTAGCGATTCCACTTGAAGCGAGAAAATAATGTGCTATTCTTTGTAGGACATCAGCATGTTAAAAATAATCAATTCTAGAATCTATACTGGAGAAGAGAATTGATTCTTTTTTTATATAAAATTGCATTTTTTTCCCGATGGGGTGTTAAAAATAATCAATTCTAGAATCTATATTGGAGAAGAGAATTGATTCTTTTTTCCCGGTGGGAAGGTCCACAAAAAAGAAAAAAAAAGACAGCAACATGTATTGAGTGCGGTACCAATGCTGCCACCTTTTTGAATGTAAAAATACTGCCACTTTTATAAAAGCATCGACAAAAATTCCGTGTCGATGTTTTGTTGAAATGTTTTGATGAAATTTATCAGCTTAAACGAAAGATATATTTTATTTTAAAATAACAATTCTCTAAGGCCGTCATATATTTTTCTTACCTCTGAGCTGATATTTTTACGTATAAACGAGATTTTTATATATAAGGTATTTACGGATCCCTTCTAAAGTTGATATATAGTAACTTTAAAACGATACTTCAATCAAATTGTGAGAACCCCTACACGTAGTTCATTCTAAAATTGGCACGCCTTTTGAAAAGATAAGCTTTCTTTAATTTATTGATTTTTCAATAAAATAAAAATTACAAGAGAAGCTTTCTTTGATTTATTGATTTTTCAATAAAATAAAAATACCTTTCAGAAATGCCAGTTTGCTACGAAAAACAAACATGTTGGAAAGCAAGGCAATTTTACCAGTTTGTGTTATCTCTTTTTTACATGCAAAACAAAATCAAAAATAGTTACCACATGGCAAAATGTTTTAGAGTTAACAGACGGCGTAGTTAACACACCAGATAAAACAAAACTGTGAGTACCCCAATAGTCACAGCGCTAGGAAAAGTGAACCAATGCATGAAAAAAAATGATCAGGAAGATACAGAAAGTTTATTACTTTAGTTATTTTTTATTACATTAGCTAGCTGGTTACTTTATTCGGATGGAACTACTAAGTCGCTCCAACACAAATATACAATTTTACCGAAATTCAAACGGCTGTATTCATAAAAAATATGAGCCTCTTACAAAGCCTTCATAAGAAAAAAATCGAAAAAAAATTTAAAAACATTTTTCATGTTGAACGTTTCAACAGCTTTCAAAAGCTCTTTTAAATGCTTGATAAATAAGAGAATTTTAAAAATGGTTGAAACCTTCAATAAAGCCTCGATAAAGCATTTTAAAAATTTGTTTGTTCTCATCTAAGCACAAAAAATATTGTCAAAACGTATCAAATTATTTCAAAATGTATCAAAAACAAACAAAATGTCAAAAAGTGTTTGAAACTGTTTGTTTATAAATTAGAGGATTTTTAAATATGGTTGAAATTTAATTTTTTTTTTTAAGGTTTATAACACACCTCTCATAAAGCACACCTAAATTAAAACAAGAAAATTTGTCAAAGATTTCAAAATATTTATAAAAAAAAAAAATTATAATATGACAATTATTTCAGTGCAGATGGCTTAGAAAAACTCTTGATTTTTAAATATCAAAATCTTGACGAAATTGCGACTAATAAATAACAAGTCACTGAATTTATCTAATACACAAACCATTATTTCCTCTCTTTCCACTTCAATATGAATACGGCTGTTAAATTTTAAGATTTAAAGTTTTTAATGATATTTAATATTTTTATCGCCGGCGAAGCAGCGGGTATTTGCTAGTATATATATAAATTAAACAATATATTGATTTATACCACCTTTCATTTTAAATTTATACTACGCTATAATGGACACACAATGGCACTGTTAAATACTGCGATTGCAGCAGCAATTAGACAAGTAAACCAGGACTTTCAGGCTACAGTTGACGAACTAACATCAAGACTTGCCGCAATAGAAACCCCCGCTCAGGTCGAGGAATATAAAGAGATAATTATAACCCCAGACGCTCCGCCCTGTGGGGAAACTTTAGACTTAATTAAATCACTGCCTGAGTTCTGCGGTGAACAAGTTTCGCGAATGATAAGAAACCCATTTACATTCTAGAGCAGGAAATGTCCACATTAAGACAGTGTAGTGTACTTACATACCTACATACGTAGCTACACAGATCACCACACAAATACATATGTTTTCGACCAACATATGGCAGTAGTAAAATCTATAGTCATAAACAAAAATATTTTGACAAACTGAAAAATTAAAATCCCTAAAATGTTAATGTAAAGAAAACGCTAAACTCAAATTCTTTTCAATGCAATTAGCACCCTTTATGCTTGTGTCGCTAGATACCGCATAAGCATGATCGTGACAGCGGGTGTTGTGTTACGAATGCACTTGCATGAAAAACACAACACAACAGCAACAAGCTAAAGAATTGAACTAGTGCCAATGACTTTTAAAGTCAAGGCCATAAATTCGATTAATTAATTATTATGGTAATGATTATGAATTTGAGGGGAAATATAAAGATATTTTTTTTTAAATAAAAATGATTGGTTAACTATAGATTTTAAATATTACTTGGAAATTAAGGAGCTTTACTAAATAAATATAAAAATCGACCTATGGCACATAGTTTTTTTCATTTCATTTCATTATGTCACTAAAAATTTTGCAATGGAATATGAAAGGATACATAAACAACTATCTTGAACTAAAATTGTTAATCAAAGATTTCAATCCCGATATTATTTGTGTGCAAGAGACCCACATAGCTTTCAAAAATAATAAAATCGTGACACCAAAACAATATCTAGGTTATTTTCACAATCTCGCTTCTAACACATCCGCAAAACAAGGTATTGGAATTTTGATAAAAAAACACATACCACATAAATTTATGTCAACCAACTCAAATATCTCCACGATTGCTCTTAAACTAAATTTAGGCTACAATTGCACTATTTTCAATATGTATATACCACCTCAACAGGCATTTTCATCGCAAGATATAATCGCAAGTATTTATAATATTCGTACACATTATATTATCACAGGAGATTTTAACGCTTGGAGTCCGCTGTGGGGATCCAATGTAGGTTACAATAGAGGTAAAATAATTGAAGATGTTGTACTATGCGAAAACCTGGTCATTTTAAACGATGGCACTGCCACCCACTTTTCCACGCACAACACATTTTCCCACATCGATCTTACTATGTGTTCCTCGCAACTTGCACCTAAGTGCTTTTGGAATATTCTTGATAACCTACATGGCAGCGATCACTTCCCAATTCTAGTCGAACTTTTATCTAACCTTCGATTTGAAATACTAAAACCCCGGCAAAAGTTTAAAACTGATCTTGCAAACTGGGATAAGTTTCAACAAATTTGCCAACAAAACAGCGAAGTCTATAGTACCTCAAACGACACTAACAAAGACGCCGCCAATCTAGGAAAAATTATTAGATTTGCCGCAAACATTGCAATCCCACAAACAAAAGCGGTTTTTGCTAAAGCAATCTGTGGAATCAAAGTGGAATAGCAATCTTGACCAACTCAGAAAAGAAATACAAGAATAACTTTAAAAGGTTTAGGAGCAATTCAAATTTAGTTTTGTACAAAAAAACGAATGCTTTATTCAGAAAAAACGTCAAACTTGCAAAAGCTGATAGTTTAGAGAAACTTACATCAAAAATAAACCCGAAATCATGCATACAAAAAGTTTGGTCTGACATAAATATGCTAGCTGGTAGAAGGAATATAACTCCAATAAGATCCATTCACTCGGGCACTGATATATTAACTGCCTGCATAGAAATAGCTAATCTTTTTGCCACAACGTGGTCAAATTCTTCCGATGACAGCCACTTTACTAAAGAATTTAATAGTAATAAAAACTTAGTTCTTCAAACCGCATACAGCCCAAATTCCATACCAATATCGGCAAATAAAATTGAAGAACCAATAACAATAGTTGAACTTAACAATGCCCTCTACAATGCAAAAGGTAAAACCCCGGGATCCGATCGTATATCGTATCCGATGCTAAAAAATCGTCCACCTATTTTAAGCAAGAGATTGGTCGACGCTTACAACAATATTTTAGATAGAGGTATCTACCCACAAAACTGGCGCACTGCCGAAGTAGTCCCAATACCAAAACCTAACAAGGCTGCCTCTGAAATCAGTGGCTACCGGCCAATTTCACTACTGCCATGTATGGGAAAAGTTTTAGAAAAAATTATCGCCAAAAGAATGATGTGGTTTATATTAAAAAGTGATTTAATGAGTCCCAATCAGGTTGCGTTTAGGAGAAAGCAAGGCACAATTGATGTACTTCTTCACCTCCAGCACTATGTGTCATCCGCTCTTTCCAGTAAAAATCATGTCACCATCTTGGCTACTGATTTCGAAAAAGCTTTTGATCGCATCGGGGTGCATGTTGTGCTCCAACAGCTCGCTATTTGGAGAGTCGGTCCAAAGATCTTTAACTTCGTTAAAGCCTTTTTGACTAGCCGCAAATTTAGAGTTAGAATTAATTCAAGTCTATCCGATACATTTTCCTTACATAATGGAATCCCGCAGGGGTCTCCTTTATCCGTAATTTTATTCATAACTGCATTTGATCAACTAAGTAAACTTATTCTTAAATATAATAAAGTAGAGCATTCAATATATGCCGATGATGCCATTATATTTTCCAAAGTCAATGATCTTTCTAAAGTCCAAGAAATTTTCACTGAAATTCTAAATGAAATAAAAAAATGAAATAGAAAAATGTAAAATTTTGCATATTTGCAAAAAAATAAACTGTTCTCAATTTAGTTTAAGTTATAATAATGTCAACATAGAATTTGTAAGCTATTTGAAAATATTGGGTGTAATATTTGATAATAAGCTAAATTTCAGACAACAATGTTTAGTAGGGCTGTTCATGTTCGGTTTTTTCGAAGCTTCGAAGTATTCGAATATTCGAAGCTTCGAAGCAAACTTCGGAACTTCGAAGTTTTTAAGGCGAAGCTTCAAATGTTACTATTCGAATAGGAAAAACTTCGAAGAATTCAATTCTTCGAGTATTCGAATGATACCCAGTTTGAAATACATATTGTGTTACACATACATATTTATTTATTTTAATTGACAAACAATTTGTGATTGATTTCTGAATGGGTAATTCATTGATGCAGAAAAAAAATGCTACTACTTGTTTCAGTCAGTTTTTAATGCGACATTGAACGCGTTTTATAAACGTAAGCTCTCTGAAATGTACTTAACCCTGTACTAAGATACGGTTTCTATAAAACGCAAGATATCACCAAATAAACGCTCCATTCTGAGATTCAGTTTCCTTCTACTTCCAAAGCTATTCCATCTTAAAAATTTAGCTTGTATGAGCGGAGCCACTTAAAATGCCGTCCCAGTTTTCTAGTAGAAGGACATCACTCAATAGTAATTCCATACTTAATTTCGTTGTTATGCGACATTTAGTTCCAAAGCCATTTGACATCAAAAGTTTGAAATGTATGTTCCGTGCTACGCCCATTGTCCAATAATCATTATTTCTTCATTGTTCTACATGTTAACTTAGGAGAGATACTATAAGGCCAAAGGTAATAATGCCAAATTTTGGCTTTCACTTGAAAAACTAAAAAAATAATCAGCGCTACGGTTATAAAGCCAAAAATGACTTTCTGCAAATGAAACATTGTTTTTGATTTTTTATCATTACAATAATGTTATAAAGGCAATATGGCCTTAGAACCTTTGGCCTTACAGCATCCCACCGTGAACTTACCTTTCTTCATGCTGGCGTTTTCTTTGTAGTTCTTCTGGAAAAATTGAATGCATCTTTAGATGCGCACGAAGTGAACTCGTAAATCCATGCGACTGCAATACTCCCTCGCATACATTGCAAATCGCTGATTGAGCATCAGAGCTTTTAGTATAATAGCTCCACACCCAGAATCTCATGTTTTTTTCTTATATCGAAGTGTATAACACGCACAAAAAATTTATGAAATATTTTTGAGAAAAACTTCGAAGCTTCGAATTTTTTTACTGCCTATTATGTTGAACGAATAGTCAAGCTTCGAAGCTTCGTAAATCCGAAGTTTTTTTACTCTTCGAAGTTTTGAAACGAAGCTTCGAACTTCGAAGCTTCGAATACTTCGAATTTCAAAAACTTCGAATAAAAGTCATAGCCCTAATGTTTAGAATTAAGAAAAAATTTAGCTGCCAGACTTAATATTGTCAAATACTTATCTTCCAAACATTTTTTAATACATGTATCCACTTTAGTGAATATTACAAGATCATTAATTCTTTCAAAAATTGATTATGCTCTACCTATTTTTGGATGGTGTGCAAATAGCATCATAAGACAATTAAATGCGCCTTACCACGCCGCTGTACGGAGAAGTATCGGAGCATTCCCCACATCTCCAACTAAAAATTTCCTAACCGAAGCTGGCCTACCTACTATATCCGACCAAATCAAAAAAACAACATACCACCTTATCCCGAAATTATTCCATAGCAATAATCCAGTTTTACATAAAGATGTAACAAATGCCACCAAGCAGAAGCGAGTCAAAAAAATAAAATCTACGATTCAGCGCTGCGTGGACTACGCCAGATTATTTGACCTTGACATCAAACCTCGTCGCATGAAACAAAACTTTGAGCCTCAATGGCTTCTGCAAACATCGTCTTTTATCACAAATCTACAGACGTGTTCAAAACGAGATACCAATACAATTACCTACAGACAACTATTTGCAGAAACGGTAGAATTTTACATCAAAAATAATTGGACCATTTTGTACACCGATGGATCTAAAACCAAACATCAAACTACATTCGCGATAGTACATCAAAATGGCAAATTGATTACTTATGGATTAGTTGCACCATACTGTTCTGTCTTTACTGCGGAGGCTCTCGCCGTGAAGCTTGCCACAGATTATGCCAAAAGTAAAAGAGGCAAATTTCTTATATGCCCTGACAGCAAATCTACGATGGAAGCTGTTCAAAACATAAACAACCGCAGTGAACTCGCTTCAACAATCAGAAATAACTGCATTCAAAACCCAAACAAAATCAAAATAATGTGGGTCCCTGGACACGCAGGAATCAAAGGAAACGAGCTTGCAGACAAAGCTGCCTCAGTTGCCAAACTTTCACCTGTCCACTCATTTAGAACTGCCGAAATAAATGACATTTTGAGATTAATAAGCCAAAAAATTGAAGAAGACAGAGCAGCTGAATGGTTGCAGTATAATCATCGCTATAGCTCTATCAACTCCAGTGGAATAAAAGCAATACATCAAAAATCTTGTACCCGTCAACAATGTCACATTTTTATTCGACTTCGAGTGGGACACACAAAACTATCTCACGAGCATTTGCTGTGTGGTAATATCGCACCGGTCTGTCAGTTTTGCAATATTTCATCGTCCATAGACCATATACTCAACAATTGTCCTTATTTCACTTCAATCCGTAAAAATATATTTAATAACACTTTACCAACCGATTTATTAAAAAATGTTACTAAAGACAACATTATTTTAGTTAATAAATTTATAAAAGCCTGCAACTTAAGTAATAAAATCTAATTTGTAATATATGAGCTGAAAGTCCTGGTAGCTAGTGCTCAATCTATTTTAATTATAAGATTTTATATTTTATAGTTAATTATAATAAATAAATAAATAATTTTTATTTTTGAAAATTAAAATCAGAAATTAACTGAATTAACTTAGCTTTCAAGCTAAAAAGAATCTCTTAATTTTCTCACTCAAGCGCGGCTCTATAGTCATATTGACTTGAGCGTTGGTGCGCTCTAAAAACACCACAAGTTATTTTTGAACAGTGTCAAAAATAACTTGTAAAAATTGATTTGACAGAAAGAGAAATAACATACTTTACATGGAGTTCCTGCCCTTTTCGATTCCTGAGATACTCTGAATTTGCACTTTTCAATCCTACATTTCCGAATATATTTTAGTCCAATAACCTTCAATTAATGAGATGACAGAAGATACCTTCACAAAATTATTCGAAAAAGTCCTGAAGGAAGCACAAGAATTCACAAGAGAGCAACAAGAACAGTATGTCCCACAGCCATTAGTAGAACAAGGCGATACACCAAAATACATACCAACACCAAGGAATGCTGGACCGAAACCATTGACCATAGAGCAGTACAGAAACACGCAAATAAGGACAACAGTATGTACTGAAAATAAACCGGAAGAAACTGCAAAGACATTACGACGACCAAGGGCTGGAACAGTTGTCAAAGCGAGACAACGTTTTCATTCGTCGTGATAAACCATATCGAAGAAAGACTTCCTCAATTCAAATTTTGGCGCAAACTTCAGCAGTGGCTTCTCTTAACGGCAAAATTTCAACCCATCTAGATGCAACATCTTCTGCAATCAAAATCCATTGAAAGCCTTCATTCTGTTTTGGCAATGGACCAAAGAGATCTACAGCTAACACCTCAAATCGCTGTTTGCTACCATTAGTTTGCAGTAAGCCAGCCGGTTTCATATTTGAAGCTTTACATCGTTGGCTCTCAATGCATGACTTCACGTATTTTCTTATTTCTGCTCGCATACCAGGCCAGTAGTATCTCAAAGCGATTCTTGCTATAGTCCTTTCGACTCCATAATGGCCAGCGGTAGATTCGTTGTGATAAGTTTTCAAAATTTCTTTACGCTCGTTTTCTGGCACAACAAATTGCGCATTGTCGGTGTCATCATTGCTATAAGAATATAAAATACCTTCGTTTATAACATAATCTCGATCAATCCATCGAGTAATGTTTTCGTCTTCAGATTCCAGTGACGTTATGATTTCCTTTAACTGTAAATCTTTTATCTGCTCAGAATGCAAATCAGAAGCGCTTCTACGAGGAAAATCAATCTGGAACGACATCACGTTTGTTATCTTTGCTTCTTCATCACCCTGATGCGAAGGTCGGGAGAGCATGTCTGCAACTGCATTTGTTCTTCCGGGTGTGTATTCAATCTTGAAATTATACTGCTGAATCTGCAAAGCCCACCTTGCCAGACGTCCAGATGGTGTTTTTATGCTTAGAAGCCACTTTAACTTGATGATCGGTCACTAAAAGTATTTCAGCTCTTTCAATGTATCCTCTGAATTTTGCACATGCCCAAATTATAGCGAGTGCTTCGCGTTCTGTGATTGAGTAATTTATTTCAGCTTTCGTCAATAGCCTACTCGCAAACTCTATGGGATGCTCGTCATTCCCCTCCCTCTGGAGCAAAACCGCTCCGATGGCATAAGAGCTGGCATCGGTTTTGATAACAAATGGTGGACCATCTTGAGCTTGTTTAAGAATAGGTGACGATACGAGCATGTCTTTAAGTTTCTAAAAAGCTTTGCGTTGGGACTCATCTCAAACCCACGGTTTATATTTCTTTGTTAAGTCGGTTAATGGCTTCGCCACATCTGCATAACTAGTTATAAACCTTCGGTACCATGAGCAGGTTTGTATAAACTATATCAATTCTTTGATATTTTTCGGACCTCGACGTTGAGCTATTGCGCTGGTATTACCTGGATCTACGCATATTCCATTTTCAGTAATAATACGACCAAGATACTTCACCACCGAACAACAGAAATGACATTTAGAGTTATTTACTCAAAGATTAAATTCATTTAGTCTATAAAAAACAATATTGAGATCATTCCAATGGTCATTAAAAGTAGGAGAACTAATTATGAGATCGTCTAGGTAAGCAAATAAATGTATTTTAGGTATAGCTGATTAAAAGCGATCCATCAAGCGCTGGAATGTTGCTGGAGCGTTCTTGAGTCCAAACGGCATCCTAGTGAAACGAAATAAACAAAAAGGTGTTATTAAACATGTTTTATCGATGCCTTTCGGAGCTATCTTGATTTGGTAGTATCCACTCTGCAAGTCTAGAAATGTCATATGTATATCGCGTACTTTTTGCAGCATGAAGCAAGTCATCCATCCTTCGAAGCGGGTATTTATCGAATGCTATTATCGAGTTAAGTTTCCGTTAATCGACGCAAACTCGCACACCTCCATCTCTTTTTTGAACCATCACAATAGGAGAGGTCCAAGCTGATTCACATTCTTCCAGAATGCCAGTAGCCAACATCTTATCAATTTCCACCTTCAGCTCCAGTGCTTTAGGAAATGACAAACGATATGGTTGTGATGCAATGGGTTCATGATTTCCGGTTTTGATTTCATGTACCGCATATGGAGTAGCTTCCGTTAATTCCTCAAACACAACACTGTGTTTTTGCAATTCATCATCTAGCTGTAACTTCAGCTCAGAGCTGAGCTGCTTACCGTCATCTTCCTTGAGGATTTTAAAATTTAAAGAATACAACTTCGTGAAGATCGGTTCATTTTCGTTGCTAGGCGTGTAATTAACACCGTTGAAAAGATGAGCTGTATTCTGCATATTGTCCCGGTCTGGTGTTACCTCACTAGCTGGTAGACAATCCTTAAAAATTTTTTGTATGGAGTGAGGTGAATAGTCACTGAATTTCACAAAATCTGGCCCATAACTCTCAAACTCAGACATATTTACTTCATAGTGAAGCTGTTTTGGCTCGTTCTGCAGCACTTCGAATGGCTTTCTTTTAGTTGTATCAACAACTGCTTCGTTTTCTATCAAATTCTGCTTCAAACGCCAAGCTTCAGCAAAGTCGAAACGTACATTTGGAGTTTTTTCAAAGTACTAGAATTTTTGCCCCATATTTAACACAATTCCTACCTGCTCTAGAAAATCTGCACCTAATAGCGTGCGATTGCCAGTCGCATTTGGCAGTATAATGAATTGAATGCAAGGTTGCCAGTTATGTGGGAAAAATCCCATTTGTGGTAATTTTTAATTGTCCTTGGGAATTTTTTTTTTGGAAATTCCCATGGTATTTTTTAATTAGTGTGGGAATTCCTATGGTATTTTTTAATAAGCGTGGGAATTCAGTGTGGTAGTTTTTAATTGCCGTGGGATTTGGGAATTTTTTTCTTCAAATGATTTTTTTCCGTTTATTAAGCAAAAACTTCATATGAAATCATTGCCATTATACGCTCTGTTTACACAACGATTTTATGTCGTATGTTACGCATTTAAATTTAGCAGTTTGCGACCCTTTTTCGAAGTTCGTATGACCCCTTTTAGTCCCGGTTTCCACTCAAGTCTTGACGGTGAAGTCTTGAGTTCGGTGGTGCGGGAATTGTAACTAAGGGAAAGAAAGAAATTGACCGTACCGTCAATTCTTGGGCAATTCATTTTGTGTTCGTTCGTTGTCCCGCTACTTTTTCTATTCATTTTACGCATCATTGGCGTCATTTCATTTCATTTCTATAAGATGAAATGAAACGGCAGTATATGATACACATCGTCAACTCTTGATGTGTGGAAACTGAATCGTCAAGTTTAAAAGAGAATGTCAAAAAATTGAACATTAAGACTTGACGAGTGGAAACCGGGACTTACATTGGTCAAGACTTGACTTCAAGTCTGTGAGTTTGTAGGCAATTTGCCGCACATCGGAAGCGACGAAAGGGTAAGAGAACACTTGCGCTGTACAGTAAATTTTTTGTCAATTTTTTTGTCAATTTTTTGTATTCCTTTTGTTCTTTTCGCTGTTTTGACAAAGAGCTTCACATTATTTTTCGTTTGCTTGCGTGCGCTTGGTGCAAGGCTGCGAACATAGTGCATGTGTATGAGCAGAGCAAATATATTAAAGCACTAAATATTATGTATCTCTTTTGCGCCAGAATTCAATTCTTGACTGTAAAAGGTTTCGTCAAGTCTAAAAAAGAACGTCAAAAAAAATTGATTTAAAGTCTTGATCATGGTAAAATTATAAGATAGGGCCGACTCGGAGAAAAATGGAGTAAAAGGCATAGAAAAGCGGGCTAGTTGTCAAAATCAGCTGTTCATCTCGAGTTTCTTTATGTTAATTTTTCGCAGTTGATTTTAGGTTAAATTTTTTACAAGCTTTTCAGCAAATTAAATACTTCCTCGGCATTTCATTGATTTATTTACAACGTTTTTACAATATTTTCTCTCAAATTAACACAAACTTAACACACGTGTCCGCACTATTTTCAACTGGAAAACATAATATTTTTATTTCATTTGAGGTTTCTACGAACTTCGCGATCGTCAATTAGCCAACCTTTTTATTATCCTTTCTTCGTTGACGCGTGAGGGCACTGAGCGACTCGGCCCTACCTTATCATGGTTTTGATCAATGTAAAAGAGGTCAATACATTTTACTCGTTTGTTTTGACAGCACTCGTTATTAAATTCAATAAGCTGTTCGCCATTCGAGTGATAAACTTGAATGATTTTTATTTATTTCCTTTTCTTCATTGCTTTAATACACAAAAAATGTAAGAAGATTTCGTTGACTAGAACCGATCGCATGGTACTGGCCTGGAAGCAACAAATTATCGAAGATGTGCGCCACTGCGTGGGAAAAAAACATCTTTGTCTTTCAGGTGCAAAATATGCGCAATAATCTGCTGAAAAATCTGCGACAAGAATGGAAAGCAAACTCAAGATAGGTTTGGGACGCAACAGAGCTGAAGAAGTTGAAAGCACAAGCTTTTCAAAAGGCTTACGGGACAGGTGGTCTCCCACTGAAACGGCAACGCAAGAGGTACTCGACTGGCCCAAAGATTACAGGGCAGTAGAATATGCGCGCATTGGTTTTGTAGCCTCAGAAACGGTGGTATTAAAAGAAGGTCCACTCGAAATTTTTCAAGTTTCACTGCTTAATATTCGTAATGCACATCTCCATCTTGTGTGGCGTCCGTGGCGTAGTTGGTTAAAGTGCGTGGCCGCTATGTCGACGAACTTTGGAGACCCAGGTTCGAACCCCAGCAGCGACAGAAAATTATTTGAATTAAAATAATTTTTCTGTACGGCCGCCACCTCTCTGCATACAATGGCAAACCTCAGAGAGTAATCAAAATGCCATGTAAAGCTTCTTGAGAACCAGAACATTCCGTTCATCGCCGTTCGGAGTCGGCGTTAAGCATGTAGGTCCGGTTCTCGGTCAATTATGTACAAACTTAATAACACGCACAACACAATTGATCATAAGAAGCTAGGTCAAAGTCCTTTCAAGGGCAGAAATGACCAGTTATTTATTTATTTTATGCACATCTCCATCGACTGTCATAATTTTGATTTAATATGATTGCGCATTAATTTTTAAAAAATAATTTTGTATCGTTTTTTTGTATGAAGTTGCTTGAAAACGAAATGGTTTTTTGACTCTCCTGAAAATTTCAAAATTTTGAGTTGTCACTTTTAAAGACGGTGTGCGATATGTTTTCCTTAAAAATATGCACATCTTTTCCACTTTTTACCATTCTAAGGAATATGTTAATATATGCGTACATAGTTCTCTTATTTTGTTATTTTTTTATTATTTTAACTTTTTGTGTATACCTATTTCGCTTAAGAAATTATTTTGTGGTAGCAAACAAATGATATTCACCATCTCATATAAATAAGACTAAAAAAGTGATATGTATTACAATGAACATAATGTAAAAGGTCTGTACAAGAATTTGTACATTTTATTTATTTTTTATTTTCTGTTATATTTTTGAAAAAAGACAATAAATGCAAAATTTTTAATTAAAGCCGTGTTCCATTTATTTGTACATATTTTAAGGTAATAATATACGTGTAAATTTTTCGAAAAAAAAATTTTTGGTTTGTTTAATGTGTTCTTTATAGTTTTAAGAATATACATACACATTTTTAAATCGATATTTAAGAAAAAACAGAAGTTATAACGGTTTTCGTTAACCTATGTCTAAGCTCCATACAACAAATAAAAAACTTTAAGAGCGATTTCCTTGAAACTAGTTTTTTTAAAACGGTTCGATAGATAATTTGAAATCTATTGGTTAAATTTCAAAGACTTTTTTGCATTTTGTTCGTTATTTTGTCCTTTAAGCATCCCCCTAAATTCAAGTATCTATTTTTGTTTTTTATACAAACAAAAAAGCGCGCGAAAATTTATCTATTTTTCGAACTTTTTACTTCAACTTCCGCCATAATTAAAAAAAAACCCCGGGGGTCTTGCGTAGGGGGAATGTTTAATATGTCTATGCTTTAAAATGTCATTTGAGTTTTTTGTTTCCCATACATGGGAAAGGCCATATCCATCGAACCGTTTTAAATGTCTTTTTTTCAATGCCATTTTCAGCGCCCTCTATATAAAAGCCAGAACTGTATTTAAAATAAAAAAATATTTTATAAAGTATTTTTTATGTACAATAACCTGTATAAATTTACAAAAAAAATAATAACTTCTTGCATCTAAAAAAATTTTTTGAAAACAGCTCCTGTTTTTGGTTGCTACACGTATATTATACCTTAATGCAAAAATTTGTGGTTTTTATAGATTTTTTATTTATATATTTATGGGATTGATTGTGGTATTTTTAAATGCGTGTGGGATTTTTTTCGGTATTTTTAAATGCTTATGGGATTTTTGGTGGTATTTTTAAAAAGCGTGGTATTTTTGTGGTAATTTTTAATGATCGTGGGATTTTTTGTGGTATTTTTTAATCGTGGTGGGAATTTTTTTTGTTTACCTTTGCCGTGATAATTTTGGTGGTATTTAATTTATGCTTCTGTGGGAAAAAGGTAATTTCCGTGGGAATTTTCCGAATTTTGACTGGCAACCTTGATTGAATGTTTAAACATCTTCCTCCAATTACAATCTTGCAGATTGTTGACAAACATTCTTGCATTGATACACTTCCGTCAGCCAAACAAATTTCACAGTTTACCTTACTGTATGTGCAGCCATGAAAATCCATGATGTGCTTCAGGTTGGAACTAGCAACACTAGTACGAGCAGCAGTGTCGAAGTAGGCTTGTCCAGTCACACTGAAAAGTTTTACATTAGCGAAAGGAATGTCTCTTCCAATAGCTGTCATTGAAATTGAGTTGAAATTTACAAACCCAGGAGCAGGATTACTCTTTGCGCTACAAGTCGGACAGTTTGCTCGAATATAGCCAGGTGTACCGAAGCCATAACATGATAACTTTGGTTTTGGCGGTGTAGCTTGCTTTACACTGGCAATTGTTTGTTTAGCTTCTATTTCCTGCTTCTCCTTCTTAAAACATTTTTCTATAGACTGTTCCTTTTTACGGCAGTATGTGCATCGAACAACGCTATTTGTGGAAGCTTCCACGCTCACCGGTTTGCTGCGTTCTGCAAGAACATGCTCTGCTTCACGAGCATCTTGCAAGAGTTCATCGAAGGTGGTGAAATTATTACGCAGAATCTTATCCCGTATTTGAGCACGTAGCATACCAAACAAAATATCAATTTGGTCATTTCTGCTGATTGTTTTGCCAACTGAGCAAACAAAGCTCTCTTTTTTGAGATGAAACTATCGGTGGCTTCATTCTTTTGTTGTTTTAAGTCGAAAATTTCAGCATAGATTCGCCATGCTGGCCTAGGAGGTGAAAACGCGTCTCTAAGCATTTTGACAACACCGTCGAACTTGGAAGCATTTCCCTTTACCCCCCGCCACCACTCATAAGCATCGCCTTCAAACAACATTGGCATACCGTTAATGGCATCCGCATCGCATATTTTTTTCACATTCCTAAATGTGGACACAAATGAGATGAATTCTTCCACCTTGGAAGGATTTCGCTCGCCATTAAAACGCGCAGTGCAGCTACTAAACGACCTCATTTTAATATTGGCAGTCGACACTGCCTGCATAAGACGCTCAGACTGATCGGGTGAAAAAGTCGCCATTTTTTTATACAGTTGCTTTTTCGAACTGGTATAAAAGATTTCATGCAAAATTGTGGTTTTGTAAAGAGCCCCACGTCGGGCGCCAATTGTACAAGTTCATTTTATTTACTGTATTTATTTAAACAAATACAAAATGGGGTTTAATTGTACATAAATATACACGTACACAGACAGTTTTGCGATTAAATCTATATAAAAAGAGAAAGTTAGGAAGAGACCACAAGCATTAGTTTAAAATTAAAACAATGCAACATTTGTGCAGTTCTTTAAGCAGCCAGCCATCGCCGTCCAACTAGCAGAACCTACCAGTAATGTTCATTACACCATAAACATTTCCTTTACTATACGACAAGCGACCGACCATCGTCGTTCAACAAGCAGCAACGCAAAGTTAGCCTCTTGGTATCATGAACACATGATACATAGTTTGCAAGGAACAAAACATAAAAAAATTAACAAAACACTGCAGTGCTAGCGGCCGACCATCGTCGTCCAGCAAGCATACAGTTAAGGGTTGTTTCTTACCTATTCGCCGTGGTTCGCCAAATGAACGAAAGTTTGCTTGTGCTCTCTTTTTATAGGAGAGTAAGAATAACAAGAATAAGTTGAGTATAATTTGAAGTTAGATGCGGAAGTTAAGAGAAGCGATATACGATAGAGAATTAATGAACAAAAGATGGCGTTAGATAATGATAATGAATAATAGATGTCGCTCGCTACTAATGATATAATAATGATAATGATGATAATAATGATAATGAATAATAATGAATAATATCTGTTGCTCGCTACAGACTGAATTTACAAGACTTTAATATACAACATATTTTTCAAGCCGTAGACAACGACTTCCCCATTCACATTGACGGAATATTTAGTAGAGACTTTTTATCAAAATATATGTGTAAAATTGACGATGAAACACATACAATCACTATAATTCTAAACGACATCGACATAGTAACACCATTATACTTAAATAAAAACGCATTTGATACAATCAGGATACCACCTAAAACAGAAATTATAGCCCCAATAAATTTAAACTTAAATCAAGATAGTGTTATTTTAAATGAAGAAATTCAAACAGAAGTATTCATAGCAAATTCTATAGTCCCATCAACTGGAATATGTCACGTAAAAATATTAAATACAACCGAAACAGAAATAAAGATCAATAAGCTAAAACCAAAATTCAAACCTCTTTCAGAATACTTATCTTTTAAACAAGACATGCACCAAAACGAAACTAGATTCCAAAAAGTTTTAAAGGAATTACACATTGAAACAAAAAATTCACTCATAAATATATTCAGAAAATACCAACATATATTTTATTTAAAAAATGAAAAATTAATAACAATTTTTACACACAAAAATTAGCCACAACAGATGATACAGCCATATACGTAAAAAATTATAGATTACCACATGTCCAAAACAAAAAAATACATGAACAAGTTCAAGAAGTGTTGGACAACGATATAATTGAACCATCAATAAGCCCATACAATTCACCTCTCCTGCTGGTACCAAAGAAAAGTATTGACGCTATAAAGAAATGGCGTTTGGTAGTTGACTTTAGAAAATTAAACAATACAATAGTTAGTGATAAATGCCCTTTAACAAGAATAGAAGATCTCTTAGACAAACTAGGCAGAGGAAAAAAATTTTCCACACTCGACATGACGAGTTATTTTCACCAAATTCCTTTAGACGAAAACTCTAGACCGTTAACAGCTTTTTCAACCAACGACGGTTATTACCAATTCAAAAGACTACCATTTGGATTAAAAATATCCTCAAACAGTTTTCAACGTATGTTGACCTTAGCACTCACAGGTTTAAGCTCAGAAGCATTTTTATATGTAGATGACACCATAACATAAATTTAATTAAAACTTTTGAAAGATTATCAAAATACTACCTTATATGAAATGCCAATAAATGTAAATTTTTACATCCAGAAGTAGTTTATTTGGGACATTTAATAACACAAAGCGGCATTAAGACCGATCCAGCAAAATATGAAACAATAAAAAATTATCCAATTCCTTTAAATGCTTACGAGGTGCGAAGATTCGTTGCCTTTTGCAATTATTATAGACGTTTCATAAAAGATTTTGCAACAATCGCACAATGCTTAAATGCTTTACTTAGAAAGAACCAAAATTTCGAATGGACAAAACAATGTCAAATAGCGTTTGAGACACTTAAACAAAAATTAATAGAACCACCTATATTACAATATCCAGATTTTTCAAAACCGTTCATTTTAACGACTGACGCATCAAATTACACATTAGGAGCAGTATTATCACAAGGTGAATTTGGACAAGACTTACCAATATCTTATGCTAGTAAGAGTTTACAGAAACATGACGTAAATAAGCCAGTAATAGAGAAAGAACTTCTAGCCATACATTGTGGAATTAACTTTTTCAAACCCCTATTTATACGGACAAAAGTTTATAGTAGTTACTGACCACAGACCTTTAGTTTCAATTTTTTCTCATAAGAACCAAAAATGAAAATCATCCAAAATGACAAGAATCAGACTAGATTTATCTGATTATGACTTCACAATAGTATTTAAACAAAGAAAAATAAATACCAATGCTGACGCACTTTCACGAATATAAATATATTCGGATATACTAAAAACAATGATACCAAATGAAGAGACAAGTAAAGCCATGGTAATAACTAGGGGTAATAAAAAGAAGCAAGAAGAACTTGCAAAGGATGAATGCACATCTCAACAAGAGACTCGCGAACTCTTTATATGGGATTGCACATCCAAAACAGATATCAAAAACATACGTAAATTAAAATTTGAAATAAGCGATAAAAATATAAATGTAAATAAAATTTGAAATGATAAATGATATTGTGCACTTGAGATATAGCAATAAATCGACGAACCCAGATTCGATCTCGATGAAGGTCCATAATCCCTCCCACAAAATGTAAATCGCTGACACCTTGAGCGCTCATACAGCCCCATACTAATACCGAACCTCCCCCATGTTAAAAGGTAGGCTTTAGGTTTTTTTCTTCAACCTTTGTGTTCTTGCGTCGCCATATCATACGTCTGCCATCAGAACCAAAGATATTATATTTACTTTCATCTGTAAATATAACCCTGTTCGAAAACTACCTCGACTCATTTTTATAGGTTTTTGCAAATAAAAATCTCTTAGCTTTATTAATTTTGTTAATAAAGGGTTTCTTTCTAGCCACCCTTCCATGGAACCCAGCATCATACACCACATTTCTCACAGTATTAACCGAAACAGTTTTCTGAAGTTCATTTTCCAGTTCACTAGTAATTTTCGGTGCACTCTTTCTTGGATCTTTTTTTATTTTGTTAATTATTGATCGTTTTTCTTTATCAGTTAACTTTTGTGGTCTTCCAGATCTGGGAGCATTGTTAACAGTTTTCTTAAGGGCAAACCGATCAATAATGCCTTTTACGGTTGAGTATGATCTCTTAACATATTTTCCAATTGCACGAATCGATTTGTCGGAATCACGCAATGATAAGACTATTTATCGCTCTTCAATAGACGTTTCTTTTTGTTTGCGGCCCATTTTTGTATTGAACTTCAACTAATAATTTTAAATCGCGAAAGTTTGCAACCGAACTATATATGATGCCGCACTAACTCAATCAACTACACAAACATTAAATTTAAACTTTTTAAATGACCTGAATTCACCGCCGCCTACAAAGCCTCCCTGCCGTCGGTTGTAACGCGTACTGCTAAAGAGCGATACTGAGAGAAGAGGAGAGAAGAGAGACGCATTTTCAGGTGAAAGAAAAGGGAAGGGGAAATGAGTCAGTGCGAGAAAATTGAGATGCATGGTGACAGAAATGAGATCCGAAAATTTTTCGAAAAAATAAAACGCCTGGGCGATAGTTTCAAGACCGGGGCCTCTTCCTGCAAGAATGATAATGGGAATCTAGTGGCAGATAGACAGATATACAGAGTACACTGATGATGTGGAGGGAACACTTCTCTAGTCTTCTGAATGGTGACGACGACAACAATCCCACCAATAGAGATGATATCCCGGAATCCCCAATTTTGGACGACAGCGTTGAAGTTCCGCTGCCCGACAATAGTGAGGGCTTGAAAGCTATAGCTCGGCTTAAAAACAACAAAGCCGCAGGAGCCGATGGCTTACCTGCTGAGCTCTTCAAGAATGGAGGCGAAGCTCTATTTAAATGCATTCATGAGCTTCTATGCATAATATGGTCGGAAGAATACATTCCAAACGATTGGAACCTCAGTGTGCTATGCCCAATCCACAAGAAAGGCGATCCCACCATTTGCTCCAATTACCGTGGGATAAGCCTTCTTAATATCGCATATAAGGTTCTGACGAGCGCATTATGTGAAAGACTGAAGCCCATCGTAATCCAACTAATTGGCCCTTATCAGTGTGGCTTCAGAACTTCCAAATCCACCGTAGACCAGATATCAACGCTAAAACAAATCTTGGAGAAGACCCTAGAAAAACAAATCGACACACACCATCTTTTAGTCGATTACAAAGCCGCCTTGGACAGTCCAATAAGGAATTATCTATACTCCACCATGTCTGAATTTGGTATTCCTGCAAAGCTCATCCGTCTTTGCAGAATGACACTGAGCAACACCAGCAACACAGCAACACAGTTAAGATCGGGAAGGATCTCACTCCTCCGTTCGATACCAAACGAGGTTTCAGACAAAGTGATTCCTTATCGTGCGACTTTTTCAACCTGATGATGGAGAAAATCATCCGAGCTGCTGATTTGAGACGCAGTGGCACGATATTCGCCTGAAAATGCGTCTCTCTTCCCTCCTCTTCTCTTTGTATCGCTCTTTAGCAGCACGCATTACAACCGACTGCAGGGTGGCTTTGTAGGCGGCGTCTTTTTCTGCAGTGGCGTCGCGACGTGCCACTGGTTTCGGCGAGGGCTGTGATAGCCTATCACCTCTTCGGCAGCTGTACGCATAGAGTGGGAAATGGGATTCCACTGCGCGCATATATCGTCGATCGGAGGAGTGCTTTCTTGAAGCAGGAGTGAGAGTCGAGTAGCGAAGTCTTCGGATGTTTGTTTTAATTGCAGCTTTTCGATGTCTAGCTTTCTCTGTGCTGGATTTCTCGCATTCTTGGTTGCGCACAGGCGTGTACGGATCTTGGCTGCGACAAGATAATGATCCGAGTCTATATCGGCACCACGGATCGTGCGTACATCTAAAACACTGGAAGAGTGCCTTCCGTCAATTAAAACGTGATCAATTTGGTTACGCGTCTTTTGATCAGGAGACAGCCAAGTTGCTTTATGAATATCGAGATGCTTAAATCTAGTGCTTCTAACAACCATGTTTCGCGCTGCGGCAAAGTCAATCAGCCTCATTCCGTTATCGGAGGTATTATCGTGGAGGCTGAACTTTCCGACTGTTGGACCAAAGATATTTTCTTTTCCCACCTTGGCGTTGAAGTCACCAAGCACGATTTTTATGTCGTGGCGGGGGCTGCGCTCATAGGTCTTTTCAAGGCGCTCGTAGAAGCTGTCTTTGGTCTCATCGTCCTTCTTTTCTTTCGGAGCGTGCGCAAAAATCAGGCTTATATTGAAAAATCTTGCCTTGACACGGATTATGGCAAGTCGTTCGTTCACAGGTGTGAATCGCAGGACATGATGCCGTAGTCGCTTGCCAACCATGAATCCGCATCCAAATTCGTGCTTCTCCGCATGGCCGCTGTAGTAGACATCACAGGATGCTTGCCGTAAGCAACCCTATCCCTTCCATCGCATTTCTTGGATTGCAGTGATATCAGTTTTGTATCTTTCTAAGATATCTATCAGTTGGATAGAGGCACCATCCCAATTAAGGGTTCGGAAGTTCCAAGTGCATATCCGTAAATCATTGTCAGTTTTTCGTTTGCGGTAGTCGTCATCAGATTTGGGGATCATTTTTATCTTTTTCTTACACGGATTACATATGTAATCCGTTTTTTAAAGTTTAAAATAAGAGATGCCAATTTGAAAATGCTTAGTTATTTGTTTTAATTTTTATTATAAATTTATTTTATATTATATTTATTTAAAAAAACAACATAAACATAATTCTTATAGTACGTAAAATAAATTAATATCGATTGCAGACGATTGTGAAATTCATAATTTTGCATGACTGGATTACGTATGTAATCCGCGCGACTACTGCAGGGTTAAAGAGAAAATGACAATAACTGACACTCCTAACACAAGTTTTGAAACAATATCAATTGACACTGTCGGACCATTAAAAATATCAAACGGGTTTAGATACATACTGACTATGCAATGCGAACTGACAAAATTTGTTATTGCACACCCAATTGAGATAAAAGACGCAAAAACAATAGCCCAAGCACTTGTAGAACAATTGATCTTAAAATACGGACTTTTCAAAAATCTAAAATCTGACAGGATCAGAATTTACAAACGAACTTTTAAAAAACGTTTGCAACTTATTAAAAATAGAACAAATTTTCTCAACATCATGAAACTATAGGAGCACTCGAAAGAAACCAAAGGGTACTTAACGAGTATCTTCTATCCTTTGCGGATGATTATGAATGGGATAAATGGGTTCCATATTACACATTCGCATATAATACAACACCACATGTCGATACATTGTACTCACCATACGAACTCTACTTACTTACTTACTTCATTTTTAAAAAAAAATTAAATAAGTTTAGTAGGCCCTTAAAGCTTCATAAATAAACTCTGAAAACCTTATTGCAAGAAATCCGTTAGTTGAGTATATATATTTCAAATATTTTTTCAAAAAAGGTATGAAATATTGTAATTTTCCTCAAAAACGGGAAAAAAAATTTCTTTTGTTGTCAAACTAATTTAAATTAAAATTTGCAAACTTTCTAAAGCTATAGCTAAACTATTTAAAAGCTATAACACTTATAAGCAAAAGTTGTTTCAATTTTACGCAAATATTAAAAACCGTTTTTGTGATTCCCCAATAAACCAAACGGATTCGTTTCGAATTCGAGGTGAAACCGAGATCTCGTGCATTTATTTCGAAAACGAAATTCGTTCTACTTTCGTTCTCGAATCCGCGAGAGGAAGAAATTCACACTTCGTTTTCGAAACGAGATTTTTAGAATAATCGAATCGTTTTAGAAACGAGATTTTTAAAATAATCGCATCGTTTTCGAAACGAGATTTTTGGAACAATCGATTCATTTTCGAAACGAGATTTTTAAATTTTCTTATATTCTCAAATCTTATGATTTCAATATTCTTCTTATGAAACCAAAATTTTTAATTATAACCTCATTGCAGCTTATAAATTTTTTTTGTATTCTAAAATTTTTGTTAGAGAAGCCGTTCGGTAAAGGGAAAATTCCCTACTACAGTTCACGGCCGTGACGAAGGTGCTGGACAAAAAGTTTATCTATTTGTAGAAATCCTATCATCCATGACATCTTGTGCATCCATTTTTTTTTAATTAATTTGCCTTTTGCTTCTGCAGAGGAAACTTCTTTTATCCAGCAGCTTCAGTCACGGCCGGGTACTTCAGTAAGAAATTTACCTCTCTGCCGGATGGCTTCTCTTAACCTATTTAATCTATTTAAACTCTTTATTTACACTTTACCTGGCGTGGTGTAGCTCCCTGATGAGGAGAAATCACTTTAAATTCTCATATGTTTCATTTTATTAAAAATAAACTTAAAAAATGTCAAAATGCGAACGTTTTTGAAAGCTCATACAACGAGTAGCAAGTAATTTGTTTTTCTTTTGTTTTTGACATTTAAGTCTATAGTTGCCACGGTTTCTTTTTTATTTTTTTGAAATTTGAGAAGTGAAATTTAAAAATGCTTGAAGTCCTCGTAGAAGATTGTAGAAGATCTTAAAAATTTTTTAAAATTAGGTAAAGAATTGTACTTTATTCCTTTGGTTCATTAAGATCGTGTAAATAAAGAAACAAAATTTAAAAATTGTTTTTATTAATATTCTCCACAAGATAGACAAATTTCATAAAATAAAATATTCGCTTTTTTAATATTCTCGGAATCATCTCGAATTCTAATAGAAAGCGAGAACTCGGATCCGAGATCTCGGCTCCGTTTCGAATTCGAAACGAATGCGAGTCCGCTCTGTGGTTTATTGGGTCAAAAAACAAGGTATCATAGTATCAAGGTACCAATCAAAAGTTATAGTCAATAATCTATACCCATATCATTTGCAGTCTGCTTGCTTAGAAGCAAAACGCTGTCTGTGTGATGGCTAGAATCTCCAAAACTACTGAGCCGATAGAGCTGAAATTTTGGCAATACATTTTTTTTAAGTACGAGATGGTTTAAATTTCTGTCACACGCCCTTTAACCCTGCAGTAGTCGCGTGCCTAAATGTGACGAGAGTGGTCGCGCGGATTACATATGTAATCCGTTTTTTAAAGTTTAAAATAAGAGATGGCAATTTAAAAATGCTTAGTTATTTGTTTTAATTTTTATTATTATTTTATTTTATATTATATTTATTTAAAAAAACAACATAAACATAATTCTTATAGTACGTAAAATCAATGAATATCGATTGCAGACAATTGTAAAATTCATAATTTTGCATGACTGGATTACGTATGTAATCCGCGCGACTACTGCAGGGTTAACCGCCCACAAATCAATAAAAATGCTATATTTCCCACGGTTTTGGTCGTATTAGACTACATTTTAGTAATTTAGTTTGTATGCTAACTGTCGACAACTGTACTAAAACTGGGTAATATCCATCTACTGGGTATTGTATAAGGGGGTATGGCTCCGCCCATATAATTAAAATTTGTAATATCGAATAGCTTTGGTAGTAAAAGTAACAGTACTTACATACAAACTCAAAATGGAGTTTCTATTTGGT
Organism: Pherbina coryleti; assembly: GCA_943735915.1. NCBI lineage: Eukaryota > Metazoa > Arthropoda > Insecta > Diptera > Sciomyzidae > Pherbina > Pherbina coryleti. The sequence goes on from OX030948.1 coordinate 80,932,856, forward strand.
GATGTCCTGCTACTGGGAAACTGTAACGGGCAGTGGAAAATGACAGTGGTGTCAATTTATGGGCCTAAGAAAAGTTTTGAATATAATTATTATGTTCTGATATTGTTGCTTTGTGCTGGGAAAAAGCTAGTAATTATATAAAAATAAATTGCAGTGATAATCTTTACTTGAATTTAGGTTCAGATATGGAGAAACTAGCATGTTTATTAAGTAGCCATGGTTTAACGAGAGTAGCTCTCTCAAAAGAAGACAAAATATTTAAATACATGAATGAATATGAAATGAAAAAAGTGTACAAGAAACTAAACAAGAAAATTGCAAATGAATTAAGGCAAACACCTATACACTAAGGGCCAGTTTCACGACCATTAGTTGACCACTGACCAGAGGTTAACTAACAGATTTGAATTTCACAATCAAAGTTAACAAGAGGTTAAGCCACCAGTGGTGGTGGCTTAAACCATTAGTTAACGAACAGCTGATTTCTGTAATAGAAAAAAAAGCTTATAAAAAACAAAAAGAGAAACGTGAAACAAATAACAATGGATTCCGATAGGGATCACAGTGTTGTTAGCGATTCGAACTATGAGGAAGTGTGGAGTGTTTTAATTACTTTTTCAGGTTGTAATATTTGGTTCTTAGAGCCTTCAAGCTCCTGTATGTTCGTTCCTCATTCTGGCAATTGAACTCTGATTAAATTTTTTCCCATGTTTTCTCCTTCTCGTCCGCATGATATTTATCGGATTGTTTGCATTCAATTACGCATTTGTATTTTTGCACGACTTCCAAAAGCAAATCAATTTATTTTTGTGCAAAATTGGAACATCTTGCGTTTGTTGCATTAATTTTGTCCATTTTGCAAAAGAAACGTATTTAATGCATATATCAAAAACATATGTTTTATATAGTGTTGCCATATTTTCTTAACAAAATTGCCATTAGTTAACTAAAGCATTGTGAAACCCAAATCATAAAAAGTTATAGTTAACTAACAGCCTTTAGTTAATTAACCAATTGGTTAACTAATGGTCGTGAAACCAGCTCTAAGAGAACAAAATATTAAATTTATCCAAAAACTTTTTTAATTTATCCAAAAAGCAAGTTTTTGCACCAATAACGCATTTGCATAAAACGACTACATAAATATTTAAAATTTATTTAAATACATTTTTAATTCAATAAAAAATAAAATGTTTCAGCGACATTCTTTCATGTCAAATGCTTGTTAAACATAATGTAAACATTTTTAAATTTTTTGTAGAGGTTTTTGACCATTAATTTATAATTGCAATTTTTAAATAATAAAAAATTCAATTTTTTCCGGCCGTTTCGTCACAATTGTTAAATAACAATAAATGTTGCATTACATAAAACATTTAAAACAGAACATTTTTTGAACACGTTATTTAAAATTAACTAATCATAGCCTATACGTCAATTGCTACTGCATAGTTGTTGTTTATATTGTCTGTGTCTTCTTTGAAATTTATCGCTTTTTCCCCTATTTGTTGTATTCTTAAGCTTTCTAATGTCATTCTTCTTTTTGTTTTGTTTTCAACGTCTAAGATTCTTACAGCCTCAAAATAAGCTGTGTGGCCTGAAGTCAATATGTGTTGCGCTAGCGCTGTTGTTGTTTTTTTGTTTCTTATGTCTAGGTTGTGTTCTGTCATTCGTATTTTTAGCGCTATTTTTGTTGTCTCTATGTAAGTTTTGTCACAACTTTCGTGTTCGGAGCCTTTGCATTGTAATTCGTATACAACGTTGTTTTTGTCTTCGTTTTTAATTTTTGTTTTTGTTTTTGTTTTTGTGAATATTTGGTTTAAAGTGGAGTTTGATTTGTATGCGGGGTGCAATAAGGCCAACGGCAATAAGGCCGAATTCGGCTTTATTTCGCTTTAAGTGGAAATAAGGTCGAATTTACGGATTCGGCCTTATTTCCATTTGAAAAAGAAATAAAGCCAATTTGGCCTTATTTCCCTTTAAAAGGAACCAATATTAAAACGCCACCAAATAAGTTTTTAAGCTTAATTTAATGAAAAATTAAAGATGTTAAGTATTGGAATAATTGTACTTTAGGGCCCATGCTCCTTTTTTCGTTTTTTTTTCTAAATGTGCATTTGGAGCTCCTAAATCTAATGTTGCAAAAAAAGGTCGGTCTCAAATAGCTTAGGAGATAAAAATCGTGAAAGTTTGAAGAATGGACATATTTTGGAATAATTGTACTCTACACTTAGGGAAAAAAATATAAAATTTATCCAAAAACTTTTTTAATTTATCCAAAAAGCGAGTCATTTTTGCACCAATAACGCATTTGAATAAATCGACGTAAATATTTAAAATTTATAGGAATATTTTTTTAATTAAATTAAATATTTAAATATTTAAACAGAATATTAATAAAAAATATATTAAAATTATGCACGCATTTTATAAAATATTTTTCATATATTTACTATTTGAATATAAACTATCGCATTTAAAGAAATTTTAAATAAAAATATTGAATTTAAAATAAACATATTTAAATTGAATATGTTATTAATGGTTTTATGGTATTATTTTCTTCATATTGCGTTCATCAAATGCCATTGCCTGTATAATTTATTATCGCTTCATTTTTTTCGTTCTCTAATTTATACTATTTTTGACAGTTGGTGCCCTAATATTGCACCAACTGTCAAACATAGTATAAAATAGAGAACGTAAAAATAATGTTCAAAATATTTGTAGGAAGAAGCAAATTATGCAGGTAAATGACAACCGGTCCAAGATGTTCTTGAGAAAATACCGAGTTGTCACTCCACCCTACATAATTTAATTTCTTTGCCAAACATGCATACTATATTACTCTTGCAACAATAACTAAATGAGAAATATAAGAACTGCAAATGCAAGAAATAAACTGCAGGAACAGAGTGCGATGCTGTTGTTGCTTGTCGGAGTATGTGTGTATGAGTGCGATGCTGTTGCTGCTTGCTTGTATGGAATATGTGTGTAAGTGTGTGGTACAAATAAAATTCAAATACGGAAAAAACCAGTTGTAAGGAAAACATTTGAATAAAATTTATACTCAGGCGTGGATAATGCTAATATGCATTATTTCCCTTAGTGTAGGTACACGCTCATTTTTTTTTTTGTTTTTTAAATGTGTATGGAACTTCTAAATCTAATGCTGCCAAAAAAAAAGGAGGTCTCAAATGGTTTAGAAGATAAAAATCGTGAAAGTCTGAAATATTTACATATTTTTTATATAGAAGACTAGGATATCTTATTCTAATAATAGAAATATATATCCGTTTAAAGTGAAAAATATGATAATTTAAATGCTAAAGAGCATACATCTTTTTGTAAGTGATCGAGAAAAATATATAAAGTTAATAAAAGTTATGAATGAAAATTTATGAAATATGCGCGATTTTTACAAACATTTTTCATGAAGTTTTAATATTATAAGGAATGAGCGCCGCTGGCGAAAAATTTTTATTAAAAATCGCCGCGATTTTTTTTCTATTTTCTATTTTTTCTATTTTATTCTATTTTCAAATAGAAATAAAACCGAATTCACAATTTCGGCCTTATTTCCCTCTGAAAAGGAAATAAAGCCAATTAGGCCTTAATACCGTTGGCCTTATTGCACCCCGCCGATTTGTATCCAAATATTGTGTTCTCCGCTCTCATTATTTTTCGTATGTGTGTATTGCTTGTTAGTTTTGGTATGTATGTGATGCCTAGGTACTTTTGAGTTTTTTGTTGAGAGTTGCCAGATTGTTTGTTTTTGTCTTGTTTTTATTAAAGAATTGGTGAGATTTGTTGGGTAGTCGTTGTTTTTAAATATTGTTTTTATCTTTTTTATGTTTGTGTCCAAAAACTGTGTGTCTGCTAATGTAGATATTTTGTTTATTAAGTTGGTCGGCGTATTTATTTTTTGCTGCATTGGTTGCGTCGAGTGGAAATTTATTAGTCTACCTGAGCATGTAGTTTTGGTAAACCAGTCAAAAATTATTCCATTATTTTTCCTGTGTAGTTGGACGTCTAAGTATGGTATATTATAATTTTGTTCAATTTCAGTTGTGAATTGTATGTTTTTGTGGTAACTATTTAGTGTTTTATGAATAATGTCTAAGTCTTTTTTCTTAATTATTGCTAGGATATCGTCTACATACTTGCAAATGAATGTAATATTGATGTCATTATTTTTAAGAACTTTTATTGTTTCGTCAAGTAAGTTGTCTAGAATTATGTCTGCTATTGTCGGAGATAGTGGACTGCCCCTAGGCATACCATATATTTGATGGTATACTACGTTGTCAAATATGAAGTAGTTATTTTCTTTCAAGCAGAATTCTAAAATATTTAGAAATTGCTCTTAAGGTTTTAATTGCGTCCCATTGGTTCATTATATTTTTTATAGCTAAATTTGTCGGGATGTTGGTGAACAGGGACACTACGTCAAAAGAAACCATTATGTCCTCGTCTGTCAGTGTAAAGTTTTTAATTTTTTCTTTTAATTGAACTGAATTGAATATCAAAAAGATATTGTATTCGTCAGATATTAAATGCTTTAGGTGAACTTCTTTTCTGTTTGAAGTAGTTTAAAATAAAAGACGTCCGCTTCGTTTCACAGTTTTATTCGAAGTAGTTATTAGCAGAAAAAATGAGATTACAAAAGGATAATAAAAAAGAGACCAGATAAAAACAGTGTTGCCAACTTGAGATTAATTACTAGTGTTGCATACTTTTAACACCCCTCCTCAACACTGATTTACTTTAAAATAGATTAAATTCAGTTAATTAACAATATTCAAGATATTACTGTAGCCCTAACATTTTAGTCAATTTACAATGTTTAGGTTTTGTTAAATTTTTTGTTAGTACATCGGCTATCATTTCATTCGTTTGGACATATTTAATTTCAATTTGTTTATTTTTAACTACATCTCTAACAAAATGATATCTTATGTCTATATGTTTGCTTCTTGCATGGTAGACTGGGTTTTTAGCCAGCTGCTGAGCACTCAAATTATCCCCATACAGAGTAGTAGGTATTTTTATTGGACACCCTATTTCGGCTAAAAGTCGTCGTAAATATATTGCTTCTTTTGCAGCTGATGAGAGTGCTATATACTCTGCCTCAGTACTGCTGAGTGCTACACAATTCTGCCTCTTTGACTCCCAAGAGAAGACACTGCCACCCATAAAGAACCCATATCCAGTATATGATTTGCGATCTATCGTGTTGCTGCCCCAATCTGCATCTACATACCCTTCAACTGGTTTACCGTCTGCTCGGTAGCATAACTTGTAGTCCATCGTATGTGCCAGGTATCTCAACAAATGCTTAACTGCAGCCTCATGTTCTTGATGTGGATTCGTATTTCTTTGTGCCAGCTTAGAAACTGAATGTAAGATGTCAGGTCTAGTTACAATTGCTAAATACATAAGCGCGCCTATTGATGATTGATATGCTGTGGGATCGACTCGAGTACACTTGCTGCTGTTACACCCAACCACAAAACCAGCGTCCAACGGTGTAGATACCGGTCGACAATTCTCCATACCGTGCTGCTTAAGAATATCCTTGATGTACTGCGTTTGACTTATTGATATCGCGCCTAGATCACCTTCACGATCAATCTTCATTCCCAAAATGAACTGAAGTGGGCCTTTGTCCACACATTCAAAGCTACGAGATATTTTGTCTTTGATCTTAACCAAATCTTCTTTAGATTGGCAAGCTAGAATGAGATCATCCACGTAAACAGCAATTAAACATAAATTACCTTTATGATCGAGTTTGTATAAACATGGCTCACTACTACAAGCAGCGAAACCAATGCCTTTGAGTACATTGTCAAGTTTCGAGTTCCACTCTCTGCCACTCTGTTTCAGACCATATATAGCTCTATTTAATTTCAGCACCCGCTGTGGAAATCGCTCATTCATGAAATTTTCTGGCTGCTGCATGTAGACCTCGTCCTTGAGGTCGCTGTTCAAGTATGCTGTACATACGTCCATCTGGTGCAGGTACATTTTCATCTCAGCTGCCAATGCCAACACCATACGAATAGTTGCGTAACGAACAACTGGTGAAAAAGTTTCGAAATAATTGAGTCCAAACTTTTGACTACAGCCCTTGGCCACCAGGCGCGCTTTAAATTTCTCGATGCCACCATTTTGATCACGTTTCACGCTGAAGACCCATTTGCATGCAATCGCAGTTTGACCCACTGGTAGATCGACTAACGACCACGTCTTGTTGGCTACAAGTGAGTCATACTCACTTTGCATTGCCTTTTTCCACAGTGCTGAATATTTATTTTTATTGCTGATTGCCTCGAATACTGTTTGTGGTACATCAACGTTGCTTGCGTTGTCTTGCATAGAATTTAAAACATTATACACCTTCCTTGGCCGGCCAGGCCTCCCAGTACGAATAATTTTTGGCCTCCCAGGGCCTAAGTTGCCAGATGGCACCTCATCACCAGAATCACTCTCCACCGCAGCGACATCGCCAGTCTCAACATTGTCATCACAATGCACACTTGCTTCTTCACCTGCATTGGCTTGCTCCTCACTAGTAGCAGCTACATCCGAGTCAAACAATATGACGTCATCTGTGACTTCACGTGATGTTGAAAATATTTCGTTAAAACGGACATCTCTTTTTTCTACGATTCGATGCTCATCAGCGTCATATAGTCGATACGCCTTGGATGTAATTGAATACCCTACCAATCTGTATTCTTTACCTTTTGGTTGAAATTTAGCATGATGTGTTTTGTCCAGCGCCACAGCTATGGACCCAAAAACTCGGAGATGTTTAACAACCGGTTTTCGTCCTGTCCAAACTTCATAAGGTGTTTTATCAATCAACGCTTTTGTCGGTGACCGGTTTCTTAAGTATACAGCAGTTGCGATAGCTTCTGCCCACAATGATTCCGACATCCCTGAATGGACCAGCATGCATCTAGCCATTTCGACGAGGGTGCGGTTCGCTCTTTCCGCTACACCGTTTTGTTGTGGTGTATAAGGAACTGTTAATTGCCGCTTTATACCCTGTTCATCCAAGTACTTATTAAACGTCTTATTTACGAACTCACCCCCATTATCGCTTCTCAAGACTTTAATTTTTCTTTCAGCTTGACGTTCAGTTAAATTTTTAAACAATACAAATTTTTCAAAAACCTCATCTTTAGATTTGAGGAAATAAACAAATATTCTTCTCGACTTGTCATCTGTAAACGTCAAAAAATATCTTGCGCCTCCAAGCGACTGGGTGTTGAACGGACCACATACGTCCGTATGAATTAAGTCTAAAACATTCTTTGCTCGATTTTCACTTGCACTTGGAAATGGCTGAGTACATATTTTACTCTTCATGCATGTATTGCACGCAGCATTCTTTGGCTTACTTATTTTTTCCACACCGCTCACCATACTTTTATTTGCCAACTGCACTAAGCTATCGTAATTCAAATGGCCGTACCTTAAATGCCACAAGATTGCACCATTGCTAACTGCATTAAAACATTTGTTGCGTATATCTTCAAATAAAAATAGTTTATTTAATTTTCTCGCTTTAAAAACAACGATTCTATCTCTTTTTATTTCAGCAGACTTATCATTGAAATTTACAACAAACCCTTTTTCCACTGCTCGGCTTACTGACAAAAAATTTCCAATCATTTCGGGCACGTACAAAACGTCACTCAGACTTATGTCACATGTTGTTGTTTTAATTTCTACATTGCCAATTCCTTCTGCGAAAACAAAATTCTCTCCCGCCAGTGATACTCTTTCTGCATGCTCGGATAATGATGAGAACATACTGCGTTCGCTACACATATGCGCTGTCGCCCCACTGTCAACGCACCACATCAATTTGTTGAACATTTGTGTATCTGCCGCCGCAAGCACAGCATTCGATCGTTGTTGACCTTTCTTCGTGTTTGCTCTAAAGTTGCAATTCGCCGCAAAATGACCGCGCTCACCATATTTAAAACATTTTCCATTTTGCTTATTGTTCTTTTTGACAGTTGCTGTTGATCGATTGTTGTGCTCTCCCTTATACGCGTTATTCGCCTGTGCAACAAATGCTTGTTGTTGTAGAGCACTTGCTTCGTTTGAGTTTTCTCCTCGTTGACTCCTTCGTTCTCCTTCTTCAAGAAGTTTAACTTTCAAAACACTTGACGTTGGCAACGCATCACGCGTCTCCATCGCAACAACAAAATTTTCATATTGCTTAGGCAAACTTGACAACAAAATTATGCTTAGCAACTCGTCCATCATTTCGATGCCAACTTCTGATAATTTGTCTACTGTACTAAAAAAGTTTTGCAAATATTGAGTCATGTCGTCAGCCTCCGACATACGAAGGTTAAGAAGTTTTTTATACAGGGACACTTTACGCACTGGACCACTTGGCTGAAACACTTCACGCAATTTAGTCCAAGCCTCTGCTGATGTTTTGCAGTGTTTAAGATGATTTAATTGCGAAGGCTTCACACTGAGTGTAATCATCGCTAGCGCCTTCTCGTCTTGCGTCTCCCATTGCTCAACATTAGCACCTTCTGGCTTTACAACTCTGCCACTTGCAATTTTCCATAACTCTGCGTGAATCAACACGCTCTTCATCTGAATTGACCAGGCATCAAAATTTTTGCCATCAAGTTTTTCAATTTGATAAAGTGAACTCATTACTGTAAGCTTTCACTTGTTCTTTTTCGCGACACACGCTTTAACCGAATGTTCTTGACCTTTTTCGCGACACACGCTGTAACGGAATGTTTTTGAACTTTTTCGCGACACACGCTTAAATTGTACTATTCATATATAAAAAAAAAAATATCAAACTTTAAATTCTTCGGTATGCCTGTAGGCTTCGTTTGCCTGGGCCCATAACCTGTTTGAAGTAGTTTAAAATAAAAGACGTCCGCTTCGTTTCACAGTTTTATTCGAAGTAGTTATTAGCAGAAAAAATGAGATTACAAAAGGATAATAAAAAAGAGACCAGATAAAAACAGTGTTGCCAACTTGAGATTAATTACTAGTGTTGCATACTTTTAACATTTTCAAGTGAAAGCAACCACTTGCTGTCTGCTGGAAATTCCAATTTCGTTTTGTTGACGAACCAATCTTCGTTTAATAATAGAATAAAAAATAGAATAAAATAAAAAAAATAGAAAATAGAAAAAAAATCGCGGCGATTTTTAATAAAAATTTTTCGCCAGCGGCGCTCATTCCTTATAATATTAAAACTTCATGAAAAATTTTTGTAAAAATCGTGCATATTTCATAAATTTTCATTCATAACTTTTATTAACTTTATATATTTTTCTCGATCACTTACAAAAAGATGTATGCTCTTTAGCATTTAAATTATCATATTTTTCACTTTAAACGGATATATATTTCTATTATTAGAATAAGATATCCTAGTCTTCTATATAAAAAATATGTAAATATTTCAGACTTTCACGATTTTTATCTCCTAAACCATTTGAGACCTCCTTTTTTTTTGGCAGCATTAGATTTAGAAGTTCCATACACATTTAAAAAACAAAAAAAAAAAATGAGCGTGTACCTACACTAAGGGAAATAACGCATATTAGCATTATCCACGCCTGAGTATAAATTTTATTCAAATATTTACGTGGATAAATCAAATGTTTTCCTTACAACTCGTTTTTTTTCCGTATTTGAATTTTATTTGTACCACACACGTACACACATATTCCATACAAGCAAGCAGCAACAGCATCGCACACATACACACATACTCCGACAAGCAACAACAGCATCGCACTCTGTTCCTGCAGCAAAGAGCATATATTAGGTTTGTTCACGTACTTTACTTGTAAAAACAGGGAGAGAGTAAAAGAAGAATTGAGACAAAAATATTTACAAAGAGAAAAATAGCAGAAAAAGTACGTGAACAGAAAACTAGTAGAAACTTGCAAGTTAACAGCTGATCAAACGAATTGACATCATATGCTGTTTTTTCTGCTATAATAAATGGTTATAAATTATTGAAATCATTTCTTGGGTCTCACCAACATTAACATTATACTTACATTTTTCTCAGCATCACAAATGTTTCTTTTTCCATCCATTTTAATACGAAATCAACAAGAAATAACTTTTGACAGCTTGTTTTTTTTTTTGACAAACAGTTTTTTCGGTAGTTGCAAGTTCTTGCAAGTAGAAATTTTGCTAGCAGAAACTTGTAGCTACTTTTTTTTTCTCTCACTATTTTACGCTCTCGTTGTCCTCTCTCGTTGCAAGTTTTTCGAGTACGTGAACGCTTTACTGGTAAAACTTGTAACAATTTGTACAAATTTTTTGTTAGTGAACAAACCTATTGTAAAGAGGTTTCATGAACTTAACAAAGCACTGTTAATGTTAATTATAAGCGCCCGAGTCATGGTATAATAATACATGGTAGCATTGACAACTGCTTATTTTCTCTTCAACAGGAAAACATAAACTGTCAAACACAGCTGTTTGCGAAACGAAGCGAAAATTAAAGCAAGTGACAAAAACAAACATAAAAAACTAATAAGAATATTGTGCGTTTAAATAAACAAATCATAAAGAAATAAACATTTAAAATCATGAAAGTGATAAAAAGATCTTGTGTAATTTGTGCGAAAAGTTTTTCAGTCCGTGATGTTAAATTTTATTCAGTGCCTAATAACGAAACTCGTCGCACTGTTCAGTAATTTATTCAGTTATAACGAAACTGAATTTATTCATTCTATAAAACCAGCTTTATTTCCATCGAACGTCTGTTTTGTTTTAGTTTACATCGTTATATAGAGGTATCATTATATAACTGAGGCACTAGTTAGTCGTAGTCTTCCAGCAAAGTCACGAATAGCTGCAGCTACTTTGACAAATAATCCACCGCTTTTTCCACAATAGCCACATTAGCTGCACAGCTGCCCGCTTATGCTAAGCCACTCAACTCAACGGGAACGCTAAAGCTCAACAGCAGAGATGCGTGATAGCAGCCGCGATAGAATCTCGCCATACAATTAAAGCGCGATGTGCGTAAGGCGAATGTTAAGTTTAGTTTCTCCAACAGGTTGTCTTCTTTTGTTTCTTTTTAATGCCCAGTTCAGGAGTATAACCATGTACAATCACCAGCTTCTTCCTTGGACCAAAGATGAAATGATGAAAACAAACCCAAAGAAAAGGCACAAATCTATGCTATAATCTTTGAAGATTAGTTTATCATGACACAAAATATATTACTCACTTTCCGAAGACACCAATTTTAATTAAAATTTATTTAATTTCGGTCATTTGCATCTGCAGCTGCTGATGTTATTATTTTCTTCACTTCAACGTTTTCAACATTGTTTGTGTTTTCATTTATTAACAATGGCCGACCAGCGAACGCTCTCTTTTTGAGTATATTTTTTGACAGAATATGTTTTCCCAACCAACTGTCAATGCTACCTTGTATTATTATACAGGGTGTTTTTTTAGGGGTTTGTTTTTCGAATAGAGATAAAACTGGCATTTTGTGGTCAAATCTGGCAAAATTTTTTTCAGTGATGAGGCTCATTTTTGGTTGAATGGCTACGTCAACAAGCAAAATTGCCGCATTTGGAGTGAAGAGAATCCACATGAGATCCTTGACCCGCCATTACATCCACAAAAACTGACTGTTTGGTGTGCTCTATGGGCTGGTGGAGTCATTGGGACATACTTCTTCCGAAATAATGCTGGAGAGTCAGTTACCGTTAATGGAAACCGGTATAGAGCCATGATAACCGACTATTTTGTTCCCGAATTGGATGGCATGAATGTGGATGAGTTGTGGTTCCAACAAGACGGCGCTACATGCCACACAGCGCACGTCACAATCGATTTATTGAAGGAAACATTCGATGAGCGCATAATTTCGCGGAATGGACCTGTCAATTGGCCACCAAGATCGTGTGATTTGACACCATTGGATTATTTTCTTTGGGGATATGTGAAGTCGCTCGTCTACGCCAACAAACCAGAAACGTTAGGGGACTTGGAGGCCAACATTCGTGGCGTTATTGCCGACATACGGCCCCATATGCTCGAAAAAGTGGTTGAAAATTGGACCTGTAGAATTGGCTTTATTCGAGCCAGCCGCGGCGTCCACATGCCCGAAATCATATTTAAACATTAATGGCATAAAGTTATTCTTCCAATAAAGCCAAATTGATGGACATTAAAACGATTTTCTTGTGTTTTATTTCAATTCGAAGTTCTATACCTCTAAAAAAAACACCCTATACCATGCGCCCGAGTTTAAGACCTATCGAAAGCATCACCGTGAATGACATTTTTTCACTCTCCCACGAGCGCATCAAAATTGTTTGAGAGTGGCAGCTAGAACTTGAGACGAATGCATGAATGAAACTTCCACTACTTTTACCGTTTTTCATTTGTATGTATGGATGTGTGTCCGCCTCGTAGCTGACATAAAATAAATTTGCGATATCTGAACTTTTTTTTCGATCTTATTTGTTAGGCATGATTTTTGTTGATTTTAGCTTAGCTTTGTGTTGTTGTTTTGAGCATTGTTTTGTGTTGTTGGTATACTTTGCACTGAGTGTGTTGTTCGTGTGTTGATCTCAAAACAGATTTAGATCAATTACTTAGATCAAACATTAAAGAAATTTTGCGGGTAACATTGCGGAAATCGTTTAAAGGTCATTTTGAAGCTACATATTTACGAGTGAAACCATTTTGAATAATGTGGTTACAAACCGAAATACGTATGGAATATATTTTGATGAAAAATCATTTATTAGCATCTAAACTTTTTTTAATTTTTTTTTTTTATTTTTTAAAATATGCATCTGATAATTTTTGGACGTACTTGTTCAAGTTCGAAAAGAAAACAACTTTAACAAAAAAGAAATATGCACCTCAAATGTTGGTATTCTTATAAGCATATCCTATATTATTTTAAAAATTACAAAACATTATTTGAATAAAATTAACAAAAACATAATACGAAATTATCTTGTTAATTATGATATATTAATAAACAATTATTTATTTATTTCATGCAATAAAATCAAAGCCAATATGATTACAAGTATTAGCTTTACAAGTAAACCAAAATTTATATTTATACCCCCACGTTTAAAAAACATAAACGGGGAATTTTTGGCCGTTTGTAATACCCATAAGGAGGTGTGGTAGATATAGAAAAGTATATATATTCTTGATCAGCATCACCTCCCGAGTCGATTGTTCCGTTTGTGTTGTTCCGCCATGTCCGTTTGTGTGTCCGTCTGCCTGTGATCACGATTATAGCCGTAAAGTTGTGGAAATAACCTTAAATTTAAATTCCCTAATTACTTAATGTTTCACAAGATAACCCCTAGAACAGATCAAAAGAAATTATAATATTAAATTGAAAAATGTTTATTTATTTTCATAAGTTAACATGTGTATATAACATATCGATATAAATGTATTAAAGATTTTATGTAGGTATTTTTAATATTGCAATTTAAGAAAAATAATATTTACTTGCATTTAATAAAAAAAATATTTACTTGCATTTACCAATTATATGAAATTTTCTATATATAAATTTCTATAATAATTCGAACAGATATTCGAACGGACAAACAGTGTTGTATGTATTAGAAAGGCTTTGCATTTCTACACTGACTTTACGCTGCTTTTCGAAAGATTTTATCTTTCCTCAGAATTCAATTTATCTTTTAACCATCTCGAGTTTTCCCGGACTAAAACTGTATTGAGGTGATCAAGTATATATAACTTGTCATAATAGTTGCCAGTCTCACCCAATCACCCAGATTTTAAAGTATATGAGAAAGCTATGCAATATTTTATAGTCCACGTCTTTTGATTCGTGTCATCTTTTTTGAAAAATTATTTGTAAATTGAGGATTCTGATGAAATTTGATGAACTTTTTTAATTTTTATATTTTTTAAATGGATTAAATTTTAATTAATGGTTATGCATACGTTTCTTATCTATTATTATTATTAATGGTAATAAACACTCAATAATTGATAATTTCTTTTATTTTCTCAATTAATTATTAATAAACTTCTTTATCATTATTTATTTTTAAGAAATTTTATATATTCCGAGAGATATTTATCTTCAAAAAAGTTTTCACGGATCATTTATCAAAGAAAATTATTTTTATTAACATGTAATTACTTAAAAACTTATTTAAATAAATCATAAATGAAGTATGAAAACTTTTTTTTTTATTAAATTGCAATATATTTTGTCAATACCTATTTAAAAACTTTAATAAATTAATATCGATATTTGTGAAAGTAAGTAAATATTTTTCAATTTAATATTGTAATTTCTTTTGATCTGTTCTAGGGGTTATCTTGTGAAAAATTAAGAAATTAGGGAATTTAAATTTAAGGTTATTTCCACAACTGTACGGCTATAATCGTGATCACAGGCAGACGGACACACAAACGGACATGGCGGAACAACACAAACGAAACAATCGACTCGGGTGGTGATGCTGATCAAGAATATATATACTTTTCTATATCTAGCACGCCTCCTTATGGGCATTACAAACGGCCAAAAATTCCCCGTTTATGTTTTTTAAACGTGGGGTATAAAAATAAATTTTGGTTTACTTGTAAAGCTAATGCTTGTTATCATATTGGCTTTTATTTTATATATATGAAATAAAAAAATAATTATTTATTAATATATCATAATTAACAAGATAATTTCGTATTATGTTTTTGTTAATTTTATTCAAATAATGTTTTGTAATTTTTAAAATAATATAGGATATGCTTATAAGAATACCAACATTTGAGGTGCATATTTCTTTTCTGTTAAAGTTGTTTTCTTTTCGAACTTGAACAAGTATGTCCAAATATTAGATGCATATTTTAAAAAATAAAAAAAAAAATTAAAAAAGTTTAGATGCTAATAAATGATTTTTCATCAAAATATATTCCATACGTATTTCGGTTTGTAACCACATTATTCAAAATGGTTTCACTCGTAAATATGTAGCTTCAAAATGACCTTTAAACGATTTCCGCAATGTTACCCGCAAAATTGTGATATGTTGTGATATCTTGGAAAAGTATATTGAGGTTGATGTTGGGATTTTTTATTTTATTATGTTTTATCATCAGGTGGAAGTCATCGGCATATGCATTAAAATCGACTTCTCTATGTATTGAAATGATATTACAGAGTTTGTTGTGGGATATTTAAAATTGGGAATTATGTGGGAATTACCGATAAGGGTGAACCCTGGAGGATTCCGTTATGCAGGGGATATATGTGAGATGAGTATTTACCGACTCGTACGATTATTTTTCTGTGAGTCATAAAGTTAATAATATAATTTGAAATTTTGGGTCCTACATTCCAATCTTTGAGTTGATCTATGATTGTATGTATCCCGATCTTATCAAAAGCTTTTTCAAAGTCAAGTGATATAAGGGATAGATGTTTTTGCATTGCTAGGCAGTTAGTAATCTGATAATCTATGTTTAATAGAGTGTCAGTTACAGATTTTCCCTTTTTAAAGCCCATTTGCCTATTATCAAGTAATTTGTCTGCTGTAACAAACCACCATAATCTGTTGGCGATAATTTTATCTAATAATTTGGACAGGCATGGATTAAGAGATATTGGTCTGTATGATTTAATCAGTGTTTTATCGGACTTTGGTTTTAAAATTGGTATCACCAGGCTAGTTTTAAAAGATTGGGGAATGTTATTGTTTAGTATACTATTATAGAGAGATAATAATCTGTTTTTTGCAGTGGGATGAAGGTTTCTTATCATGGGGTAAGAAATTCTATCTAAGCCAGGTGAATGGCCTTTTAGTTTAGATAGTGCCATGGATAGTTCAATATTGCTTATTTCTTTTTCTATTATTGATGCATTTTGTGAAATGTTAAGGGGAGGTGAAGGGTTAAGTGCAGCGGTTTTACTGGCTTGGAATGATGTTGGAAAGTTACTGTCTGATGAATTATTAGACCAGTATTTGCTGAATTCGTTAGCTATTTCGGAATAATTTGTGAGTAGTGTATGAGATGGATTATCTGGTTTTAAGCAGTGGATATTGTGTGAAGCTTTGTAGCCACAGAAGCGTCTGATGTTGTTCCAGATTTTACCTGAAGGAGTCGATGGATTGATTTCTGACGTGAAATCATTGACTGATTTTTTTTTCGATAGTTTAATGGCTCGTTTTAACTTCGCATTTGCTTTTCGGAATTGTATCATATTATCTTGTGATATGTTTCTTTTAAATGTATTCCAGTGTGAGTTTTTTAAACGTTTTAGGTTTTCTAATTCGTTGTTCCACCATGTTACTTCTGAGTATCGAGATTTTTGTTTTGTTTGAGGAATGGTTTTATGTGCAGACCGAAGGGTAATTCGCGTTAAATTAGCCGATTCTTTGTTAATGTGTGGGCTTGTTGCAAGCAAGTCACTGTATATTTTAGAGTGTATCTGAAGTTGGTCCAATTGGCGAGATTTATTTTAAATTTGGGTATAAATGCTTGCTTGTTACTTGGTTGTTTGGGGAAAATGGAAATTAAAATGGGATGGTGGTCGCTTCCGCAAAGATCATTATCGGTGACCCATTCAGCGTGCGTAGCTATACTTGGAGAACAGAAAGAGAGGTCAATATGTGAAAATGTGTTATGCGTACTGAAGTGAGTTGCAGATCCGTTGTTTAAAAGGATATAGTTTGACTGTGTGATAAATAAGTTTAATATTGTCCCCTTGCGATTGTTATTAGGAGATCCCCAAGAGGTATGCCAGCTATTGAAGTCGCCCATGATTAAGGTTGAATTAGAGGAAATGTTAAGTACATTGTTTAGGTTAGTTAAATTGAAGTTGAAGTTTGGAGATGTGTATGCAGAAATAATAGTAAATTTTTGTTTCGATTGTATTTCGAGGACTATTGCGTCAAAATCATTATTGAGCGAAATTTCTTTATGTTGGATTGAGTTGTGTATTAATAGAGCAACTCCACCATATGATGTTGTGGAAGTGTTTTTGGAATACAAGGAAAAGTTTATCGGAATCGGAAGGTTTGTGGTAGAGTGTATATGTGATTCTTGTATTGCTATTATTTTTGGATTATGGCGTTTTAGTAAGATTAGGAGTTGATTGTTATTGTTGGAGTAACCTTTAATATTCCACTGTAGTACTTTCAATGACATTTAGAGATATTATGCTAGAAAAGATGCTAGGATTGTATTTATATTAGTTATGGTTGAGATAGTTATAAGTATCAAAAATAAGGAAGATGGGCTGTTAATTTATTAAATATCGTCTTGGGACATAGTTTCTGAAGAATAGTCAAGTGTATGTTCGTCTAACGTGTTTGTATGTTTTGATTTTAGTGAATACGAGTTGCTGCTTTTGCTTTGTGTATTGGAAGTTTTGTTTTTTAGCTTAGATTTGAGTCTATTAGAAATATTTTTAGGTAATATTTTAATTTTTGTTACATTGCTACTTTGTGAGACTGCATTTTGAAGAGGAGCTTGAGACAACAGTTCGTTAAGAGAGGCCAAGTCCTTATAATTTATTATTTCCCGTGGGGTTGTTGTTGCTGTTGCTGCTGCTGTTGAACTTGTAGTAGATGAAGGATTTGACTGTGATGGTGATGGAGGTGTCAGATGGGTGATGTGGTTGGTGCTGCTGAGTCGTGTGACAGCTGAGTACGATCCGCCTACGTGTTGGTGTCGCTCTTTGTATGTGTGGATTGCTCTTCTTCTGTCCACTTTTTCCAGAGTAATGATGGCTTGAATCTCCTTTTCTTTGATGAATATTGGACATTTTTTATCGTAAGCATTGTGGTCATTTGAATTGTTTCCGTTCTCTTTGCAGTTGATACAATTTTTTGAGAGATTGCATTCTTCGTTAAGTTCAATGTTTGTGTGGAAGTTGTTGGAGCAGTTTGAGCAAGTTTTGTTTTGTGAGCATATTTTTACAGTGTGTCCGTAGCGAAGGCAATTATTGCATCTCATCGGCATTGGAATGTATTTACGAATTTTAGTTTTTTCGTAACCTATTGAGATCTCTTGTGGCAGATCAGAAGACGCAAATGTGATTATTATTAATCCAGTTTCTCTTAGTTCGTTGTTGATATTTTTGAAAATTTTTTTGACTTCACTGACGTTTTGTTGTTTTAATTCACTTAGAATTTCTTCCTCGGGTAATCCTCGTAAGTCATTTGAATAGATGACACCTTTTGAGAAGTTGAGCGTGGAATGTACCGTAATATCGATTTGTATTGACGGAGTTAATGCAGTGAGCTTTATAAGCTTGTGCGCTTGCATATTGGTTTTTGTTTTTATTAGAATTGTTCCGTTTCTGAGTTTTTTACATATTCCAACCTCGCCGCCACACGTGTAGTCGATAACTTTTTTAAGTAAAAATGGAGAAATGTTGGCAAGAGTTTCGGAGCTATTTTTTCGTGTCATCACTAAATAGTTTGGACCGGCTGAAGGCATTGTTTGACACTTTGAATTATCTGTTTGTGGTTGAATAATTAGTTTTGAACTGGGTGGTAAGTCCAGAGGGTCTTTCATTGTTTTTTTGAATTGAGGGGTTAACCCCTTTTAATTTAATAGGTGAAATTAGTTAGCACTTAATTTAAAAGAAAGTTTTCAACAATGGATAGGAAATTTGATTATGTAATAGTAGACTCGACTTAGTTTTTAGTTATTGAATTGAACAATTGCGTTTTTAATTTTTTCCAAAAATAAAAGAAAATTTGTATTTTTATTTTTTTTGACAACTTTTCAAATGAAACACAACCGCTTGGAATGAAATCAAAATTCAAACTGTATTTAAATTCAATATGTAATTAATGGTTTTATATTTCTTGTTTGGTTTTTGTAATGAAGATTATGTAGCCTAGATGTTTAGCCAAGATGCTTCGTCAGTGTGGTGGGCGAGATTTTGTGGGGAACCGAGCTCTGAGTCCATCAAATGCCATTTGCCTGCATATTTTATTTTCTTTTTACTTTTTTTGTTCTCTAATTTAGAAGATAAGGCCGATAGAAGATAAGGACGATGAGACCAAAGACAGCTTCTACGAGCGCCTTGAAGAGGCCTATGAGCGCAGCCCCCGCCACGACATAAAAATCGTGCTTGGTTAATTTAACGCCAAGGTGGGAAAAGAAAATATCTCTAGCCCAACAGTCGGAAAGTTCAGCCTCCACGACAATACCTCCGATAACGGAATGAGGCTGATTGACTTTGCCGCAGCGCGAAACATGGTAGCTAGTAGCACTTGATTCAAGCATCTCAATATTCATAAAGTCACTTGGCTGTCAAGCCAAGATCCGTATGCGCAACCAAGAATGGGCGCAATCCAGCACAGAGAAAGCTAATCCACTTTCTCTCCTGCTTCAAGAAAGCACACTTCCGATCGACGATATAGGAGTGCAGTGCAATCACATTTCCCAATCTATGCGTATGGCTTCGGAAGAGGTGATTGGCTATCATCGCCCTCGCCGAAACCAGTGGCACGACCAGGAGTGTCACGACACCACTGCAGAAAAAAACGCCGCCTTCAAAGCCACCCTGCAGTCGGTTGTAACGCGTGCTGATAAAGAGCGTTACTAAGAGAAGAGGAGGGAAGAGAGACGCATTTTCAGGTAAAAGAAAATGGAATCGGAAATGCGTGAGTGCGAGAAAATTGAAATGCATGGCAACAGGAATGAGAAAATTTTTCGGACAAATAGGACGCCAGGCCGATGGTTTCAAAATCGGGGCCTCTTCCATGACAGACATCCACAGTATACTGATGATGTGGGGGGAACACTTCTCTAGTCTTCTGAATGGTGACGACGACAACAATCCCGCGAATAGAGATGATATTCCGAAACCCCAATTGTGAACTACAGCGTTGAAGTTTCGCTGCCCGACAATAGTGAAGTCTTGAAAGCTATAGCTCGGCTTAAAAACAACAAAGCGGTAGGAGCCGATGGCTTACCTGCTGAGCTCTTTAAGAATGGAGGCGAAGCTCTATTTAAATGCATACATGAGCTTCTATGCCTAATATGGTCGGAAGAATACATTCCAAATTGGAGATTGAGATTGGAACCTCAGTGTGCTCTGACCAATCCAAAAAAAGGGGGATCCCACCATTTGCTCCAATTACCGTGGGATAAGCCTTCTTAATATCGCATATAAGGTCCTGTCGAATGTATTATGTGAAAGACTGAGGCCCATCGTAGACCAGCTGATTGGACCTTATCAGTGTGGTTTCAGAACTGCCAAATCCACCATAGACCAGATATTTACGCTACGAAAAATCTTGGAGAAGACCCTAAAAAAACAAATCGACACACATCATCTTTTTGTCGATTATAAAGCCGCCCTCGACAGCCCAATAAGGAATCATCTATACCATATCTGAATTTGGTATTCCTGCAAAGCTCATCCGGCTTTGCAGAATGACACTGAGCAACATCAGCAGCACAGTTAAGATCGGGAAGATTCTCCATTCGATAGCAAATGAGGTTTCAGGCAAGGTGATTCCTTATCGTGCGACTTTTTCAACCTAATGATGGAGAAGATCATACGAGCTGCTGATTTGAGACGCAGTGGCACTATATTCTACAAAAGTATTATGCTGATGGCGTATGCTGATGATATCGATATCATTGGCCATAATACGCGTGAAGTCAGTGCAGCATTCTCCAGATTAGCGAAAGAGTTGAGTCGAATGGATCTTGCAGTGAACGCAGATAAGACGAAATACCTAGTGTCAACAAACAAACAGTCCCAGTGTCTTGGAAACCATGTCACTGTTGACAACATCTACTTCGAGGTTGTTATGGACTTCATCTACCTGGGATCCAGCATAAACTCTTTCGATGATGTCAATATTGAGATAAAACGAAAGATAACTCTTACCAAGCTGAGTAGGCAATTGAGAAGCAGAGCCCTCTCTCGACGAACAAAACTCACGCTCTATAAGTCACTAATCATGCCCGTCCTATTATATGCAGCACAAACCTGGACGTTGAGCAGTTCTGATGAAAAGACTTTGGGAGCCTTCGAGAGAAAGATCCTTCGTACGATCTTTGGTCCGATCTGTGTCAATGGTGAGTACCGAATTCGATGGAACCACGAGCTGTATGAGCTGTACGCTGACATTGATATAGTCAAGTGCATTAAAATCAAGTGGCTCCTCTGGCTAGGTCATGTTGAGCGAATGGAAAACGACGCTCCAGCGAAAAAAATATTCGATTCGGTGCCCGGTGGTGATCAACGCAGAAGAGGACGCCCACATCTTCGTTGGAAGAATCAGGTGTTGAATAACCTGACCACGCTTGCTGTTTCCAACTGGCGTCAGCAAGCGCAAAACAAAATTGGCTGGCGCAATTTCTTATACGAGGCCAAAACCAACCTACGGTTGCAAGCACCAGAAAAGCAAGTAAGTACATGTTATATATCAAAGTTCATATGCAAAATTGCAAGTCCATATATTAATTTTTGTGGAATTTAAAGATATTTTACCTTTTCGATAAAGTCACTTTGTATGGGAGGTAGGCGTGGTTTTCATCCGATTTGGCTCATTTTCGAACTTGATCTTTATTTTTTAGATAAAAACTTAAATAGTGAATTTCGTGATGATAGCTTGAAAATGACGGCTGTAATCGTAATCAGAGACAGACAGACATACAGACGAACATGGCTAAATCGACTCGGGTGATGATACTGATCAAGAATATATATACTTTTCTACACCTGAAACGCCAACTTATGGGCGTTACCAACGGAGTGATCAAATTAATGTACCCCTTTTACGTTTTTTAAACGTGGGGGTATAAAAATCACGTTATTCCATTTTGGGAAAAAAATTTTTAAGCTTAAAAGAGTAATGTTTATATAGAAATAAGTATTTTTTTGTATTTTTAATTGATGGGGTATTAACGCAAAAAAAATTTCGTAGAACCTACTCCCGAACATGTCACCTGAAAAGATTCGTTCCGTAAGCGTAGACTTTTCGGAAGGAGTTGAGATAACTACATGAAACTTGGTACACATGTTCATATGCACCCATATTCCTGGACAAATTGTAATTTTTTTAAAACAGTTCACGAACACACCTACCTCTCATACAATCCACAACTGTGTAAATACTCTTAAATGGCTTATTATTGAGTTACATATATAAGATTTGGTATGTGTGAAGTAGCATCGAAACTGCGAAATATGCAAAAAATAAGCATAGTCCCTCCACAAATGCAACCTCTTCCAATACAACCCTCAACGTTTAAAGCTATTAAAAGTGTTATATAGTATATGAGTTGATATGGTATATGATATATGATCGAATTAAGTTTTGTACCAAAAAATCCGCTCACTTAAGACATGCGTAAAATTGGGTACAGTTATTTCCAAATTGGTCTAACCTAAGTAAGGGTCCAAAATAGAGCCCCATTAAATATTAATATTACAAACTTTTTGAATGCACACCTTTTTAGAACATTGTACTGCAAAGTTTTAGGACGCGAATTATTTTTGATATCAGTCTTCCTGACCGTCAAAAACATATGGTTTATGCCGTTATCTTTAAAATAAACAAAAGTATTTTTACCTATGTTCCGTATGAAATTTTTGTTGTCTTTAGAGGAATTCTGTAGTCTACTGTCGACTTTTTCTAGACTATTTAAATGAAGAAAAAATTATGTTTTCATTTTTGATTTAAGCAGCACGGCTGTTGTTTTTTTATTTTTTGACTGTTCGCAGAGAAGTGAGTTTAAAGTTGTTTAACAAGAATGCACATAGCTGCACACTTTAGTAAATGTTCATTTGTATAGCTTACAAAGATATAAATAGAATAAAAAGATTATAAGTTAACGTACCTTAAAATATTTATGTACATGAGATTGAGTATAGAAAATGAGTAAATTTTAAATAAGTAATATAGTAGGTATGTGAGAAATGAAAGCAGTTAAGTTGGTTTAATGCACAGTGGTTAGAGCATATCTTAATGACGCTAACATTTTCCCCCACGAATAACGACAGTTCTTAACCCGTACCATGGTGTGATGTCTTCCTCTGACCCGTTGGAGGTAGATTGGTTCGGTCGCCAAGTTGACCTAGCTGTGCCTCTGCTCACAGCTATCGGCTGGTCAGATTCATGATTTAAACCTTGTATTACATCGTTCTTCGGTAAAAATGCAATCTTAGATACTGGTCGCTTAATGCTCTTGCCATTGCAAGATAAAGTGACCACTCTTACACACCCATCTGGTCCAGAGTGCGTTTATTGTACACGTGCCAGTGGCCAATGGCCTGGTGGACAGCGCTCATCGACTATAAGGACTAAATCCCCCACTTCAGCATTTCTGTGCATCTTTAACCACTTCGGTCTGGCTTGAAGGCGGCAAAGATACTCGTTCGCCAGCGCCTCCAGAACTGTTGCTTTAACTTCTCAACTACTTTCCATCGTTTGAGGCGATCTATGTTGCAATCGAGCAGATCTTCTTCTGGTACACATAGCGTCGGCTCACCAATAAGGAAATGGGATGAAGTGAGTGCAGTGCAATCTGATGGGTCAGTAGAGAGTGGGCAAAGAGGCCTCGAATTAAGACAACCTTCTATTTGTGCCAACAGAGTGCTTAGCTCTTCGAAAGTTAAAATCCGATTTTGCATGATGCCCCGAAGGTGATGTTTCGTTGATTTCACGACTGCCTCCCAAAGCCCACCGAAGTTTGGTGAAGCTGGGGGTATGAAGTGCCACTGCGTACCACTATTTGCTAGAATTTCGATAATTTCTTGTG
Organism: Pherbina coryleti; assembly: GCA_943735915.1. Classification (NCBI taxonomy): domain Eukaryota; kingdom Metazoa; phylum Arthropoda; class Insecta; order Diptera; family Sciomyzidae; genus Pherbina; species Pherbina coryleti. The sequence continues at coordinate 80,956,655 of OX030948.1, forward strand.
GTAGTGATGATTGACTGCGGTTATTAAGCACCTGAAGTTCTTTGCTGGCTTCAATAAAATTTGTGCCACAGTCTGAGTACAAATCAGAACATAGGCCGCGCCATGATGTAAAGCGTCTAAAGACAGCGATGAAAGATTCCGTTGAAAGGCTCGTCACGGCTTCAAGGTGCAAAGCTTTCGTCACCATGCATATGAAAAGGCAAATATCAAAAATATCAAATAGTGATCGGTTCAGCGTAGTCAACACCACTGTGTTTGAACGCTCGCGCTGGCTGCACTCGAACATTTGGCAGGTTACCCATGAGCTGCTGGAATACAGTAGCGTTGTATTTAAAACAAACAATACAACGCTTCTGAACACACTTCGCCAAGTTGCGTCCTGAGAGAATCCAGTACTCCCGAGAGAAAAGCCAAAATTTTAATTTTGTATACGCTCACCTACTCTTAAGACACCTGAGTTATATAGAAATGGACAGAGATTAAAAATTTTGCTGCTAGTATGAATGTTTTTTTTTCTGTTGTAGTTCAGCTATCTCTTGCTGAAAGTCGATTTGTTGAGATATTTTAATTAGCCGTTGAATAGCATGGTTTATCTCACGCGTTTGAAGAAACCCAGTTGTTTATGTGTTGTTGGTTTGTTGTTGTCGCAGACGTTTCGATGCATTGTGGTAAAATCTTGAGATATATGCTATTACGCGCACTATTTTGTTCAGAGAGGAATATTTTGTTAAGATTTCTGGATACTCGGTAGTTTGAGTTTTTGTGGTATGTATGTCTAATTTGGATTGTTGTAGATCAACGCTGGTACCGAAATTAATTTTTGGCTGTTCCGGCCATGTCTCCGAAGGCTGACCCAACCACGTTGGTCCCGTCCACCATAAGTGATGATTCAGAAGTTCTACTGAGGAGATGCCGCGCGACGCGCAGTCTGCGGGGTTTTCGAGCGAAGATATGTTTTTTTTTTATTTTATTCGCGAAGGGGGAACCTTCAAAAGGCGCCACCGTGCAGGTGGGAGTGTGCGATTCTTACGCACTAAACCTGAACCTCGGCATTGAAACGTCATCCATAGTTACACCCCGTGGAACCGCCGTAAAGCATCACTTCACGGGGCATGGGAATAGCACTTAGCTGAAATCTGATCGACTAGTGTTCGTCTTCTGTCTGGGAAGTCGTTATGGGATAGCCTACAACTTCTGTATCACCTATTTTGTGAGCGCTCAACTCTTCGGAGTTCATCGATAACGACTATTGCTAGGGCGTTGACCACTGACCAGTTCGCTTCGTTTACCAACATAAGGGTAATTAAGTTTTGCCGCGTCACCGTTTGGCCGATGCTCGCTGAGGCCTGTTGGCTAATATTGCGGAACCTTGGACACTCAAAGAGGACATGGTTCGCGTCTTCTTCTATATATCCAACGCAGTGACTGTAGTAGGGGTCTGCGGCGTGATTGTATTTGTGCCGATATGCTCTGAAGCACCCGTGGCCGCTGAGAATCTGCGTGATGTAGAATTTCACAGAGCCATGACTTCTGCCACACCAATTGGACAGGTTTGAGATAAGCTGGTGAGTCCATCGTCTCTTCGCTGATCTATCCCAGCGCTCTTGCCACTTGAGCATGGTTCTTTCTCTAGTGAGTTGCTTGCGAGCGGTTGGATGAGCCGCGTTAGTGTTATTGGTGGTAAACACTGTTTCATCTACGAGGAGATCGAATGAAACTTGCCAGAACCATTGCTCTGGCAAATGGTCTCCGGAAACCGTTCTAAAAAACAACAAACACTGAGTGCTCCAAGTCTGAGAACCGACTCAACACCGCTGCGGTAGGACTTAGTCTTTATTGCTTCCGCCCATACAGTTGAGCCGTACATCGTAATGGACCTAGCAATGTCCTTCGCGCTTGTTTGGGGCCCCTTGTATTTGGCATTATTCTAGAAAGTGCCACTCCTGCTTCAGCTGCCTTCCTGTGAGCATACTGGAGTTGTTGATTGAATGATAGTCGGGAGTCGATCATCACACCGAGGAACTTGATGTATGGCTTCGATTCTATCACCGTTCCACGTATGCTAATTCTGGCGGTCTCTACTTTTTTTTCGGGTACTTATGAGCACTGCCTCCGTCTTGTGCTCAGCCAGACTTAGTCCCACTGACCTCAACCAGCTATTAATTGTGGCGATAGATGAACCACTGAGAGCCTCTACTTCCTCCATGTGCTTTGCTGTCAACACAACCGCTAGGTCGTCTGCAAAGGCGACGATCTTGACGCCTGTGGGAACAGCGAGCCATCGTACATTATGTTCCACAACATAATGTCTGACGTCTTTTAATCTTATAAATTTCAAAGTTTTGTTTAAGTCAAGTAATAAATAAAATTAAAACTATATTTGGTTCATCATTTTTGCTGGGTCTTCTTGTAGCGTGCCAGCATTCATATAAATCCTTTTTACAAAAAATTTAATATAAACATTATTTTATTATTTGTGCGAGAGCGAATTATTAAATTCTTCTTGCACATATTCTTCGAAGTCATCGCTTAATTTCATTGCTTCTTTTTTTTTCTTCTTTTAACTATTTACAAACAGGTTTTCTGTGTGCAAGTGAGTGAAAGTGATTGTTTTTTTATTACACTTGCTCATCTGTTTTTGGCCTGTTTTGTTTTGTTATTATTTCAATAACCAGGGCTGCACTTAATAACTTTACAGTGTTTATTAAACTGTTTTATTGAAAAACCAAGTATCTTCTTTTTTGTGGTTTCTTGCATTTTATTAATTTTTTACATTTAAAATGTTCTGCATTTTCCGTAATTGTTCTATAAAAGACGAATCCGACCGCGTGGTAAATTGCTGGTTGTACGATTCGTTTTTCCACTTCAAGTGCGCATCGTTGAATGCAAGAATTTATGACGCAATCAACGAAGGAAAAGGACTTCGTTGGTCATGTATTGATTGCAGGTCTACGGATGTTGATATCCTTAAGCTTATTAGACAATCTAGAAGAGGCTTCTTGGAAGTGTCGAAAGATTTAGAGGCGGCTCAGGCCAGATTAGCCGAATTTGAAAGTTTGTTCGAAAAGTTCAAGGTCTTGGATGAAGCTTCTGCGTCTCCAAAACGAAAGCGAAGTAACAAAAATCTTCGAAGCTCAGCAAAATCTACTGCAATAGCCTTGCCTTTGTCCTCAAATATTGAACCTATTCCACCTGCCTCAGTTTTACCACCTGAAGGACCTCAGAAAAAGTCTATTATTACAAATCAGAGTACTGATCAGCTAACGCCTACTAACGCTGCAGTCTCAGTTGATTTAACTTTAACTATACCTTCTTCAGCAGCTCCTGTAAAAGATAGTTCTCCTTCTGTTGCAAAAAAAAACATATGCTCAGACTTGTGCTACTAATGTTTCTCCTAGTATTGCTACGAGTACTAATATTATTTCTTCCTCTCCTAGTTCGGTTTCTACTGGAGCTATACCGAAGCAAATATCAAATAGCAGCAATAAATTACCTGATCATAAGGAACTTGTAGTTATTCCGCCAGCAAAATGTATATTTGTTTCTCGCTTTGCAGTTGATACATCAGAAGGTGATATCTTATATTATTTAAACTCTAAGTTAAACCTTCTTAATAAGAAGCTTTTTCAAATTAACTGCCACTATAATATAAACAACCGCTTGATAGACCTTATTTATTTTGATGATAGTAATATTATTTCAGTTAATAGGTCTGATCCACTTGTGTATCCTGAAGACGCACACCATCCAACTATCGAAATCACACTGAATTTTCCTAAACAATCTATATCAAACCGTATTCAAAATCCTGCCTTAGAGTTTAACTTTAAAAGAACGAATTATGTAATTTTGAGAAATAATTTGTCAATTATCAACTGGTCATCTGTACTTAATATTAATAACACAAGAATATTACCACAAACGCTTGACTCTGCTGTATTTGCCTTTAACAGTACTCTTAATAATTGTTTTTTAACTTCAGTGCCACAGAGAAAATCCTCTTTAATATCTGGTCCTGTTTGGTATACCAAAGAACTGAGAAAGCTGAGAAACTTAAAATCGAAATATTATAAAAAGTATCAAAAAACTCATAACATTTGTGATTTTGCTTCTTATACCTCAACTAAATATAACTACCGGCAATTATGCAGGCAATCCTATAATATATATTTAACAAAAGTTAAATCTATACTATTATATAAAAGAAGACTCACGTATGTTCGGCTGCGAAAAGCTTGAGAATGGCAGGCGCTGTTTCAAAAATTCTTTTTCTCTAGGATAGCTATGGTGCCCAGTTGGGACATGGGATATATAAATTAAATAGCCATTGTTTAAATAATTAATTAAAATCCAAAGAGAATAACCATACAATTTCTTTATTCTTATTCTCAGAGAGAAAAAATTTTCTCATTAAAGCTCTGTGCATCTCAAAAAAAGGTTGTGCCCAAAGCTAATAAGGAAGAACATATGTATATGTAATACTTCTGTATTCCAACTCTGAAATCGAAGAGAGACAGCCATAACAACATAAGATGTTGCTGTTTGTGTTAGTATATTTGAATATATGAAAATTACTACACAAAAAATAAAAAGTCAACCCGTCACAGGGGCGGTTGTTATGAAAACGTTTTCCCCAAACATATAAGAAAACAAATCATATTTGTTTTTCCTAAATCACAGGTACGCACCATTATAAAACAGTTATAAGAACGCCTGAAATATGATTAAATTTAAACAAACAAAATTTTAATCAAAAAATTCAAACAACAAAAATTTCAAATAAAAATTATTGACAATGGAAGCACCGCTCCTGAGTTTTTTTTTTTTGAAATTTAATTTCCTCTTTATATTTTCTCGCTCATATAACAATATATCAGCACTCTAATGTTGACGAATATATGAGATAGAACAATATGTCAAAATCGCTGTGAGACAAAATCTCTATCAAGAATGATAGAAACAAAGATTACGACATGCGCATAATTTCCCCTTATATGACGTAGTTTGTCCATTGTAATGGTTGCCAACTCTATGTATCCCTAAATAATTCACTTAGAGACAATTTAATGTAGCAAATCAATTGAATTATATAAGAAATAATTGCTAAATATGCATGCAATACTTATTTTTGCTCCATTTATTTAATTCTTATATATAAAAATAGCTTCATACGCGAAAATTATCACGTTGTGCATAAAAATGTATAAAATGTATATTTATTCTGTGAGAGTTGGCAACTCTACAATTAAAATTACTTTGACAGTTCAAAAACAAATTTTATATCGGCTTTCGGTATTTATAACAAATTACGCGTTATATTTAATATAAAACAATAATAAAACAATTTAATTATTAAAAACATTCAGTGAAGTGCTTAAATAAAGTTGCAACTTAAAGAAAAACTGAAAAAAATATAAAAAACAAAAACGTAAACAAAAGGTATGCAGTGGGCAAATGCAAACAAACCAAAAGTAAAAAAAAAAGTGAGGAAGTGAACTAAAAATTAATATTTTGTGTTTTTATTGAAATGTTTGCATTTTTTTTTATAGCTGGTGGAAAATTTGCACACTTTTACAGTTTTCTGAAGAATGCTGTGCAAAGGAAGCTTTGGGTAATGTATTGCAATCGAATATATGCCATACTCAAAATGAGACAATTCGTTCCTTACATTTCAAGCAGGAAGATTTTGAAAGAAATTTGAAATGTGTAAGTTTCAACTTATTTAGCATGCAACAAAATTGAAACCGTGTTTATCATCTCTTTTTCCTTTTTCAGGTTCTATACTTTAGAGTGTTAATCCTAGCATCGAAGAAGAAATATTTCAAAAAGAAAATAATGTGAACGAGCTATTAAGCCAGGAACTATGCTGGTTTGGAGAATTCAGCTGGCTTAAATTGCCAGAAATAAGCAACAGAAAACCCCGTTCTTACAGCTTATCCTCTAGGAGACTCCCCCTACTCATGGGTGAACCACCTAAGTGAAGGTGGGTTAAGTAAGCCATCAAATTTATGAATGGATACGCAGAAATCATGCGATTCACTTTTTATCGCATGGGGAAAAACTATTGCTTACAAGCTGATATTTGCAAAAACATTTGACAGAAGCAAGACACATTGAAGCAAATGGAGAATCAAAAATTTTTTTTTAAACGCAATGTATTTTAAAATAAAGTTTCTAAATAAAGTAATTTTTCAAAATACATTTTTACGAAAGATACAGTTAATTAAACAACAACGTAATTAAAAAACTATTCAAAAATTATCTTCGACTGGGCCGAAGTTAAAATACCTCCACGGCCGAACCAAGTTATTCAAAGTCTTAAGCAGTCAATAAAATGTTTATTTGTGTAAGAAAGTTTTGTAGAAAAACACTTTGTTAAAAAATACTGAGCGAGAAAAATCCCATCTCGATGCTCACTTAGTTTTTATAGAAGTTTTGCAGCTCGTCGATATATGTGTTGTGAAAATTGTTCAGTTCAGTTGTCATAAGCGTAAAAGGGCGTATCGGCCAGTTTTTCTTTTTTTAAAAACAAAAAAAAAACTTTACTACATTTTTAAAAACATTTTCGTCATAGTTTTAACAGAAAATACTCTCTTTTGTTTTTTGATAAAGTCACTTTTTATGGAAGGTGGGTGTGGTTTTCCCTCGATTTGGTTCAATTTCATACACAGAGTACATGTTATATACTAAAGTTTATATGCAAAATTGCAAGTCCTTATATTCATTTTTGTGGAATTTAACGAGATTTTTACATTTTTGATAAAGTCACTTTGTATGGGAGGTAGGCGTGGTTTTCATCCGATTTAATTTTCGAATTTCGTGATGATATCTTGAAATTACGGCTGTAATCGTGATAATAGACAATACAGACAGACGGACAAACAGACGAACATGGCTAAATCTACTCAGTTAGCGAAGCTTATCAAGAATATATATATATTTTCTATACCTTCCACGCCTACTTATGGGCGTTACAAACGGACTGACAAAATGAATATACCCCTTTTATGTTTTTTAAACGTGGGGGCATAAAAATTGTTTCTTATTTTACTATAAAATAATTTGAAGAGAAAAATAATAAATTGTCCCACTGTCATGTTTACACAAACATTTGTAGTTTGGCAGCTGAAAATTTTTAACCAATAGGAACACAGTTCGCGTGACGTCATTTGTCCTACATGCGCAGAACATTTCAATTTTCTGAGCGGGACGTCGTAATCTGTATTTCTATCATTCTTGATCTCTATTTTCAAACTCTTTTTGAGCAACATATATAAAAGTCAACAACCCAGCGGGAAAATGAGAATTGATTAAAAAAAAAAAATTGTAAATGGAATAGATTCTTTTGCTTACATTTTAGAACGTATTCCAAAGAATATATAAATTAAAGCAAAACATATGAATTGGAATATATCAATCAAAAGTTTATATCAACCAATATATCAACGAATATATCAACCAAACAAATTTTGGCATAAGTGAGAAAAGCAACAGTCTGTTTTGATTTGTTTTCTCATTTCCGAAAATGAATACTTTTTATTTAAAAGAATGCATTTAAAAGGTGAATAAAAGAATCGGTTTCTGTAGCTATTCATATGGAAGCGAGAAAAGAATGTACTACTATTTGTAGGACGTCAGCGTCCCACCGGCAAAATGAAAATGGATTCTAGAAACAAAAATCGTAAATAGAATGAATTCTATTGCTAACATTTTAGAATGTATTCCAAAGAATATATACATTTATAGCAAAACCTATGAATTGGAATCTATCAAGCAAAAGTTTACTGATACGTTTTTATTCCAGCCATAATCGATTACGACCCATATAATTATTTTTAATATATAAAATGTTTTTAGATTCCTTGCTTGCTTTTTTGATAAGTGAAAAACAAACTGATTCTAAAACAAATTCTGGTATAAGTGAGAAAATCATCAGTCTGTTTTGATTTGTTTTCTTATTTCCCAAAGTTAATACATTTTATTTAAAATAATCATATATGTAATACTTCTATATTGGCAGTACACTGTAATGTGAATGTACCCGAAATTGTGGCGTCCGTGGCGTAGTTGGCTAAAAGTCCGTGGCCTCTATGTCAACGAACCTGGATACCCGGGCTCGAATCCCAGCAGCGACAAAAAATTATTTGAATTAAAATGATTTTTCTGTACGGCCGCCACCTCTCTGCAGACAATGGCAAACCTCAGAGAGTAATCAAAATGCCATGTAAAGCTAATTGAGAATAAGAACATTCCGTTCATCACCGTTCGGAGTCGGCGTTAAACATGTAGGTCCGGTTCTCGGTCAATTGTGTACAAACTTAATAACACGCACAACACAATTGATCATAAGAAGCTAGGTCAAAGTCCTTTCAATGGCTACAATGACCAGTTATTTATTTATATTTGGTTTTTTTTTATGTACTCGAAATTTAATTTTATAACAAAAAAACTCAGGAGCGGTGCTTTCATTGTCAAAAATTTCATTTAAAATTTCTGTTGTTTCAATTTTTATGATTTAAATTTTGTTTGCGTGAATTTTTCTTTTTAAATTTTTATCATATTTCACGCGTTGGTCTTATAATTGTTTTATAATGGTGGATACCTATGATTTATGCAAAACAAATATGTATGCTTTGTTTTGTTTTATGTTTGGGTAGACATTTTTCTTAACAACCGCCCCGTTGACGTATAGTAGTAGTATATTCAAATATACTAATACAAACAACAAAATCTTATGTAGGCTATCTCTCTTTGATTACGTAGTTGAAACTCATTAAAAATTTAGTTTGCTGCCAATATTGAAGTATTACATACATGGTTTAATAAATAAGGTTGTCGCATAGGTGAGAGCGAGTTCCAATAAATGTCGAATCGAAGTTGACAACTCATACAAAATCTGAATGCGTAAATTGATAACATGCAAAGCCGATGAAGTTGTTGTTGTAGCTTTTCATTGATTTTAACAATTATGTGTACTGAGAAGAGAGTACGATCAGCCACGAGACAACCTAATTTATTCAACCATGATTACATACATGAAAAGAATCTATTTAAAAAGTGAAAAAAAAACGATTCTGTAGCGATTCCACTTGAAGCGAGAAAATGATGTGCTATTCTTTGTAGGACATCAGCATGTTAAAAATAATCAATTCTGGAATCTATACTGGAGAAGAGAATTGATTCTTTTTTTATATAAAATTGCATTTTTTTCCCGATGGGGTGTTAAAAATAATCAATTCTAGAATCTATATTGGAGAAGAGAATTGATTCTTTTTTCCCGGTGGGAAGGTCCACAAAAAAGAAAAAAAAAGACAGCAACATGTATTGAGTGCGGTACCAATGCTGCCACCTTTTTGAATGTAAAAATACTGCCACTTTTATAAAAGCATCGACAAAAATTCCGTGTCGATGTTTTGTTGAAATGTTTTGATGAAATTTATCAGCTTAAACGAAAGATATATTTTATTTTAAAATAACAATTCTCTAAGGCCGTCATATATTTTTCTTACCTCTGAGCTGATATTTTTACGTATAAACGAGATTTTTATATATAGGGTATTTACAGATCCCTTCTAAAATTGATATATAGTAACTTTAAAACGATACTTCAATCAAATTGTGATAACCCCTACACGTAGTTCATTCTAAAATTGGCACGCCTTTTGAAAAGAGAAGATTTCTTTAATTTATTGATTTTTCAATAAAATAAAAATAACAAGAGAAGCTTTCTTTGATTTATTGATTTTTCAATAAAATAAAAATACCTTTCAGAAATGCCAGTTTGCTACGAAAAACAAACATGTTGGAAAGCAAGGCAATTTTACCAGTTTGTGTTCTCTTTTTTACATGCAAAACAAAATCAAAAATATTTATCACATGGCAAAATGTTTTAGAGTTAACAGACGGCGTAGTTAACACACCAGATAAAACAAAACTGTGAGTACCCCAATAGTCACAGCGCTAGGAAAAGTGAACCAATGCATGAAAAAAAATGATCAGGAAGATACAGAAAGTTTATTACTTTAGTTATTTTTTATTACATTAGCTAGCTGGTTACTTTATTCGGATGGAACTACTAAGTCGCTCCAACACAAATATACAATTTTACCGAAATTCAAACGGCTGTATTCATAAAAAATATGAGCCTCTTACAAAGCCTTCATAAGAAAAAAATCGAAAAAAAATTTAAAAACATTTTTCATGTTGAACGTTTCAACAGCTTTCAAAAGCTCTTTTAAATGCTTGATAAATAAGAGAATTTTAAAAATGGTTGAAACCTTCAATAAAGCCTCGATAAAGCATTTTAAAAATTTGTTTGTTCTCATCTAAGCACAAAAAATATTGTCAAAACGTATCAAATTATTTCAAAATGTATCAAAAACAAACAAAATGTCAAAAAGTGTTTGAAACTGTTTGTTTATAAATTAGAGGATTTTTAAATATGGTTGAAATTTAATTTTTTTTTTTAAGGTTTATAACACACCTCTCATAAAGCACACCTAAATTAAAACAAGAAAATTTGTCAAAGATTTCAAAATATTTATAAAAAAAAAAAATTATAATATGACAATTATTTCAGTGCAGATGGCTTAGAAAAACTCTTGATTTTTAAATATCAAAATCTTGACGAAATTGCGACTAATAAATAACAAGTCACTGAATTTATCTAATACACAAACCATTATTTCCTCTCTTTCCACTTCAATATGAATACGGCTGTTAAATTTTAAGATTTAAAGTTTTTAATGATATTTAATATTTTTATCGCCGGCGAAGCAGCGGGTATTTGCTAGTTAAACATAAAATCTGATGCAAAATCTTTTTGGAACTTTGTAAATACTAAACGTAAGATAAATTCATATCCATCTTTTATGAAATATAAAACATTTGAATCAGATGTTGATTCTACTGTCTGTAGTCTTTTTGCAGATTTCTTTAAGACCACTTATTCATCTGCTTCTTACGATAATTTTAGTTACCCTTATAATGTGCAGCCTGGTGACATTTGCTCCCCAATAATTAATGTTGATACAGTTTTAACCTACTTAAAAAACCTCAAAACATCTTATAAAAGCGGTCCTGATAACATACCTTCATGTGTTTTGAAATATTGCAGTGAAGAACTTGTAATTCCCATTACTTTGCTTTTTACAGCGTCTTTGCAATCTTGCTATTTTCCACTGGCTTGGAAATCATCTTTTATTATTCCGCTGCATAAATCCGGCAATAGATTTTTAATAGATAACTATCGCGGAATTGCAAAGCTTAGCGCCCTACCTAAACTTTTTGAGGCTATTGTAACCTCACAATTATCACATAGCGTAAAATCTTTAATGTCCCCATTCCAACATGGATTCTTATCTAGAAAATCTACTGTTACTAACCTTCTAGAATTCACATCAAAGACTATTGAGAATTTTGGAAAAGGTCTACAAACAGATGTTATCTATACTGACTTCAGTAAAGCTTTTGATGTTGTAAATCATAAGCTCTTCATTTTAAAACTAACCCTTCTCGGTTTTCCAACACCATTAGTGCTTTGGATTGAATCTTATTTATTAAATAGAACACAAAGTGTTATCTTTAATCTTGTTAAGTCAGAGGAGTTCCCTGTTACTTCCGGTGTACCTCAAGGAAGCCACCTTGGGCCTCTGTTGTTTCTACTTTTTATTAATGATTTACCATCTGTTGTAATTCATAGTAATATTTTACTATACGCTGATGATGTTAAACTTTTCCTGTCATATAAAAATGAGCAAGACTCTTTTTTCTTACAAACCGATCTTGACCATCTTTGTGACTGGTGTGAAATCAATTGCATGAAGCTTAACTTGAAAAAGTGCAAACACATGACTTTTTCTCGTAGACAACCTTCTCGAAGTTATTACAAAATAAGTGACTATACACTTGAGTTCTTAGAAGTTTTCGACGATCTTGGAGTAACTATGGACCCAAAACTTCGCTTTCACATTCATATTAATAAAGCTGATGAATTTCATTTAAAAATCTAGATTAAACTGAAATTTTGAACCCGACCACCTCAGATATCGATGAAATTTTGTTCATAGCGTAATTTTATCAATACAAAAAAACCCTCATTTTTAGAAATGACTGTTTTGCGATTTTTTAGGCGTGGCACAGTGGGAAAGTTTTCGAAAAAACGCGAAAATGGTCGAAAAGAGCTCCATTTAAACTGCAATAACTCAGAATCGGCTGAACCGATTTCCATGATCTTGGTATCATTAAAAAGATATTTTAACAGGCTTTATGACATGTTTAAAAAAAAAACACTGTAAAAAATTTTATAACAAAAAGAAAATTTTACCTAACGAAAAAACCAAAAATATCAAGGGTTTTTTACAGTGTATTACTTTTTTAGAAAGGTTTATCCTTCACCTATAACATATCAAAAAATAAAAATGGGTTCTTTTTTAGTTTTTTTATATAATTTTTTAAGTAGTGGCACTTCTAGTAATTGCCCATATATTTTTATATTGAAGCCACGAAAAATAGCCAAACATCTGTAATATTACTGAGAAGTGTTAAAATTTCAGTTATATTCAAAATATACTTATAATGTGCAAAGATTATTGATATATGCATAAAACTAAATTATGTATGTATACAGGTAAAAAAAATAAACATTGTCCCAGAAAAATTATGAATATGTTTTAACCCCAAAAAGTTCTTTCTGCCGTACCAGCCCAAACCAATAAGTATACAGGTAAGCGCATAAAATGCTTACTGTAACTGTGTTTCTAGGATTAGCAAAATAAACACACTGCAGGTACCCCTAATTAAAGAATTGATTTTAAAATTGCCTTAAAAATTGTTATGTAAATGCACCTGACGAACGTACCGAAAGTTTTCGCAATAATTCGAATAACAGCGAAAATATCAGGTCACATTCTTACACATTTACAAAATAGTTCAACAATTCTAACATTTTTTAAATGTTTACAAATAAAAAACCATCAACAATTGTTTATATTATTTGCCATGTTTTTATTAATTTGTGTTTTATTTTATTTACATTTTTTTTAAGTTAATTATTTGTAAGAAATTTTGCGCTGCTCAAATTTGGCACAGTCAGAATATCTGCGCACATGTACAGACGTTTCATTTATCGGAATGAATGAATGAAAGCCTTGAGTTCCTGTTATAGTTTGAGCTTCTTTATATCTTCAGCTTCATAAAATAACTTCACTGTGCTTAGAGTTTCGGTTGGTAAACTACGTCTGCTCATTTTTAAAAGATTGATATCCGCAAACTTCGTTTTATTCCTTTGGATATCTTTACTTTTTTTGAAACAATCGTGAGATATATCATCCCCAAAACGATCTTTAATTTCTTCGTGAGTCATATTGATTGGTAAGAGAGATAAAAGTATTTGCTTTTCCAAAAGATTTGAGCTGTTCTCTATTTGATATTTGATGTTTTGCAAAATTTGATCGTAAATGGCTTTGACGTTTTCAAGTTGCGCTGACAAATCAGATAATGGATCAGCTCCAAGTGAGTCTGCTATATTTTCCAAAATTTGCAGTGATTTTCTATTTCTGTATGCATCTCGTTTGATATATTTCCTTTTAAGAGGCGACATTTGGTTTGGTAGATGAGAAATAATATGATCATTTATATTTTCAATGAGTTCGTTGCTTTCGATGTTTGCATTACGGCTGGTACAAGTTGGACGTTCATCCAATTCTTCGCTAATTTCATCGCTGGGCGTTGTTGGTAAATAATTTGAGACTTCATTCCGCTCCACGTTGGATTCATTACGACTGCGCGCTTTTCTTAGTGTATTCCGGCAAGTTTCGCAAATACGGCTACAATGAATGTTGGCGACAGCTGGAAAATATTCAATTATATTTGCAGCCTCGTTTTCACTTATTTTACGAAGCGAAGCGCAACACTTATTAGATATTTTTATGCATCTGTACTTATTGTTTGAATTCATATTCACTCAAAATTTTAAAATATACACGTAAAAATTGTAATGGGATATCTTGGCTTCTCGAAACGGCTTATAATTATGAATTTGGGTATGTTCATCAGGTGCATTTATATAGCAATATTGAAGGCAATTTTAAAATCAATTCTTTAATTAGGGGTACCTGCAGTGTGTTTATTTTGCTAATCCTAGAAACACAGTTACAGTAAGCATCTTATGCGCTTACCTGTATACTTATTGGTTTGGGCTGGTACGGCCGCAAGAACTTTTTGGGGTTAAAACATATTCATAATTTTTCTGAGACAATGTTTATTTTTTTTTACCTGTATACATACATAATTTTCTTTTATGCATATTATATCAATAATCTTTCCACATTATAAGTATATTTTGAATATAACTGAAATTTGAACACTTCTCAGTAATATAACAGATGTTTGGCTATTTTTCGTGGCTTCAATATAAAAATATATGGGCAATTACTAGAAGTGCCACTACTTAAAAAATTATATAAAAAAAACTAAAAAAGAACCCATTTTTAGTTTTTGATATGTTATAGGTGAAGGATAAACCTTTCTAAAAAAGTAATACACTGTAAAAAAACCCTTGATCTTTTTGGTTTTTTTGTTAGGTAAAATTTTCTTTTTGTTATAAAATTTTTTACAGTGTAATTTTTTTTATTTTTTAAACGTGTCATAAAGCCTGTTAAAATATCTTTTTAATGATACCAAGATCATGGAAATCGGTTCAGCCGATTCTGAGTTATTGCAGTTTAAATGGAGCTCTTTTCGACCATTTTCGCGTTTTTTTGAAAACTTTCCCATTGTGCCACGCCCAAAAAATCGCAAAACAGTCATTTCTAAAAATGAGGGTTTTTTTGTATTGATAAAATTACGCTATGAACAAAATTTTATCGATATCTGAGGTGGTCGGGTTCAATGCATCTCGATTTTTACATGAAATTCATCAGCTATAAGCAGAGCAAACAGTACTTTAGGGTTTATTAAACGATGGTCAAAAGAGTTTAATGATGCTTTCATTACTAAAACATTATTCACTTCGCTTGTAAGGCCCATACTTGAGTATGCGTCAATTGTCTGGTGTCCTAGATATGGGTGTTATATTGACGATATAGAATCAGTTCAGAAACAATTTCTTTTGTTTTGTTTACGCAATATATATTGTCATACTAACATTCACTTACCACCCTATGAATACAGTCCATACTTACTGAGTAAAATTTACTTTAATCTTCCTCTTCGACCAAGAAGATCTTTTGAGCTACTTTTTATGAACTTTTGTAGAACTAATTACTTGCAAAATGAACCACTAAGAAGCGCTTGCGGAGACTTCAATTCCGTTTCAGATGTTATATCTTTTAATGAAACCCTATACTCAATTAAACTTAAAATAATAGATTATCTGCAGCACCGC
This sequence comes from Pherbina coryleti, assembly GCA_943735915.1. Taxonomy (NCBI): domain Eukaryota; kingdom Metazoa; phylum Arthropoda; class Insecta; order Diptera; family Sciomyzidae; genus Pherbina; species Pherbina coryleti. The sequence continues at coordinate 80,972,040 of OX030948.1, forward strand.
CACTGATTCTCAACATACTCTTCCAAGGATACGGCACTTTTACTGTTGGATGCACCGCCACTGATTCTCAACATACTCTTCCAAGGATACGGCATTTTTACTGTTGGATGAATGAGAGAATGATCTGCATAGTATATATTTTAATATAAGTGGCTTATTAGACCAAGTTTGTCTATGTGCCTGCGTTCGTTACCTTTGTCTTAGCTTACTAGGAACTCGGTGTGATAAATAAAAGATGAATCAAGACTTCATCGGCTTTAGAATCACAGAATGAATAATATCTCTGATACTTTGTGCCATATTTATAGAGGTGTTATATGTATATTAATATGAGTGGCCAATGAGACCTAGTTTGTCTTAGTGCCTGCGTTTGCAACCATTTTCTTTTCCACAAGGAAATTGGTGTGGTAAATACGACTCAATTCGTCGGATTACCAACTTGCTAAGCCAAGACTTTATTGGCTTCAAGGATAGAACGATATATTTATTTTATACATATTTTCATTCTCGATACCACCGCCCTGGACCCCTTGAAGATTTATTATTAATGTATTTTTTGCTTTATAATACCTTTACTCATGTTATCTATAAGTCTGTATACTTTGATACCGATTTTCATCATTTTTTTCGACTGTGGCACTGGTAAACTGATAACTGCCGTTTGGGTGCCAGCGTACGCTTTGCGCAGTAACTTAACGTTAGCCGCGGTATTATCACCAAGCACCTTTTGGATTGCCTTGTGTACCTCGTCTATTGTTGTGACCTCATCGAGGTCCTTTATTTCAATCAGCGTATTTTCGGATAGAGCTTTTGTCTCCGTGTGGCCTTTGAACACCGTATCGAATTTCTCTTTTAGCTGCTGTGTTGTTTGCGTGGTTGAGCGTTTCAGCTGGATCAGCACTTCTAATTTTTCTGTGCGCCTGACTCTTGACACGTTCTCCCCGAATGCCTCTGGCGACTTCTCTTGCTTCATTCTGGAGATGATGTCGCTGTACGAAAGCTCACCGACTTTTGAGACCACGATTGCGTCAGCTCTTGGCAGTTTTTCGTGTGGTTTCTTCCTTTTCTTCGCCTTGCTAATGACCTTGGTCCACGGTCCATCGTCGCGTTTTGCTTGAGATGGATGCTGCTGCGGATGGAGATTTACTTCCAAAGAATTGCAGGGCATAGGAGTGCAATCCTGGACAGCCCGCTGCTGGACTTTCATCTTCTTTGGTGGTGTTTTCCGCGCTCCTATTTGACGCTCCTCTTTTTGGTGTTGCCTTGGACACATTCAAAAATAACGGGTCCGTCGGGCAGTCCTTGTCGGGTCGGGAAACAAAGCTGATCGGACGCAGAGTCTCTGTGTTCCTTTGGTGTTTTAAACCGTCTTCCTCAACTTCTGTAGTGAGGTCTTTGTATGCCATTCTTGTGAGATTGATAAATCTCTTTATTTCGTGGTGTACATTTGACCTGCTCTTTACGAATTCTGCCAGACTATCGAGGTACAGCTTCAGCTTGCCCATCTTTGCAGTGATGGGGTCTTAAACGCTGTCGGCTGGCGCTGATGCAGTAGGCGTCTTAATGGTCGACTGGATTTGCTTGCCTCCGGACGTGCCTTTATTAGGCGATCGCTGAATTCTTGAGCTCCTTGTGAATGGGTTCAACAACGAATTTTGTTAATTAGCTTTACGAGTAAAGTAGTACCACACAGCTCAAGCCTCGGCACTGTCACAGTTTTGAGAGGAGCGACCTTTGTTTTTGATTGGAGCAATGTTAACTGTCCTCTGCCCATATTATCAACAACTTTCACGTACGCTGCTGCTGCGTCTGCCGACTGAGACGCGTCGCAAAATTCATGTATTTCAATGCAGCTCAACTTGTTTGCTCCAATCCAGCGTGGAATTTTTATTTTCTCCAATATTTTAAGATTATGGCGATAACTTACCCATTTCCTAGTAGCCACAAATTTTGAAACATAATTTTCGCTAGTATTGTTGTAGGTGATAATCAACCTAACGGATCGTACAACTTTGCATAGTCGGATAAAATACTACTCTTTGCGATAGCTCGTTCTTTGTCATAATTAATTTTGAATGAAAATGTATCACTCACAGTATTCCATTCAAGACCAAGTGCCTTTACAACATTTTTATCACTTATCTTAAATACATTGGAGATTTCGCGATACTCTTCCGGTATAGCATTAAGTAAATCCATTGAGTTTGATGTCCACTTTCTTAGATTAAAGCCACCCGCATACAATAGTTTACTAAGTTGTTGTTGCGAGCATAGAGCTTCGGCATAAGTATCAGCACCAGAAATGACGTCATCCACATACGTGTCGACTTGTAAGACTTTACAAGCTTCAGGGTAATTGGCTTCTTCCTCGCCAGCAAGTTGCTGTAACACTCGAATAGGCAGGCATGGAGCTGAAGTAGTTCCGTACGTTACAGTACATCATTTATAGATAGAAATATCATCGGTCACCGAGTCACGCCATAATATCTGCTGGTATTTCTGGTGTTCTTCAACCACACGAATGTGGCGAAACATTTTTTTTAAGTCTGAGCGAAATCTGATTTGGATGCGTCTCCAGCGTGTTATTATTGTTGGAAGTTCGATTTGAAGGGCTGGGTCCATCGAGACTTCGTTAAGATACCGTTGAGGGGGCCGCTTGCTACTTCCATCAAATACGATTCGTACCTTCGTCGTGGTACTACTTTCGCGTATTACACCGTGATGTGGCAGAATATTACAATGCTCTGTTAAGTCCTGAGGATATGAGCCGATTTTTTGCATATGAACCAATTGTTCATATTCTGTCATAAAGTTTCGGTAAGCTTCACGTAGAGCTGGTTTCCTTTCGAATTTCGACTCAATTTGTTTTAGCCACCGCAGAGCGCTGTAGTCAGTATGACTGAATGTAGGCATATGTAAATTACTTAATGCTGATAAAAATGGTAATCCAACAGTGTACCGCCCAGATTTATCGCGAGTGGGTACAAGTGCTTTTAAAGTACTCTTCACATGCAGTTTCTTCTTTTGTCAGTTGTCTTTTCTCGCAAAGCTCTTCTTGTTCCCAAAAAGAACGAAGTTGATCATCAAACAAAAAAAGAAAGTTGATCATGAAGAGAACATAAATTCACATTTAAGGTTATATCATATGTGATTTCCGATGTTGGGCCTGACACGATCCAAGCAAGCGTATTTAATTTCTGCAAATGTAGCGTTTGCACCTCGGTCGAGTAGCGCTCTTAACCCTCATCGGTCATTTGTATGCGCGCGCATACAAATTCAAAATTAAATTAAGTAAAAAATATATTAAACCTTAACTGATTGATATGAGTTTTTGGCAAATAGCTTTTTTCGATGGAATCTACTAATTTCACGGGACTACAGGTGGCGCTCACGTTTGGAAATGCTCGTGTAAACTTATTGACGTACAGGTTCTTAGTATGTGCACGCATACATGTCTATTCTTACATGGATTACAGTATGTATTTCGCGGTCGAGTCAGCTTCCGTCAGTACATTTCATCTAAGCCGGCAAAATATGGAATAAAAATGTGGGTTCTATGTGATTCGAAATCTTATTACGTCCACACTGCTAAGGTGTATGTGAGAAAAGCACTTTTAAAAGATCAAAAAACTTCTATGTTAAACGAAATAAAAACGCGGCGATATCAACTTGCTAGACCGAGGTCAGTTTTATTAGTGAAAACTTAAAACTAACAATGTTTTATAAGAGCAGCGAGAAGCGCTGTCCAAAAGAAAAATATGAATACATAAACCAGCAATACAGCATTGTAGACGCATACTACCGCGCCAGCACCGGGTAACCGCCAGTGGCATTAACATGCCGCCCGCTTTGTTACGTCGACTGCGGACCCTTCCAAGACGAACTCTTCGATTCCGGCCCAGACCTCGTCGCTTCTCGGGCAGCTGCGGATGCAGGCTGCAGCTTTGGGTGCTTCGCACGGGTACATCTTCCACGTGGTCTTCGTGAGTGGGCTCGACTTGATCGGACCCGAGAGTGGGAATGCAACATGCTGTGGTGATCTTCACCGCAGTGACCGCAACTCACATCGCTCCGACAGTCCTTTCGCATATGAACAGCTGAAAGGCAGTTGGAGCAGTAAAAATTAAGAAGTACTGCTCTCAATCGCTCTTCCAGGTTCATAGCTATGAACTGACGGCACGACATGAGATTGTGCTCCATGGAGCACAAGCGACACTTTGGGATCATGTCGCTGCGCGTCACGACGGGGACCACGCGGGACAGCACGCTCCGCACCGGGGATTGTGGCTGGAGTAAGCTGACTGCCGGAACTGGCGTCTTCTCGCGCACCGTATCGTTCTCACTCATGGCAATCTCAGAGTCCGTCTGCAGAAGCAGCTCTTCGATCAAGTCGCGTACAATGTTGGTGGTAGACATCCTGAAACGAGACGGAAACAAAAAGGAAATAAAAGAAAAAAAGAAACAATTAAGAGAAAATAAATGGTGACGGAGCTAGGTCGACGGGATTATGACCAACTTCACTATAGGCCGCGTAACGCAACCTCTTTCGGTGCGTACGTCCGCTACACGGACTCTTTTGTCGCTACCGGTGTATATCTTTAATATTCGACCTAATCGCTATTCATTCACGGGAAGATTGTCTTCTTTGACAACGACTAAGTCGTTGACCTTGAAATCTGATTGAGGGGTTTTCCACTACGTACGTCGATGCATCTCTTTTAGGTATTCGTTTTTCCATCGGTGGCAGAAGTGCTGATGCATCGCCTTGATTTTTTGCCAACGATTGACAAGAGTCAGAGGCTGTTCAGTTATTTCTGGTTCCACTGGTGATAGCAGGGGGCCGCCGACCAAGAAATGACCTGGAGTAAGAGATTGAAAATCAAAAGGATTTTCCGACATGGTGGAGAGTGGCTTCGAATTCAGACACGCTTGGATTCGATTCCATAGTGTGGAAAATTCTTCGAAAGTATATTTCATACTTCCGGCCATCTTCTTGAAATGCGTTTTAAAGCTTTTTACTCCAGCTTCCATGCCATGCAATTTCTTGATGTGCATACTAAGATAGTATTACATCATGCGACGCTGTTAAGAAGGCTTTGAAATCTTTTTTAAGGGAGTTTGAGGCCCCCACAAAGTTTTTACCATTGTCGGAGTACACGTTTGCGGGGCAACCACGTCTCGCTGCGAACCGAAAAAAGGCTGCTAGAAAAGTGGCGGTTGATAAATCGCTCGTGGCCTCAAGATGAATCGCCTTCGTAGAAAAGCACACAAATAAACAAACAAAGCCCTTGCTGATTCGACAAGATCTACCTATGTAGCTTTTTATGTCAAATGGGCCAGCGAAGTCAATACCAGTCGCAGCAAAAGGTCGCGAAATAACTGTTCGCTCAGCTGGCAGCGCAGCCATTATTTGTGTTCTTTGGCGTTTCATGTGTACAACACAGTTTTTAGAATTATGTAGAATTGATTTAATTAGATTTTTAGCACGTGGGACCCAATATTGCATACGAATAAGTCGAAGCACTAATTGATTCCCTCCATTAAGCGAAATTTCATGGACAAAACGTACTAAAAGGCGTGAAAAGTGGCAATTATATGGTAATATAATTGGGTGCCTTTCATCATAACAAAATAACACTGGTGATGAGGCGAGCCGTCCACCAACACGCATTATATTGTCGTGGTTGTTCAACAGAGGATTAAGAGCGAGAATGGGACTCTTAGCTCTAATTACAGTGATATTCGTTTGGAAAAGCTATCTTTTGACATAGAAGTGCCAATCGTGTTTTCACGAATTTAATTTCAGCCGCTTTAAGGCACACTGATTTTATTGAAAAAGATGCACGAGGCTTTGGATGCGTGCGATGCAGAAAGCGAAACACGTAAGTTAACACTCTCAATCCGTGCGATAGCGAAGAGAAACGCTCTAGAATATCTTCATATTCCGAAAAATATGCAAAGTGTACTTTTACAGCTTTGCGCTCAAGCGAAGTTTCTAGAGCTGGGGGTGGAGTCATTCTTGGCCAAGCTGATCGTTTAATCGAGAGTCAGGAAGGTCCATGCCACCAAAGAGCGTTCTCAACTAACTCTTGTGGCGTAACTCCACGCGTTGCCAAATCTGCAGGGTTTTCATATGAATCTACACGAAACCAATTCTGAATTCTTACCTTCTCTGCCACTTTTGATATTCTATTGGCTACGAAGGATGCCCAGGAACATGGAGGCTTACAAAACCAAGCAAGCACTATTGCTGAATCAGTCCAACAATAAAAACGGTGCCGTTCTATATAAAGGTGCGAAAGTAATGAATCTACCATATCCGCGAGAAGGGCTGCACCACATAATTCAAGACGGATAGGTCTGTACGTATTCCTTCGGAAGTAATTAAATGACCAAAATATACTACTTCTGGTTTTAAAAAGTTGCATTTCCCTGGATTGAGTTTCAAATTATATTCGCGTAAACGTTCAAATACTGCTAATAGATTTTGATTGCGTTCTCTCAGATTTGAACCAAATACAATTACATCATCTACATATAGAAAAGCTGATGCCTGTAGACCACTTAAAGCTATCGATAGCATTCTTTTGAAACTGTTTGTTGAAATTTTTAAACCAAATGGTAGTCTTTTAAACTGATAATGACCTTGATTCGTTGCGAAAGCTGTTACATGTCTATATTCTTTATTTAGTGGTATTTGGTGGAATGAACTGGTCATATAAAGAGTGGAGAAATATTTTGCATTTCCTAGTTTGTCAAGTACGTGATCCAGTCTTGCTAGCGGGAATTTATCATCCACTACTTTTTTGTTTAAAGATCTAAAATCTACAACTAGCCTCCACTTAGTTTTTTACCTTCTTTGCCCTTTTTTGGTACTATAAGTAAGGGAGAATTATATAGACTAGTCGATGGTTCTATTATGTCTTCATCAAGCAAATTTAAGACCTGTCTATCTATCTCTTCCAACTGTGTATGAGGTAATCTATAGTTTTTTTATGCATAACTGGAGTTGTGTCATTTAGTGCAATCTTTTGTTTATAAAAATTATTATTTGTTAAAATTTCTCCTTCTAAATGGAATATTTCTTGAAACTGTTCATATAATCTTAATATTTCTCTTGTGCTTTTTTATCTAGACCTTCAATATTTAATTCTTTTCTTAGATCTCGTCGTCTTTCTTCATGATTTTGCTTGATTCTGTATGTGAATATTTCATAGTCTGTAAGCGGTTGAATTCCTATAATAATATTGTCAATTGAAACTTCTGTGTCTCTAGTGTTGAGTATTTTGACATGTTTTATACCATTCGATGGTACAATTGAATTTGCTAAAAATACTCCTTTGGTTATTTCTTTACCGACCACAACACTGTCATGTTCTACTTGAAATTCCACAGCTTGTATGGTTTCTGTTCTTGGAGGTATGCTTCCTATATTCTTCGTATTCATGTTCATTGGTAGTATTATCTCATCTTCATTGTAATTAATAATTCAAACATAAGTTTCATAATCAATTTTACAGTTGTATATTTGCAAGACATCTCGCCCCAATATGCCATTAGTTGATAAATTAAAATTGTCATTAATAATTTGAAATTCATGGTTAATTGTGTTTTCACCTATTACTAAGTTTATATTGGACGTACCTTTCGAGTATATAGCTTTATCTGTGAACCCATTTATTCTACATGTATTATTATAATCTATTTGTTTTGAATAATTCTTTAAAATCGAAATGGCTGCTCCGGTGTCTATCAGAAAAGTGAATACTTCTTTTTCATCTTTTATTTTGAGTGTCACAAAATGTGTTGTGCACAATGTGCGTGCTAAATTTAACGTTTTTTCCGCACGATATTGCCCCGGTTCGCTTGCCCGGGGAAACTTGCGTTTCCCGATTGGTTTTGTCCAACCCTTTGTCCGTTATTTTGTCCAAATCTTTGGTCATACCCCCTAGGGGTCTATACCCCCTATTTTGTGTGTTGTTAAACCTGTTATTGTTATTATTATTCCTGTTATTTGAGTTTTGCATTGATAATTACACTGTGTGTAATTTTTTAAGTCATGGCAAAATAACCATATACGGACACCACTACGTGATAAAAGACTAAAAAAAAAAGACCCGTGTCTCCCAATTTTTCCCAAAGTCATGCACTTGTTTGTTTATGGGCCGCCAAAGATTTGGGGCCTCGGTATCATTTTCGCAAAAAAGTGATCATTTTCTCGGGCTCATATCTTGCAAACCGTTCAGAATTTCGATTTACTCTCTGAGGTAAAGTTGTAGCTCTTGTCATAAAGAACAAAAATTGCGAACATATAAAATCAAAAAAACTTCACCTTCCAGATCAAAATCGCAAAAAAACTTAAAAAAATTCGATTTTTTTTACCTATTTTCCCGTGTTCAGGTTCATGGGTAGCAAACCGTTCAAAATTCAAGGAAACAATCAACTACAAAAATTTACCTAAGATCTCAATAAACAAATTTCTAGAACATATAAACTTCCTAGAGATGATTCTTAACACTGTTTAGGTAGCACGCAAAAGTGAAAAATTTGCCGATAATTTTTTAATTTGATTTTTTTTACCTTTTTTCTCCTGTTCAGGTCCATAGGTAGCAAACCGTTCAAAATTCAAGGAAACAATCAACTACAAAAATTTACCTAAGAACTCAATAAACAAATTTCTAGAACATATAACAATGCACTCAAAGCAAGTTAGTCATTTAGAACTACTATAAGCTCCCTATTTGCTTCTCCTTGCTCTTATATCTGTATCTGATTTAGTGTACCTATTAGAGATTCTATTCTCTCAACAAAAACCTTGACACTTGTGCTCCCCTGATACAATCTTGACAACTCAATGTGAATATTTAGTGAATTTTTATTAGACTTGTAATTCTTACTCAATGTTGATTTTAGATCTGTTATTGTTTCTGGTTTGGTTTCTGTTTGTAGTTTATTCTTGACTTTGTCTATGGGCGTCCGCAGAAATTTGTCGAGGGGGAGGCAAAGGTATGCATTGGTGTGCACGTTTATGAAAATGAGCCTGGAATATTACCTATGAAATTTTATTGCCTGAGATTTTCTGTGCAAACTTTGTAAACATTGTTATTATATGAAAATTCATATTTTTCAATTTAACTTCCACTATACCGAACTTTAAGTTTACAAAATCATATTTACATTTATTAAATGCATTTAAAAATTTTTAAAATAATTGTCAGTCGTTTTTAAATATAGTTAAAGATCCGTGCAGACTGAAAAAGATATTTTCAAGGTATTTATTTTATTTTATTATCATTTAAAATAGCTTTTTGATTTTTTTCTTTTGCTCGTATGAATGTGTGTGTGTGTGTATAATTTATAAAAAGAGTGCATGATTATCTTGTGTTTGTATTTTAAAAATTTTTTTATATTCGTTTTTCTTTCAGTTATGAACAGAGCAACATGCTTAATGTTTTTTAAGGCACTATTACCGTCTAGAAATTTCAAAAAATCAATTTTTGTGTTGTTACATTTTTAGATTCTTTATATCTTCAATAATAACTGTCCAAAATATTAAATCGAAATTCGAAGCCAGTACCGAGATATAACGACTCAATTGAAGCGTGCTCTCGGCTCGCAGGTGTAAAAAATTTCACACGCATTTTTCTCGAGTTTAGGTTTTTTCAACTGGCGGACAGTCAATCTCCGGATCTACTATAACCGTTATTAATAATTTTTGGTATTTTGTTTGATTTTATATCCTGTGTGATAGTTTACCACAATTTGACCACAAAAAAATATATAAAATTTTTGAATCTGAAAAAAGGTTGAAAAAGGCGATTTTTTCAAAACATTTTCAAATGTCCGCCATTTTTTTAGCAGCAGTGTTTTTTTGAAAAGAGCAATTTCAGCGCCCTATTTAAAATGTACAATTAATAGAAAATAAAAATACAAAAATTTTTTCGTAATCTTCAAGAACTGTTTAATACCTTTAAACGCCAATTTCGGCGATTAAGTTACGCAGGTCTTAAACAACTACGAAAAATGTTTATGAATAACGTTTTCTTGTTTAAAGCCCGTTTAAAGTTACGCTACCCCTAAAATGTGTTTATGAATAAGGCTGTAAGACATTGAGGATGTCTTAAAGACGTGGCCAACTGGGTAAGCACAATTTTGTTTCTCTGCTTCGCTTATCAATGTTGTGTATGTACACATCGTTCGCTACTTGGTCATACTTCTTCTCTTTCTCACACTGGTTCTGTGATGAACACACAGATAATCGTACTGCTCTTACACATGATGCTATAATACATAAAATACAAAGCATATGAAAATTAATACAAAATTTGAAGGAGTTAAATTTTGATTTACTTATACAATCAAAAAAATTATATGTAGCAATATAATTATTTAAATACAAATCAAAAGAAGACATATTAAATATGTTACGACCATACTTGAATTTTCTTCAATGCATGCATAAAGTATTAAAAACTTATAATGAAAGTGACAAACATTTTCTCAAAATTTTGTGCTCCAGATCAACACCCCCGTATAACGTATTCTATGTTAAAACAGCTGCGTCCATTAATGCTATTAGCATGGTTACTTTATTTTCTTTTTTCGTTCCTTAATATTATACTATTTTTGACAGTAGGTGCAATTATGACACCATATGTCAAAAATAGTATGTATAAAACTATAGAACGAAAAAAGAAAATAAAGTAACTATGCTAATGGCATTAATAATGCAAACTAAGAGCCCAAACAGAACCAAAGCGGCTGTCAGTTGGCCGACCTCTCTCGGAGAAATCCGCTGAGAACACGTCCAGAATAGGAGCGGTTGTCGGTTGTCGGATCAGCGTTGCTTTTCGTTGTGTAAATGGTACAAATTCAACACACACAACGAAATTTCAGCTCATGGAATGCAACACATACACACAAAACAAAATGTCAGCTCATGGTTAAAACTAAGCAAATAGCACTGAACACAGCCAATTCTTAGCTAAAATATGGCAACACTTACGCCTCTCAAAGAGAGATCCGCCAGCCGTCGGAGAAAAAATAGAATTGATTCTTTTCTGGCGTTTTTCCGTCGCGGATTTCTACGGCCATTTAAATTTTGGCGGCTGCATATATTTTCATGTATTTTGTTGCACAGCGCATCCGACAACCGACAGCCGCTTTGGTTCTGTTCGGGCTCTAATAAAGCAAAATATGCAGGCAAATGACAATCAGTGAGACACATTCGTGGGAAAATGTCGAGTTGTCACTCCACCCTACATAATTGCATTATTTCAGCACGCAATCGCTCATACGTATGGCCAAATATCCCTGCTTTGCAACTCTTGGAACAAAAACGAAATGAGATTTATAAGAACTAAGGTTGCAACTGCAAGAGAACAGAGTGCGATGCTGTTGCTGCTTGTCGGAATATGTGTGTACGTGTGCGATGCTGTTGCTGCTTGCTTGTATGGAATATGTGTGTACGTTTCTCACACTGGTTCTGTGATAAACACACAGATAATCGTACTGCTCTTACACATGATGTTATAATACATAAAATACAAAGCATATGAAAATTAATACAAAATTTGAAGGAGTTAAATTTTGATTTACTTATAGAATCAAAAAAATTATATGTAGCAATATGATTATTTAAATACAAATCAAAAGAAGACATATTAAATATGTTACGACAATACTTGAATTTTCTTCAATGCATGCATAAAGTATTAAAAACTTATAATGAAAGTGACAAACATTTTCTCAAAATTTTGTGCTCCAGATTAACACTCCCGTATAACGTATTCTACGTTAAAAAAAATTGTTGAATATATGTTAATTTTTAGTATTCTAGACGGTAATAGTACCTTAATTAGACATGAATGTTTATTATAATTTTAAAATTTTCTTTTGATTAGCCTTAGTTTATTCGAATGTGTAACATTCAGTCTATAGGGGGTCGGTAGAATAATTTTTATTTTTGTAGTGTACCACACTTTACCACTTTAATATAACATGCTTAGTGTAGGGTACTTTAAGTTCTTATTATTTGATGTTACAACATTTAATAATTGGGTCACTATTTCGCTCACAGCAAGTAAGCCATTTGATTGAGCTGTGCAAAATGCAGTGTAAGCTTTTCTTACATTTGCAAATGTGTGACACCATAAGAATATGCTATGTAAGAATATTTGAAAGTAAGAATATGTAATAGTATGTAAGCACTCAATTCTTTTGTTAGTTTTAAGAAAAAACTCAATTGTAAGAACTCAAATTTTGGTCGCGAGCCCCTATAAAATCGGGTGCTTGCCAAATAAAGAACAGACTTGAAGTTAAGCATACTAACGGCATTGTTGCCATTGTTTTTATTTTCAAGTACCTTAAGAGCGGCCTTGTGGCCCAATATTGTGGCGCGACTCGCCTAAAAGTCAAAGAATAACACATAAGATATTATATGGCGATCCTGCGACATAAAACTGGTATCTTCTGATCCTGCGACTACAACCCAAGAATACTTCTGATCACAGACTCTTAACGAAATCCCTGAACATTTTTATTATGAGCACACCAACCGAACAGCAAATAAACCAATTATTCAAAAAATGGGAAAAACTTGCGGAACAGCACATTGAAGAATACACACCGGAGGCACCAAAGAATTATAATCCACCAATATATACACCAATACCAAAAACAGCAGGCCCAAAGAGCCTGACAATTGAAGAATATAGGAAAAGGACTGAAGGTAAACTCCATCAACAGAGGGAAGAAGCAGCCAAAACATCAACAAAAATAAGGAAAACTAGAGGTGGAAAAGCGGTGAAGAGAAGACAGCGGATTGCTGAACTTCACAGAATAATACCATTGGCCTCTGGAGACAATAAAAAGAACCTAATAAAAGAACTTAGGGAACTAAAGTATGGTGTGGACAATAGTGCTCCCGAAGGCAAAACAAACCATCATGGCAACTACAAACAACAACAACAACAATAACAACAATGGCGATACGAGCGTGACTGCAGACAACACACTGTTTACAGTTTTAATAACAGTTGTGGTAATATTTATAATATTTTATATAGCATACAAAGTACACATGTACTATAAGAACTATATTAATAAAAAATTAAATGCATCTAATAATGTTTAAGTAAAAAAAAAAAAAAAACAATTTGAAGAAAAATATATATTAGCAAAAACTTTATTACATGAACAAATAGATAGTATAGAAGAGGTTGCAAAGGAATCAAAAATGACAGAACTAAACATAGACCTTGCCATCAAGGCAATACCTTTATTTAGTGGTAATTATAAAGAATTAGATGCTTTCCTAAAAATTACAAAACTATTATATGATGGACTTAATACAGATTCAAAACCAAAATTAATAGATTTAATAATTAGTATTAAACTAAGCGGTAATGTAAAATCCGCAATTTTTTCTGTTTCAACACCAACTACTTACGATGAGTTAAAAAACATACTAACTTCATCATATAAAAACCCGTTAACAATTCCACAAATACATACAACACTATCTAGTCTGACACAAAGACGTCAACCGATAAGTGTTTTCAAAGATAAAATTCTGTCACTCATCAATGATTTAAATACTTTACAAATCTCAGAACTAGGTGCAAATGCAACTACTCCCGAAAAAACTGCCATAACGAAAATGAACGAAAAATATGCCCTGACAATTTTTAAAAACGGTCTTGAAGAAAATGTAAAACAAACTGTTTTCGCGGCACAACCAAATTCTTTTATTGAGGCAGTTAATTTGTCACTTGAACTTGAACAAACGCAAACAAATTCTGTTATGCATTTTAGTTCACAAAATAATAGAAACAATTATTTTAATAATAACCGAAACAAACGAAGAAATTTTAACAACAACAGCAGACGCTACAACAACAACAACAGCAATCGAGAGTTTAACAACAACCGACAAAATAATAACAACAACATGCAGTACTACGACGACAGAAGTCAGAACAATTTTAGAGGCAATAACCGTAACACTTCTTTTGGAAACCGAAACCAAAATAGCAATCGCAACACAAATTCTGGAAACAGAAATAACAATAACAACGATGACCAAAATTTCAACAACAATAGAAACCCAAGACACAACATACGAACAATCAGTAGTGAAGAAACTGAACATGATAATGAGGACAGACCAACGGCTGACCAACAGGGAAACGTGAGAGGCGCGGAATAAGTAAATATTCCAGAACGCCAAAACAGAAACTGAAAATATACAAAATATCGGATAAAATAACGAACTACATTTTAATAAACTGCAATAATGCAACAAAACAACTGACCTTTCTCATAGACACTGGTACAGACATTTCGCTTTGCAAGACACAAAAATTAAATGATGACAATTTTTATTATCCAAATGACAAATGTAAACTAACCGGGATAACAAAAGATGAAATATTCTCTTTAGGAACAATTGACTTAGATTTAAAATTCTCAAACGTAAATATTAAACAAATTTTTCACATAGTAGATTCCAATTTTCCAATTAATACAGATGGAATTTTAGGTAGAGATTTTTTGTCTAAAAATATGTGCAAAATTGATTACGAAACTTTTACTCTAACAATTTCAATTAAAAATGAAGAAATTATTATTCCGATGTATTTTAACGACAATAAAAATTATTGTTATAATATTTCAAATATAACAATACCAGCCAGATCAGAGATTATACATCCAATAAACATAAATTTAAGTGAAGATAGCGTGGTATTAAATAAAGAAATAGCAAATGGAATTTTTGTTGGAAGCGTTATCATACCAGCTTATGGCATTAGCCATGTAAAATTATTAAACATAAATGACAAACAAGAAACTTTGAATAATATAAATTTTGATATACAACCTTTAAAAAATTATGAAATTGTTAAAATATCTAAAAAAAGTGGAAATAATCAAAATAGATTAGAGAAACTTTTACAAATTTTAAATATCGAAGGTTATGATTTAAAAGCAAGGAATTCATTAATACCAATTTTCAAACATTTCCAGAACGTATTTCATCTTGACAAAGAACCATTGACAACAAATAATTTTTATACACAACATATTAATACCGAAAATGACACACCCGTTTACATAAAGAATTACAGACTTCCTCACACACAACTTGACGAAATAAATAATCAAGTACAAAAACTTTTGAACGATGACATAATAGAACACTCAATAAGCCCATACAACTCACCACTTTTAATAGTACCCAAAAAAGTGAAACAAACGAAAAGAAATGGCGCTTAGTTGTAGATTTTAGACAATTAAATAAGAAAATAATAAACGATAAATTTCCGTTAACGAGACTAGAAGACGTATTAGATAAGCTCGGTAGAGAAAAATATTTTTCAACACTAGACATGACAAGTTCATTTCATCAAATAGAGTTAGACAGTAGTTCACGACCATTAACAGCATTTTCAACACCAGACGGTCACTATCAATTTAAGAGATTACCCTTTGGGTTAAAAATTTCATCTAACAGCTTTCAAAGGATGTTGACTATCGCACTAAGTGGCTTAGATGCGAATGCGTTTTTATATGTTGATGACATTATTGTTTTTGGTTGTAGTTTAAACCATCATAACAACAATCTCATTAAAGTTTTAAAAAGACTTGATAAATTTAACTTAAAGTTAAATGCAAGCAAGTGTAATTTTTTAAAATCAGAAGTTGTCTATTTAGGACATTTGATAACGAAAGAGGGAATAAAAACTGATCCTGCAAAATATAAAATAATTGAACAATACCCAGTACCAACAAATGCTGACGAGGTAAGACGTTTCGTAGCATTTTGTAATTACTACAGGAGATTCATCCCAAACTTTGCAGATATAGCCAAATGCCTCAATAATTTATTAAAAAAGAAAGAACCCTTTAACTGGACATCAGATTGTCAAAAAGCATTTTTAAATTTAAAAGAAAAACTTATAAGTCCACAAATTCTAAAATATCCAGATTTTGATAAACCTTTCATTTTAACTACAGATGCATCAGATTATGCTCTAGGAGCAGTACTTTCACAAGGTGAAATTGGTGAAGATTTACCCATTTCATACGCTAGCAAATCACTTTTGAAACACGATTTAAATAAAGCAGTAATAGAGAAAGAGCTTTTAGCAATTCATTGGGGAATAAATTTCTTTAGACCTTACTTATACGGAAAGAAATTTATGGTAGTAACTGACCATAGGCCACTAGTATCTCTATTTTCACATAAGAACCCTTCCTCTAAAATGACTAGAATACGTTTGGACTTAAGCGACTATGATTTCGAAATAGTTTACAAACAAGACAAAATGAATACCAACGCGGACGCACTATCACGAATAAAAATCGACTCAGACATTTTAAAAAATATGATTCCCAATGATAGAAACAATGACGCCAAGAAAACACTAGTAATAACAAGGGGTATGAAGAATAATGAAAACAAGCGCGAAAATCCTACCGAGAATGAGAACTGTAGTAACCCATCAGAGCCTGATCAACTTCATATTTGGGACTGCACGTCCATTTCTGATATTAAGAACGTAGTAGGAATAGAATTTTTAGTTGATAACAAGCATGCATGCAAGAAAAAGTATATTTATATAGAAAGAATAAAGTAATTGTGAGATGTAGCGAAAATCTAGCAAAATTAGTTTTGACTCTAGAGAAGTTAACTTCTAAAATGAACGCAATGAAAATTTACGAGCTCGCGTTAAAGAATAACGATAACATATTTAATTCGGTACCAAAAAAAGAATTTAAAAAATTGTATAATGAACTGCAGCAGAAATATTTTAAAGACCATGGCAAGAGTATAAAAATATTAATATATGAACCCCCTAAGCAAATAAGAGATGAAGTAATAAAATATGAATTAATTGACGAATATCATAATTCAATTCACGGCGGTCATTTGGGAATAACAAAAGTCGTTAACAAATTAAAGCAAAAATAGATTTGGAAACATATGAGACGAATGGTAAAATCTTTTATAAACAATTGCGAAATATGTCAAAAATGTAAACAAACTAAACATATTAAAGAACGCTTAACAATTACAGACACACCAAATACAAGTTTTGAAAAAGTATCAGTTGATACTGTCGGACCATTAAGAATTTCAAATGGTTATAGATATATTTTAACGATGCAATGTGACTTAACGAAATTCGTTATAGCACATCCAATGCCGACAAAAGATGCAAGAACCGTTGCAACAACGCTTGTCGAGCAGCTCATATTAAAATATGGTTGTTTTAAAGTATTGAAATCCGATAGAGGGACAGAGTTTATTAATGAATTAATGAAAAACGTATTTTCAACCCCATATCATCATGAAACCATAGGAGCATTAGAAAGAAACCATAGGGTACTTAACGAATACCTTTTAACAATGGCAAACGACTATGAGTGGGACAAATGGATTCCTTATTATACATTCACATATAATACAACCCCTCATATTAATAACAATTATTCACCTTATGAGTTAGTATTTGGCAAATTACCTTATTTACCAAATGAGATATCAAACAGTAAAACCATACATTATAACTTAGATGATTATGCAGTAGAGTTAAAGAATAGACTAAAAGTATCACAACAGAAAGCTAAAGAACTAATAAGTATAGTGAAGAATAAGAGAAAATTAGAATTTGATAAAAATAGTAATCCTTCAAACTTTAATATAGGAGATTTAGTTTTAGTAAAAGTAGAAAATAGAAAAAAGAATGTTTCACCAGATATTGGTCCATTTAAAATAATTAAAAAGATTAGGAGTGAATTCAATAATTGATAAGAATGGAAAACTTAAAGAATTACATAATAACAACTTAAAAAGGTTTAATAATGTTCAAAAATTTGTACTTTAATTATTATTCAGTAAGCATCATCAGAAATATATATACAGGGTGTTTTTTTTAGAGGTATAGAACTTCGAATTGAAATAAAACACAAGAAAATCGTTTTAATGTCCATCAATTTGGCTTTATTGGAAGGATAATTTTATGCCATTAATGTTTAAATATGATTTCGGGCATGTGGCCACCGCGGCTGGCTCGAATAAAGCCAATTCTACAGGTCCAATTTTCAACCACTTTTTCGAGCATATGGGGCCGTATGTCGGCAATAACGCCACGAATGTTGGCCTCCAAATCCCCTAACGTTTCTGGTTTGTTGGCGTAGACGAGCGACTTCACATATCCCCAAAGAAAATAATCCAATGGTGTCAAATCACACGATTTTGGTGACCAATTGACAGGTCCATTCCGCGAAATTATGCGCTCATCGAATGTTTCCTTCAATAAATCGATTGTGACGTGCGCTGTGTGGCATGTAGCGCCGTCTTGTTGGAACCACAACTCATCCACATTCATGCCATCCAATTCGGGAACAAAATAGTCGGTTATCATGGCTCTATACCGGTTTCCATTATCGGTAACTGACTCTCCAGCATTATTTCGGAAGAAGTATGGCCCAATGACTCCACCAGCCCATAGAGCACACCAAACAGTCAGTTTTTGTGGATGTAATGGCGTCTCAAGGATCTCATGTGGATTCTCTTCACTCCAAATGCGGAAATTTTGCTTGTTGACGTAGCCATTCAACCAAAAATGAGCCTCATCACTGAACAAAATTTTGCGATGAAAATCAGCATCGAGATCAATCTCATTTTCGGCCCATACACCAAAATCACGACGCATTGCATGGTCTCGCGGCTTTAATTCTTGCACAAGCTGGATCTTGTAAGGCCGCAAGCCAAGATCTTTGCGCAAAATCTTCCATAAAGTTGATGGACAAAGCTCCAATTGCTGTGCACGGTGGCGAATCGATTCATTCGGGTCCGCTTCAACATTTTGCTCTACAGTGGCAATTGTTTCTTCGATGCGCACTGTTTGACTTCTCTGCGGATGCGTATTATCACATAGAGTAAACGTAGTGCGAAAACGACCCATGGTGAACCGAATTAATTGCTCTGATGGACGATTATGTCGACCATAAAATGGACGGAACTTGCGGTAAACTTCGCGAACTGAACCATTATTTTCGAAATAAATTTGCACGATTTGCAAGCGTTGTTCTTTTGTCAACCTGTTCATGATGAAATGGCAAACCAAACTGAACATAAATGACATTAGAGTTGCCAGATTTGACCACAAAACGCCAGTTTTATCTCTATTCGAAAAACAAACCCCTAAAAAAAACACGCTTTATTAAAACAATAAATTTAATGAAAATCATTTAAGTTTATTTAATCTTACAAAAATAATTTTCATCTTTAGGGTAAGGGTGTAGTGTACCACACTTTACCACTTTAATATAACATGCTTAGTGTAGGGTACTTTAAGTTCTTATTATTTGATGTTACAACATTTAATAATTGGGTCACTATTTCGCTCACAGCAAGTAAGCCATTTGATTGAGCTGTGCAAAATGCAGTGTAAGCTTTTCTTACATTTGCAAATGTGTGACACCATAAGAATATGCTATGTAAGAATATTTGAAAGTAAGAATATGTAATAGTATGTAAGCACTCAATTCTTTTGTTAGTTTTAAGAAACAACTCAATTGTAAGAACTCAAATTTTGGTCGCGAGCCCCTATAAAATCGGGTGCTCGCCAAATAAAGAACAGACTTGAAGTTAAGCATACTAACGGCATTGTTGCCATTGTTTTTATTTTCAAGTACCTTAAGAGCGGCCTTGTGGCCTAATATTGTGGCGCGACTCGCCTAAAAGTCAAAGAATAACACATAAGATATTATATTTTTAAATCCTTCTGATGAGCTTACTTGGCGGTAAGCGAAAAGAATTCTTAAAGGAAACACACGCGCCTATACGGCTTTAACCAGGCATTAGGTAATAGGTCGTTTTCCACTTTTTTCATCGGGTTCAATATCTTTTTATATTTTTCGGCTTCCTTCGTTCCTATTGTTAAGCTCTCACTTAGCAATGGGAAAATCCTATCCTAATATCCAACTTTTTATTCATTAAACCTCATTCTCTTTTTTAGATGAGCTAGGTTTTTGTTAATATTTATTCAAACAATTTTTTTATTTCAGATAGTAAATTATCTGTTTAATTTTTATTGTTATTCATTATTATTATTATTTATTATACAGTGTTTACTATTTATAGTATATTATATATTATTTCTCTTAAGTTTCTTCTTTATTTATTTTTAATCGCTACTTATTTCTTATCATACAGTTATTAATTAAAAATTATTTTGTGTATTACTTATGACTATTTTTGGTATTTCTTATTTTATTATATATTTTTTATTTATTATATATTTTATTACTATTTTTAATTATTTTATTAATTAAAATTATATGCAGAATTATATATCACAACAGATTAGATTTTGATTAGTAAAAATAATTGACAGTAGCTAGACTTGGGATGAGAATGATTTAATTCTCATTTCAAGTAAACTAATACTCGGTGAGAGTAAGTTATTTTTGCTCTCACTTTGAGTGTAGTTAGAAAAGGACTCAAACATCGTTAGACTCAGACGACTAGACAACGGACTCAGACAGGACTTAGTGGCTTTTTTGAAACCGACACTCTCTAGCTCCTTTTGGCAAAGTGCGTTGACACTTTGTGTAAAATTATCAATATGGTTTTTAACAAAGGTTGCGGGCCGCTTCGAAACTATTGGAAGGAACAAAGTATTGATACACTTTGCCATTCACACATCAAAGAACTTCGTGTTGATTTCTCAAATAATATTAAGACTCCACATATACAACACAATTAATAAAAACAAAAGTTGCACAACAGACAATAATTAGAGAACAAAATCGGTTGTTGATCGTTACTCAGGGCTGGTTATGCAAACGTAACGGAGCGTACCATAGCGCTACTCAAATTTTCTATATGAACAATGCCCATAAGTAGTTAATGAAATCTTAACAAAAAGTCAGATAAAACTAAGTTTCTTACCACCTAATATCATGTTTACATTACACATTTAACTATGCAGTTTGACTTTAATAGTTTGGAAACTGTTTCTGGTGTTTACACTGCCAGTAGCGTAGTTAACTTTGTCATTATTTGACGTTAATTTTTCGTTGATTCACATAATTTTGAGACATATTGAAAATTTAATTTTCATGCAAAAAAAAAAAATTAAAAATATTACAATATATGTGATAAAAGCCTTGTAGGAGGTTTTGTTCATCATCAGCAGGAAGTGTTTTCTTAACTGGTGGTGTTTGACCGAATCATCAAAAGAAAAGGAATTGTTTTCAAATATTTTTTTTGCGTTTTTTATGTGACATTTCCTTGTAATTTTTTTAAATTTCCTTTTGTTCCTGATGAAAACACAGTGTTGCATAGCAAAATGAGATGGTTTAGGTCGCAGTTTCAACTGAACTGCTTTGCGAGATAGTTAAGATTTTGTATGGGAAACTATGCAGTTAAGTATCCAATTTCAAAGTTAACTGTGTAGTTTCGAGGTAATGTAAACATAGTATAAGAAATCAAAACTTAAGAGTTTAAAACTTTGTAACATGTAAACTAAAATGTTACATATACACATAGGAAATAAAAATATATAAACATTTTCAGTTGAGGCACTTGACCCCTCCTGCCCCCCCTGTGGACGCCCTTGACTTTGTCTGTTAATTTTGTTGACAGGACGAATTTAACTAATTCTTTTCATTTTCATCTTTGAGCTTATCTCCATAAAATTCTATTAAATTTAAAAAATTTGACAGAGTCTTCTGATCTCCGTCATATTCTCGTATCAACTTCACCGCAGTTAATAACTCAAAACTCGCCATGATTATATCTTTAGGCTTCAAAAATGTTATTATCTCTGTTTCTATTTTATGAACTATATCTATGTTATTTTTCAAGTCTTGGGTGCTTGATTCCTTTGTTATAGTTTTAAAAACGTCTTCTAATGTAAATTTTATTTTGTTAATATATTCTTGCGTGTTCTATTTGTTCTATTTGCATGTTCTATTTGGACTTTTTTTTAGTATTGTTAAAATGTCTTTTAATGTATTGAACTCTTTACTCATGCTTACATATTGATTTTGTTTTTTCTTTTCGTAATTTTTGTTATATTTTATTTATTAAACATAAGTTATATTCATGTGCTTAAAATCAGGCTAATATCAATTGATTTCCTATTACAAGCCTTTATTACATATAAAATTATCTTTACTTGTTGCAAAATTGTTTTTGTCAATCAATGATTTACATAAGCTACACCTGAAACAATTTTAATGAAAACTCATATTTTTGTAACTAAGATATCTTATTTTTCCTATATCTATTATTTTTTTGTTACATCCAACGCAATACTTACCAAATAGTATTCCAAAACATCCTTCGTAAAAACAGCCTGTAGCTACTTCCATAATTATGTTAAATTATTCGCTAAGATTATATTTTTATTTTTATTTTATTAGACATTTGCTGCTATAGTTTGGCGTAATTGCCTTCTAGCATAATTCTTATAATACCTATTTATTAAATACAAAATTACAACTATCATGAAAACTATAGAAATTATTTCCATTATACTATTTGTTCGAGTTTCAATAAAACACGCACAATTGTTTAAAAACTAACTAAATTTTTATAATCATTTATTAACATTTTTCGTTGAGGGTATGGCAGATTAATAAAACCAACTTGTTTCGTCGAGCGGTAGTTGTTGTTATCACAATATATTTCTAGGTTTTCGTACTCAGCTGCACCTGCAAGTCTTTGATCACCCCATCGTGGCTTTCAAATATTCATCGTATTTGCACCAACAAAAAATCACGGCACTTTTCGGTAAACTTCTTCGATTTACACACACCACACTCTTTGGCACCACCACCACCCTTCATCTCATCATCGTCGACCCATGCATGGACAAACTAGTTTTATTTCTCTCAACAACAACAATAACAACACACACTTACTCTTCGTCTTCGCTTAGCTAACATTGTTGTTACAGTTATAACAACAACAACACACCCCTATTCTTCGTCTTCGCTTAGCTAGCATTATTGTTACACTTGTAACAACAACAACGAACACCTATTCTTCGTCATCGCTTTGCTGCAGTATCGCAACAAGTACAACAACAACAACAACTACAACATGCACCTACTCTTCGTCATCATCAGTACCGCTTATCGACACACAATAGGAAAATGAGTGCATAAAAAATGTAATTTATGTCACGACTTTCCGCTCCACCCAATTGTCATCGCTGTGCTGGTTTTGGCTGAGGTCACAAATAGCATAACTCAGCCCACATCATCGAGTTCTTCTTCGATCATTGTACAGGCCGCACGCATTGTTTCTAAGAGTACCAATAAGCTTAAGAAATTTTTAACTCGTTGCATTTTTAATTTTTAGAAGCCAGAGGACCAAAAAAGGCTTTGGTTCCCCACCATTTTTGGTCCTTCGAGTCGGATTTCTAATCATGGAAGAAAATCTTCTGGAATTCGAGGCTGAGGAGACACTCACTCCCATCCAATGCCCCAACGCATTGCGAGATGTCAAAAAATTGCAACGACAACAAATCATCGACCGAATTGAGCAGTTGAAGACCATGACGGTGGAGTTGCAGAACATGTCGGTGCATCAGCTTGAGGTAAAACTATCCCTCATACAGGGTGGCGCACGAATCGTGCTACAAAAACAAAACGTAACAACTTTTTTTTTGTGTGAGTAATCGGCTTATTTTTTTTTATTTTGCAGATTAGTATTAAGATTTACTAAAATGGATGCTTGGGATACCGAAAAGAGGATTTGGGTAGTGCAGCGGTACCATACTTTACAGTCCATCATTTCCGTCCAAAGGGAATTTAGGAGGGAGTTTGGCGGCACTCCCCCGAGTAGATGGACCATTATGAGGTTGGTAAACATGTTTGCCGAATCTGGAAGCATCGCACGCAGACCGTACCATCGAGATCCCTATGTTCGGGTGCAAGACACAATCGCGGCTGTAGCATCGGCAATTCAGGCAAATCCACGCGTTTCGACACGAAACTTATCGGCGCAAATTGGAGTTAGCAGACTTTCATTACAACGGATAATTCAAGATGACTTAAACTTGTTTCCGTACAAACTCCAAACTACAAGCAAATTAAACCCTCTGGATTTGCCTATTCGTCTGGAATTTTGCCAAAAAATTATTCAAATGGCCGAAGAAGACAACAACTTAATAAATTGCTTGTTTATGTCTGATGAAGCCCATTTTGATCTAAACGGCAATGTAAACAAGCAAAATTGCCGTATATGGAGTGAATCTAATCCAGAAATACTCCATGAGACGGAACTGCACCCAGAACGTGTCACGTGTGGTGCGCAGTTTCATCAAGGTCGGGCATTGTCGGGCCATACTTCTTCGAGGAAAACGGTGTAACAGTAACCGTAAATGGGGACCGTTATTTAAACATGTTGAAGGAGTTTTTTACCCAGAACTGCGGCGAAGACGTATCCCTTTTAACAGCATTTGGTTCCAGCAAGATGGAGCAAGTTCACATATAGCCAGACCGGTTATGGCGGAGCTCCAACGAAAATTTCCAAATAAATTAATATCCAGGAACACCACTTTCCGCTGGCCCCCAAGGTCACCTGACCTCACCGCGCTAGACTTTTTTTATGGGGTTATGTCAAGCAAGAGGTGTATAAAACGAAACCAAGGAATTTGACTGAATTGAAGCAGTCCATTACAACAATAATTGAGGCGATCCCGACAGCTACCCTCCAGGCCACAATGAATAATTTTCTGATCAGGTGTCGCATATGCGTGAATGAGCATGGAGGTCATTTACGGTCTATCATTTTCGAAACCAATTAGTTAAATAAAATAAAATTGAATTATCTATACAAAAAAAGAAAAAAAATTAAATACATTGATTAGAAAAAAAGTTATAACGTTTTGTTCTTGTAGCACGATTCGTGCGCCACCCTGTAGAACACCAATACAAGTCCTTTGAAAGAGTGCAAGGCGATCTGGAGCATCTCCACCTTAGTGAGTTTGACTTCAACTATCGGACAACGTTCGAGAACTCGTTTGGTGAAGTGAAGGCCTTGCTTATCGAAGCAATAGCAGTGGCCCGCAGTACCAGCACAGTAGACACTTTAACCAGCACACGCATCGATAC
This sequence comes from Pherbina coryleti, assembly GCA_943735915.1. Classification (NCBI taxonomy): domain Eukaryota; kingdom Metazoa; phylum Arthropoda; class Insecta; order Diptera; family Sciomyzidae; genus Pherbina; species Pherbina coryleti. The sequence goes on from OX030948.1 coordinate 80,997,183, forward strand.
GTCAGACTCGTCGTCACCCGTCAAGCATCTGAACTTGCCCAAATTGCAGCTCACAAAGTTTAGTGGACTTCATCGCGATGGGCTAGACTTTTTCAATATGTTCTCGGTGCTCATTCACAACAATGCAGAGCTGACGAGTATTGAAAAATTTCAATATCGGCGCTCCTGCCTATCTGACGATGCAGCTCGGCTTGTGCAAGCACTTGAGATCACTGCGGAAAATTATCATCGCGCAATCGAGCTCTTAACTAGTAGGTATGACAACAAGAGATATATCTTTCAAGCGCACTTAAAGCACATTTTTAATGTTCAATAAATCTCTACTTGCAACGTATCATCGATTCGAGAGTTTGTTGATGCCATTAATGCAAATCTTCGTGCAATGCAGTCACTCGCTTCAAGAGTTCAAATTGGTGATGGCATTCTTCTACACCTAATAACATCAAAATTGGATCAAGATTTGCAAACCAAGTGGGAAGAAGAAGTTGCTTCCAAGTGGGACTATGGTGTGGCATTTCAACTTCCGACATGCGAAGACTTATCAATATTTTTGGAAAAACGCTGTCAAACGTTCGACATAATTGAAGCCAATCGATCATCGCATAACTCACCACCAAACCAACGTTCATCGCAACATCGCTCATTGTCGTCGGCTGCAAAAGCAAATCGCATTCAACAAGTCACTCTCTGTGCCAGCAACTCACAGCAATCAAAGTGCAAATTTTGCAACACCTCACCTCATCACAACGCATTCGCTTGCTCAAAATTTATGGAGCTGAGTCCAATAGATCGGTACAGTTTGGTCAAACGCCTCAACTTATGTTTAAACTGCTTAGCATTAAATCATATGTCAAGCAAGTACCCGTCACTAAATCGCTGTCAACATTGTCATGTGAGTCACCACACTCTCTTTCATCGAGAGAAAACTACTACCAACAATGGATCAACAGCAGACAATCGCAACACCAAGGGGAGGGCAGTCAACTGTCTTTCAAATATCGCAAGACAAGGCAGAAGTTCTGCTCGGCACTGCTCACATTCAACTTTGCAATTCTGCAGGCGTGTCCATCATTGCTCGCGCTCTTTTGGATTCAGCCTCTCTGCTGAACTTCATCACATGGCTCAACACCTTCGCGTTTCACGAACAAGGGTCAATATGGATTTAATAGGAATCGGGGCAAACATTACCAATGCTCATTATGTTTGTTCACTCAACATAAAGTCTTTGCACAACGGCTATTCAACAACTATCGATGCTGTCATCATAACAACAATAACAGCTTGCCAACCACGCCAGTCTATATGCATACAAAATTGGAACATACCAAAAAATATAAACCTAGCCGATTCTACATTCAACAAAATAGAGTCCGTTGATTGCCTCCTTGGAGCTAGCATATTCTTCGATTTGCTTCTAGTTGGGCAAATTAAAATTCAAAGTTCTCTACCGCTGCTTCAGAAAACCAAGCTGGGATGGATAGTCTCAGGACCATGCTCCAAGCTATCGAGTTCTTCATCGTCGTCGTCGCCATCCAGTTTTACTACATCACCCGCAGTTTTCGTCACTACCTCCCTTCAATCAAATCTGGATGCATCTCTGGAGAAGTTTTGGAGCATCGAAAACAACTTCTCGTCATCACCAAGGTTTTCAATAGAGGAATATGAGTGTGAAGCATTTTTCAAAGATACAACCAGGCGATGACCCGTAAGTAACAAATTTATTGTCAGATTACCCTTTAAAATAGAACCAAAATCGTTGGGACAACCATTTGAAATTGCTGGAAAGAGATTTCTGTCATTGGAAGTCGACTCAATCGCAACCCATTATTACACCAAGAGTATGCTGACTTCATCGACGAATACATAAAGTTGCATCACATGATTCCACTACAAATCCATCAACAAGTCAAGAGTTCATCGTCTTATTACATTCCACATCATTGCATAGTGAAAGCCGACAGTACCTCAACCAAGCTGAGAGTTGTTTTCGATGCATCCTGTCGCACTTCAACCGGCAAATCGCTCAACGATATACTTAGGATTGGACCCACAATCCAAGATGACATCTTTACCATTTCAAGCCGTTTTCGCAGTCATAAGTACGTTTTAGTTGCGGACATAGTAAAAATGTACCGCCAAATTATTGTCGACAAAGAAGATGCTCAGTGGCAAAGAGTTCTGTGGAGAAACAACCCAGCGACCCGATCACAACTTTCCAACTTCAAACTGTTACTTATAGTACATGTTGCGCACCATATCTAGCAGTAAAATGCCTACAACAACTTGCTAAGGAAGAAGGATCGTCGTTTCCTTTTGGGTCAGATATCATTTGAAAGGATTTTTATGTGGACAATTTAATGACTGGCAGCGCAACCATAGAAGAAACCAATCGAATTAAGCAACAAGTCGTCCAGCTTCTTGAACGTGGCGGATTTCCACTTCGCAAATTTGCTGCAAATCATCCAAAAATCATAGAAGACGTTCAACTGGCTGACAGAGAAGAAACCTGTACAGTAGACAACCCAGAGTACATCAAGGCTCTGGGACTGCGATGGGCTCCGTCAGATGACAACTTTTTCTTCGGCTATAACAAGCCAATTTCTTCAAAATCAACAAAAAGATCGATGCTATCACATATCGCCAGTTTCTTCGATCCGTTAGGAATTCTCAATCCGATGATTTTGTCGTGCAAAATGTTTATGCAGATTTTGTGGAAATTAAAGCTGCACTGGGACGAGAGCCTTCCTCAAGATGTTGTCACTCAGTGGGAGAGTCTCCATCAGCAATTTCCAGAAATCGGTGAAATTCGTATTCCAAGGTTGGTAGCGTTTCATTCTAACTCACGAATTCACGCATTTTCAGATGCCAGCACTAAAGCTTACGGAGCGTGCATCTATGTAGTCTCAAATTTTGAAGGCGGTGCAATATCATCCTTACTCTGCACAAAGTCTCGTGTAGCTCCAACTAAAGAAGTTAGTTTGCCGCGACTAGAATTGTGCGCTGCTTTATTGTTGGCAGAATTGTTGCAGTCAATAATTGAAACCTACTCCGCCATACCAGAAAATATATACTGTTGGACAGATTCTTCAATCACCTTAGCTTGGATTAGGGGTGAGCCTTCCCGCTGGAACACGTTCGTTGCAAACAGGGTCAGCAAAATACAAACACTTACATCAAACTATTCATGGCGGCACGCTGCATCAGTTCAAAACCCGGATCTTGTCTCACGAGGGTCAGTCGTCAAAAGGCTTAACAACAACACATTTTGGTTTCAAGGTCCAGAATTTATTCGGCTCAGAGAGGAGCACTGGCCCACCGCCTACCCAGTTTTACCTGAAAATCCTCCAAAGCAACGCAAGCAAGCTGTCGTATTATTAGTTGAACCAGCAGCAGATCTAATAGCCAACAGCAAATTCATCAATGACTACAACAAATTGCTTCGAATTTTCGCATACATCAATCGTTTCATCGCACGAGCTTCGAAAAAATCCGATACCTTTGAGATCGAAGCAGTAACAGCAGATGAGCTCAATGGTGCACTCCAAACAATCTGTTGTTGCATACAACAAACAACATTTCGCGAAGAAATCAAAAATTTACAGTCCAACTCACAAATCAATCGTCGATGAAAAATAGCATCACTTTCACCATTTTTACATAAAGGTCTCATCAGAGTTGGCGGCAGAGTTCGAAATTCAAAACATCCAATACTTCTTCCACATTCACATCCCTTCATTCACTCACTAATTCGACAATTTCATCGTCAACACCACCATGCCGGCTGCCAAACCCTACTTAACATTTTGAGAGATAGATTTTGGATCGTCAATGCTCGAAACACAGTGAAACAGGTAATTCACTCTTGTATAATTTGCTTTCGTTGTCGTCCAAAGGTTATGGAACAGGTAATGGCTAATTTACCTCAAGAGCGTGTTACACAGTCATATCCTTTCGAGATAAGTGGAGTGGACTATTGTGGACCACTGCTTATGACCAACCAAGTACGCGGACGGGCTCCAGCCAAGGTTTATATCGCAGTCTTCATTTGCTTTGCAACAAAGGCAGTTCATTTAAAACTAGCTCCCAATCTGACAACGTATGCATTCATCGCCGCTCTTAATCGTTTTACTGCAAGACGTGGAAAACCAAAAACAATTTTCTCAGACAACGCAACAAACTTCATAGGCGCCAATCGAGAATTACGAGAATTGTTAGCTTCATTCAAGTCAGAGCAGCAAATTGAAGCTGTCCAGCTCAGCTGTCGTGAAGAAGGAATTACTTGGAGGTTCATACCACCACGATCACCGCATTTTGGCGGGCTTTAGGAGAGTGCTGTTAAACAAGCCAAATATTATCTCCGGCGGTCGATTGGTACGCATATTCTTAACCGTGATGAGCTGCATACTCTATGCTGTCAGGTTAAAGCAATCGCTAACAGTCGCCCACTAACACCACTATCCAACGACCCCGATGATCTCCGTCCGCTCACTCCCACACATTTTTTAGTCGGACGCACCTTGACATGTATTGCAGAACCCTCGTTGCTTCAAACAAACATCGGACTCTTAAAAAGATACCAACTGATGCAGTGGATAACACAACATTTTTGGAATCGCTGGTACACTGAGTATCTAAAGGAGCTGCAACAAAAGACCAAATGGAAGAACATATCCGGTAATCTACAAATAAACGATTTGGTATTGGTACCTCTTAAATGGACATTGGGCCGCGTCATTGAAACCATACCAGGATGTGATGGAAAGGTGAGAGTAGCCGTAATTAAGACTGCTGAAGGCACTCACAAACGTGCAATTACAAAGATATGTAAACTACCTCTAGAAGAAGTCCCACCTAGACAGTAGGACTTTGAAAGCATCGCTTTCAAAGGGGGAGGATGTTCGAGTTTCAATAAAACACGCACAATTGTTTAAAAACTAACTAAATTTTTATAATCATTTATTAACATTTTTCGTTGAGGGTATGGCAGATTAATAAAACCAACTTGTTTCGTCGATCACCCCATCGTGGCTTTCAAATATTCATCGTATTTGCACCAACAAAAAATCACGCCACTTTTCGGTAAACTTCTTCGATTTACACACCACACTCTTTGGCACCACCACCACCCTTCATCTCATCATCGTCGATTCCATGCATGGACAAACTAGTTTTATTTCTCTCAACAACAACAATAACAACACACACCTACTCTTCGTCTTCGCTTAGCTAACATTGTTGTTACAGTTATAACAACAACAACACACCCCTATTCTTCGTCTTCGCTTAGCTAGCATTATTGTTACACTTGTAACAACAACAACGAACACCTATTCTTCGTCATCGCTTTGCTGCAGTATCGCAACAAGTACAATAACAACAATAACTACAACATGCACAACAATAACTACTCTTCGTCATCATCAGTACCGCTTATCGACACACAATAGCACAGTGCGTGCATAAAAAATGTAATTTATGTCACGACTTTCCGCTCCACCCAATTGTCATCGCTGCGCTGGTTTTGGCTGAGGTCACAAGAAATGAGGTCACAAGAAATGAGGACTTAAGAAATTTTTAACTCGTTGCATTTTTAATTTTTAGAAGCCAGAGGACCAAAAAAGGCTTTGGTTCCCCACCACTATTAAATATGATTATGTTGACACTACTGCTGCTACTGCTGCTATTGTTGTTGTTGTTGTTGGTTGTCCTTTCTTAGAACTTAGAAGTATTCATCTGTGCTTCTTGGAGCGTTTAATTCGTCAAAAAGTTTGTCCAGCTCTTCTCTAGAGTACTTGGACATTTCAGTGGAAACCCAAAATAAATTTTCGGAACGATTTTGGCAGGATCGATGGTAGCAGGATCGCCATGTGGTGTGTATAAAAAAATTATTAAAAGTTACTTTTATTTAATATTCCCTATTTGTTGCCTTTTGGGTTTAAATTGGAGCAAGGCGTTGCCGACAATTCGTAGCATTAAAATGCCCCATTTGAGAACTTGAAATAATAAGTAAAGCGACTAGCGCACTGTTTTAGATTTAAGACAAGTCTGACTTCTTTATTGATAAACACTGATATTTATACCAAGATGTTTGGTATTTTTATTCTAGCTAATAATATATTTACAATTATAATTACTTATGTAAGCTAATAAAATATTTATTATATTATTTTTTTAAAAAACCCGCACTGATAACAGTGCGTCTTTATTGACTGCTACTTGAGGAGTGAATACAATATTTTCTTATGATTAAAAAGAAACTTATTGATTAACATATGTCAGCGGCTACTGTTGTTGTTTTCATGCACTAGCGCGTGCAGGTGTCTTAGTCAGCAAAAAGCGGTGGCTTTGTTGTACATACGTACATACCGTTGGTAATGCTAGCTGTGACGTATGCGCTTGTACGCTATGAATCATATGTTAACAATAAGTACACTACAAAGTGTATATGATAATAAATGATATTTCATCAAAATATATTCCATATGTATTTCAGATTGAAAAACACATTATTTCGACTTTAAACGATTTCCGCAATGTTTCCCGCAAAATTTCTTAAATGTTTGTGTTGAGGAATTTGTCTCAGCAACAAAAAATCAGGGTCGACAATTTATAGAACTCTGCAAGTTGATTTCTGGCGTCTAAATTCTGAATACGAAGACTGATGGAAGCAGCGGAAGATGAATTGAAAGGCGATTTATTTGGCGCTTATTCCATATAATTCAATTCAGCCATTCCATTTTGAACGTATCACTCATACGGGTTGAGTACCTCCGATGTTGCTCAAACTTTCAGAATTGAATCTTCTCATGAATTAAAAACACTAATTTGAGAAAAAAAATTTTTACATTTTTTTCAATTTTTTACGTAACATTAAAATTTCGACAAAATGGAAGAAAAAGTGAAATTGCCTTACTCTTGAAAAATCATATATTCAACAAAACTAACTCGATTTTCACGTTTGAGGTATTTTCGAAAAGACAATAAATAGTTGTTTTTTATAAAAATATAATAAAACAAAATAATTTTTTTAAGTTTCTTAACTTCAGTGGCGTAGTTGGTTAAAGTGCGTGGCCGCTATGTCAAAGAACCTTGGAGACCCAGGTTCGAACCCCAGCCAGCGACAGAAAATTATTTGAATTTAAATAATTTTTTTGTACGGCCGCCACCTCTCTGCAGACAATGGCAAACCTCAGAGAGTAATCAAAATGCCATGTAAAGCTTCTTGAGAATAAGAACATTCCGTTCATCGCCGTTCGGAGTCGGCGTTAAGCATGTAGGTCCATTTCTCGGTCAATTGTGTACAAACTTAATAACACGCACAACACAATTGATCATAAGAAGCTAAGTCAAAGTCCTTTCAAGTTCTGAAATGGCCAGTAATTTATTTTTTTATTTTTAATTTCAAGGTCAAATTTTGCAAGTCATAAAAATAGGATTTTTCCCCACTTTGAAAATTGAAAAAAATATTTTCAGAAAGTTAATTTGTTTACCTTTCCAACTGCCAAAATTCATGAGGGTGTTATTTTTCTTTCTATTTTAATAATTTATTTAATATTTTTTAAACGACCACCTACCATACTACTTCCATGCAACCATACTATGTACATTAGACTGTGCCTCAAAAAAAAGTGCGCCGTATACCAGCTAATATGACGAATTTCTGCAAGACAATTACGAAAAGACAATTTTTTTGACCGAACGTAGAGGTCGCGCATTGACATATTTCTTCATATCTCTGGTGTTTACAGTCGGAAAAAGTTTGGTATATAGATGTTTTTGTCTCAAAGATACCAATGTGACATCTATAGAAGTCATTGACCTCAGGTGCACCGTTCTAGCACTTTCCCTCCAGATCTCAGTTCCTACCATCCTAATGCACCACCCTAATATCAAAAAAATAAACCTCTTAAAATATCATTTATCTTTTATTAATCATTTGTACCAGATGAAGGACACAACAAAAGACACACTTAAAATTTTTTTGACACATAACAACAGCAACAACGTCAACAACCACATCCCACTTAATCTCGCAAAAACAATTGAAAAGCACAACAAAAATTACCAGAAAAAAAATATTAAATGAACTCATCACTAACAAGATATCATCACATATCCCTATTAATCATTTGTATCATAGTTTTTGATACGTCAAAGCTTGAACAATTATAATTGTTTTTTTTTTTTTTTGAGAGGGTTAGAATTTCTAGTTGTCTAAGCGACTCATCTTGTCGCTTTTGCCAATCCAACCTTTCAAGTACTTATTTTCCTCCTAGGATCTACAAGACTTACAGCCTTGTGGCTTGAAAAGAAAACACGCAAATTCGCGCAAATAGAGAAGTGGGGTTGGTTCATGTTCAATGTTCAATACGTGAAGTTGGCTGAAGCTGCTGCTGAAGTTTAAAGCAAGTCTGCTTTAAAAAAGTAATTGAACCATAATGATGTTTTGGTAAAGAGAACTTATGAAAACTACATAAGATTTTATATTTTCATAAAAACTGCATTTTACCTTGAAAAACTGCATTAATAATGGAAAAACTGCATCTTTTTAAAAAAACTGCCAACCTGCTCAGAGTTAAAAAAACTGCCATTTGCAGGCAAAACTGCCATTCTGGCAACACTGGACATAGTTAAGACAACTAGAGAGTTTTTAAAAGAACATCCAGATATAATCATAGTCGAATCTGACAAAGGCAACAAGACAGTGGCAATGAACAAAAATGAATACGAAGAAAAAATGCGCAGAATACTAAGAGATGGATGGACGTATAGGCCACTCAGAAGAGACCCGACAGCAACTTTACAACAGAAAAATAACAAATTAGGAGAAAGTCTTTTTAAAAGAGAACTAATTACAGCACAAGAAAAACAAAAATTAACAGCATATTCTGCGACGGTACCTCGGCTTTATGGACTACCGAAAATTCATAAAGACAATATGCCTCTCAGACCCATCTGCTCATCCATAAATTGCCCATCATACGGATTATGCAAATATGTTGTAAACATATTAAAATGCTTAACAACAGACTCAAAATACAACATAAAAGTCAAGGTAGAGCTCAAAGTGGTGTCCGTGGCGTAGTTGGTTAAAGTGCGTGGCCGCTATGTCAACGAACTTTGGAGACCCGGGTTCGAACCCCAGCAGCGACAGAAAATTATTTGAATTAAAATAATTTTTCTGTACGACCGCCACCTCTCTGCAGACAATGGCAAACCTCAGAGAGTAATCAAAATGCCATGTAAAGCTTCTTGCGAACGAGAACATTCCGTTCATCGCCGTTCGGAGTCGGCGTTAAGCATGTGGTCAATTGTGTACAAACTTAATAACACGCACAACACAATTGATCATAAGAAGCTAGGTCAAAGTCCTTTCAAGGGCTGAAATGGCCAGTTATTTATTTATTTATTTAGAGCTCAAAGCAAAAATTAACAATTCATATATCTATGATGACGAACAGATGATTTCGTTCGACGTAATCTCATTATTCCCTAGCATTCCGATTGAATTTGCCTTAAAGACAATCTACAAAAAATGGGACAGCATAGCCAATAACACTAATATTCCAAAATCACTCTTCATGGATATATTAAAATTCTGCATAAGTGAAAATAACTATTTCAAATATGACAACACGATATATAACCAACTTAAAGGTACACCGATGGGGTCCCCATCCTATTTCCCCTATAATAGCAGATATCGTGATGGAAGAAATTTTTGACACTTTTATGGAGAAGTGTGAACAAAAACAGAAGAGCCTCACCAAATATGTTGACGACATATTTGCAATTGTTAAAATAGATGCCATAGACAGAACTTTACAAATACTTAACTCTTGCCATAAATATATAAAATTCACAAAAGAACAGGAAAACGAAGGAAGTCTACCGTATTTGGACGCACTTGTTATGAGGAAAAATAATTTTATTAAGATGGACTGGTACCAAAAACCTATGGCTTCAGGGAGATTGATAAATTTCCACTCTAAACACCCAAAAAAAGTGATTATCAATGCTGCCAAAAATTTCATAAATAGGGTGCACAACATCTGCGACAGGGTGTTCCACAAAGCCAACAGAACACGCATAAGACACATACTAATCAGCAACAGTTTTCCAGAAAATACAATTAACCGCCTTATAAGAGAAGTCACGTTACAACCCAATATAACACGGAGCCCACAGCCAAAACTTTACAAAGGAATCACATACGTACCCGGTTTCACAGAAAAATTAAAAAAAATTGACACATACGACAAAAATAAATACTTACTAGCTCCAAAAACTAACAATACTTTTAGAAACATATATAGCCAAACAAAAAGTAAAGTGGAAAAGATGGACAAGGCGAACGTTGTTTACAAACTAGCATGCAAAGGAGACGGGACCAACATATGCGGATAAGTACATGTAGGTACGACAAAATCTAAACTTAGGACAAGATTAGCCTCACATAAATCGGACCTAAAATCATCAAACGACAATAAAACAGCACTTGCAGAATGTGCAAAATGGTCACATTCCAGCTTTTGAAGAGACAAAAATATTACCACAAGAGAAGAATTACTCCAGACGATACACTATTGAAATGCTCCATATCATAAACACTCCAGCAGACAAACGACTCAATTTCAAATCAGACACAGAAAATTGCGCACACATATACAAACATTTGGTTAAACAAAAATTTAGTTGACATTTATATAACTAATTGACGACACGTATTTGTGGCACGGTTAATAATTTTATGTAATTTCTTTAAATAAGTGTTTTTTGTTGTATTATTGTTAATTTTTCTTCAGGTCCTGAAGATGGCTTAAAAATTAAGCCGAAATATTGAAATTAAAAAACATACAAAAAAACTACAAAAAGTATTTTGTTTTATAGCTACGGCCGTAGCTCAACCAAGCAAAAATATTAAAAAAATGAATCTTTTGCTCAAAAAGTATATCGATATTTCCAGCAGAACTATTTTTAAAAAGTTTTTGAATATTTTTTGCCGAACGTAATGCTCCTTTTTTCATTTTCATCATATCATCGGTATTAAAAGTCTGATCATATTGAATGACATATCGATGTTTTTATCTGAAAGAGTCCAATTATTTTTTCTCCAAAATAAAAAAAAAATATCTGGAGGGTAAGCACTAGAACTGTGCATCTGAGGTGAATGACTTCTTCAGATGTCATATTGGTCTCCTTGAGACAAAAACATTGATATACCAAACTTTTTCCGACTGTAAACATCAGAGATATGAAGAAATATGTCAATGCGCGACCTCTACGTTCGGTCAAAAAAGAAAAATATATTTATTTTCCGACCTATTTAAATACTTTTGTATGTTGAATTTTGCGGGCTCAAGGTCCAAAATATTAAAAATGAAAAACTTATTTGTTTTGATTTTTAATTTTTATTTTCCGATATTTCGATTACCGTCGGCAATCATCATCAGGGGAATCTGAAAACATATCCAATAATTTTTAACAATTCCATTCACTTTACGCAACTTTACTTACAATTTAAACAATTAAAACATTAAGTATTTAACATTTAACAATTGACATTTTACATTTAACATTTATATCACAGATTTTAATGATTAACACTAGAACTTTAATAAATAAATAAACAAAAAACATCCACTTCTTCTGCCGTCAGGTTCTTAATTGTTGTTTTTAACATACTTCCTGTATATGTGTGCGCACCTGTCTGTGTCTGTTTTGTAGTTAAGTCTCTTCTCTTCTGGTAAGCTTATGATGTGGAGCATTTCTAATGTATATCGTCTAAAGTAATTGTTCTCTTGTTGTAATATCTCCACATTGTCAAAATCAGACGTGTGTCCATGTTCTATACAGTGAGCTGCAAGTGCTGTTTTTTGTTCTAAAAATCTGCGAGCTTTTTGGTCCGATCGATGCGAAGAAATTCTTGTCCATAGCTTGTTTTTAGTTGTCCCAACATATGCCTGGTCACATACGTTGGACCCGTCACCGTTGCATGTAATTTTGTAAATTACATTGGATTTGTCAAGTTTATCAATTTTTGTTTTTGTGTTACTGTACAATTGTTGTACAGTATTATTTGTTTTTAAAGCTAATTTTATTTTTTCTTTGTTATACAACCTTGAATTTATAATTCTCTCCGAAAGTCCTGGGATGTATGTCATAGACTTGAATATTTTGGTGTTGTTGTCTTCTTTATCCTCCTTGTTTTTCATTTTGTAATATTTGTCAATTAAGCCTTCTATTGTCATTTTCGGGAATTCATTTTTTCGCAATATAGCCGTGATTTTAATGATATTGTCACGATGAAATTCTTTATTACTAATATCCAGGACTTTGTTTATAAAGTTATAAGCAGTATTTATAATTACTCGTTTGGGGTGTTTCGAGTAAAAATTGATGAGACGTCCGGAGGCCATAGATTTTTTATACCAATCGATAATTAATTTGTTGTCATTTCTTATTATGAGTGTGTCTAGGTAGGTTAATTGTCCATTATTTTCTTCCTCCTTGGTGAATTAAATATTTTTGTGAAATTTGTTCAGTGCATCTAGAGTTATTTGTATTTGGTCTGTATTTGGTCACTATTGCAAATAGATCATCGACATATTTAGTCATAAGTCTGGGTTTCGTCTCAAGTGTTTCCAGTGTCTTGTCTAATAACTCCTCCATAATTATATCGGCAATCACTGGTGACGCTGGTGATCCCATAGGCATTCCTCTTAATTGTTTGTAAATCTTGTCCTTTAGTTTAAAATAGCTGTTGTCCTGTATACAGAATTTGATCATGTCCATAAACTTTCCTTTCGTTAATTTTGTGTGTTTGCTGATTTCTGTCCATTTTTTATCTATTATTCTAATCGCCACATCTGTTGGAATGCTGGGAAATAGTGATATAACATCAAATGATATTATGGTTTCATCGTCATATATATGTGTGTTGTTAATTTTGTTTTTAAACTCTATTGCATTCGTTACGTTATAGTGTGAATTTCGTGTTATATTCTTTAATATTTTGGGTTAGGTATTTACTCAGTCCGTATGAAGGTGATCCAATAAAGGAGCAAATTGGTCGTAGTGGTGTGCCATCCTTATGAATTTTAGGAAGTCGATAGACTCTCGGCGCTGTTGCTGTATTCGTGCAGATGTTTCTTTTTTCGCTCATTGTAATCTCCTTACTTTTAAAAAGAAATTCGCCAAAAACGTTGTTTTTTTGTTGGAGTGTAAGTGTTGGGTCTCTTTTTAAAATTTTGAATGTTCCTATGTCTCTCACTAAAATTCGCATTTTTCGATCATAGTCCTCTTTGTTCATTGCTACCGTCACATTTCCCTTGTCCGAATTCAGGATTAATAAATTTTCATGTTCCTTTAGAAATTTTTTTTTTTTTCGCTTTTATTGTGTCTAGTACTGTAATATCTCTTGCATCATGCCTTAGTGTGTTAATGTGTCCATCTATTAGTGTTGTTAGTCTTGATCTCGCTGTTTCTTGCTGCTCTTTTATTGTTAACGTTTGTATGTAGTCTTCTCCCTCAGCAATACATTTGTAAACTGGTAGTTGTTGTTTTGTTGTTGGGAGCGCATGCTTTGGTCCGAGCCATGATACAATTATAAGGTAGGTCGGAGAGAAGGCAGGTTCTCAAAATTTAAAAACTTGTTCTTCTTCTCATTTCAAATTATCAGTCGGCTGTTTTGAAAAATCGATATCAGGGTTTCGTGCGGTATTTTTTTTAAAGTATTTTTGTATGCATATGTGAATATGGGTTGCTGTGCATTACTTTGTACATTTTAATTTAAAAAAATGAATAAAAGTTATAGATAACTATTTTTTAGCGAGCAATTTCCATAATAATCGTACATTATTCATAAACGTTCAATGGGGTCAAAAATCTCTTTTAAATGCTTCATAACTGAGACAATTTTTTAAATGGCTGCAAACTTAAATAAAGTCTCGAATAATCATTTTTAAATATTTTTTTTATAAACGGGCACAAGTTTTGTCAAAAATACTATATCAAATTATTTCAAAATACATCAAAAACAAAGAAAATGTCAAAAAATGCTTGAAAATGTTTGTTTATAAATGAGAGGAATTTAAAAATGGCTGAAACGTGATATTAACCGTGATACAATAAATACAGGTAGATTCGCTAGATGACAGCGTACTGCCGCGAATGTCAACACGAAGTTGACAACGCATATAACATCTCAAAGCTATAAAAAAGTTCATAGAAATTAAATGTAAGCAAACAACTTTTTTTATATGGATTTTGACAGTTACGGCAGTATTAAAAGAAGCACAGTCAGGTCTGCATCTACCTCTATTTATTGTATCATGATATTAACCTCTGATAAAGCATTTCTAAAATTATTTGCTTTATTTGAGCACAAATTTGGTCAAAAATAATTAAAAATATTTCAGACATTTCACAAATATGTCAAAAAAATTCAAAATACATAAAAAAAGTCAAAACAAAAAGAAAATAAAAACAAGAAAAATTTGTCTAAACATTTCAAAATATTTTCAAAAAAAGATAATAAAATGACAATTTTTCCAGTGCAGAGGGTAGCTTCGAAAAAATGTTGATGTTTAAATATCAAAATGTTGACGAAATTGTGACAAATAAATGAAAAGTCATTAAATTTATCAAATACACAAACCATTTTTTACACTCTTCTACTTCAAATCGTAAGTGTTCCTATTTTAACTGCAAAGCAGCTACAACATGTTTATAAATAAAAAGCAAAATTCAAAAGATTTTTTAACATAAAAAAGCTTTTTAAAATTGTTGTTAAAATTTTAGAGAAAGCTTTTGCATTTAAAAAAAACATGTATATATAAAATAAAATGCATTAATAGAATGATAATTCCAGGAAAGGTACCATGGAATTACCAGGTTTTGGTAATTTTTTTCTGTGTACATTTACGAATGATTCTAATTTTAATACAATAACTTCCATAAACACAAACAGATTTAATTGATTTAGCCATTGGATTTGTATGAAAGGTACCACGCACCATTTTTTTTGTTCCTTTAACTTTATTTTAAATATTTTATCAGTCGCTATACGTCGATCAGTAGGATACGTCGCGATTTTGTATATAAACGATATAAAGTAGAAAAGGAAGCATGAAAAATTAAGTATTAAAATAAAGTCACAATAGTACTTTTTTTATCAACTCTGGGTGTAAATTCAAATGTTTTCGTTTGAATTATTTTTGACGGAATTGTAGGTATTGTGAAAAATTAACAAAAGAAAATACAAAAAATAAGTGGTACTTTTTAAAGTCTCTCTCTATCCGACCTACCTTGTTATTGTATCATGGGTCCGAGCCAAAGATAACAAGATGGGAAACTTAAAAAACATAACCTCAAAAAAAGTTTGCATGTATTAGTGTGATGAAAAATCAACCCTGAATTTTACTCTTGTTCTTCATCGGCCGCAAACTCTCGAAGAAGTCACTTTGCAACCCCTGAAAATAATGCATATTATCTATTTATTATGATATAAATATTTAAGTTGAGTTGCAATAAACTGTTTGCAACCAAAACTGATTACTAAGTCCCTTTATTTTAGTTCATAAATGCGTTTAAAGTTTGCCAATTTCTTCAGTTGTTGTATTTGTCAACATTTTTGAAAAATTTTAATTTTACACAAACCCCCGATATTCTACACAAACCCCCGCTATTCGAGGTGAAATTTAAAAAAGGAACGCTCTTGTTCTTCTTCTGCATTTTTCTGCTGAAACTTCGTTTACAAACAAGAAAAATAATGTATGGATTGAGTGTTTGAATATTTAAATCTTTAAGTTATGTTACAAGAATCTGTTTAACACTCAAATAATTACATGCATTTTCTTATTTTAATCTTAATCGCCTAACAAAGTTTGCAAATTTTGCCACTTGTTGTATTTTTTAATAGCTTTTTATTTTCACCACGACCGTATTTAGTAAAAGTTCTGTTATTTTTCATCCCATCAGAGTTGTCAACTATCATTGTTTTCTTTGAAAATTTGCTTGGTTGGAATAAATATTGCTTTGGTACGAACTAACATTTGTTTTATCTATAAAATTTGTAAAACTGCTTTGATTATGTATTTGCGTAATATATTAAGTTTAAAGTCATTTCACATATTATTCCATTATTTGCCATAAATATTATTTTTCCATTTACATATATTCCTACGACTCAGTCCTCAAACTAATAACTCCAATTTATATCATTACTTATCCTTTCTGAATTTTAAGGGAATATCTGTTACATTTATGGAAATATTCCGGACACTTAATTTTGACTCATATAATAATAAGAAATTATGAGCAATAATAAATGTATCTGTGGGCAAATAATAAGAAAATATTTAATTACACATGATTTTATTATTTCAACCATGTTATTTCTTAAAATTCAGACTATGAATCAATTAAGCTTACCAGCTTATATATTTCGACTTCCGTAGACCCAATTAATTTCCTATGATCATCATTGCAGATTTATAAGAGAAATTTAGGCGTAGCTATCCTAAAAACGAAATAAAAATTAAAAACCTTATAAAAGGAAAATTTAAAAGCTATCCTAAAGAAGATAAATTGGCAACACTACTTCAAACAGTAGAATGGAAAAAAAACATTTCATTCATAAATTCACCCAGCTGATATTATTAACCTTTACGTTACATGCACAAATTTTTTGCTTTTCCTAAGGAAATAATGTGGTTTTTTATGTATAAAATCTTATTGAACATGAAGCTAAAGCACAAAAATAAATATTTTTAGCTTATATAAGAATATTTAGAGAACTTTAGATATTTTTGTTTTCGTTATAAAGCCAATCAATAACAAACGTGTTGGAAGGGTTAAGGAACATAACCCGAAACTGACATATTCACCTCACTATTTGTGGTGAAATGGTTTCTCTCGTATGTGTGTTTACTTTTTGCAATTTTTAGATTCCCCACAGAAGTTTCCCATCTTGTTATCTTTGGTCCGAGCGACAGTAGCCACTGTATGTTCGTTGGTATTGTGTAGTTGGATTTATTTACAAACCAGTCAGTGTTTATTTGTATGTTGATCTCTCCCTTATGTTTCTCTTTTAGTTGAGTGTATTTGTTAAATTGTTTCGCTCTTATGCGGCTAGTCAAATTTTCTTTAAGTTTGTTTTCGCTCTTAAAAAATACATGTGCGTGTTCTTCACTTAAATTTTCTTTAATGTATTTGGTAGTTATGACAATTTCTTTTTGATTGTGTTTTAGTAATTTGTGTTTGTGTTGTATAAGCAGATTTAATATTTTTATTTGAAAATTGTGTACATGTTTTGAGAGTAACTTTTCAGTATTTGTTGCTATTTTTTTATTGTCTTCAAAAATGTTGGTTATATTTTTTGTTATGTTTGTTAAAAGCATGCGCTCCCAACAACAAAACAACAACTACCAGTTTACAAATGTATTGCTGAGGGAGAAGACTACATACAAACGTTTTTATTTTAAAGAATATAACACGAAATTCACACTATAACGTAACGAATGCAATAGAGTTTAAAAACAAAATTAACAACACACATATATATGACGATGAAACCATAATATCATTTGATGTTATATCACTATTTCCCAGCATTCCAACAGATTTGGCGATTAGAATAATAGATAAAAAATGGACAGAAATCAGCAAACACACAAAATTAACGAAAGGAAAGTTTATGGACATGATCAAATTCTGTATACAGGACAACAGCTATTTTAAACTAAAGGACAAGATTTACAAACAATTAAGAGGAATGCCTATGGGATCACCAGCGTCACCAGTGATTGCCGATATAATTATGGAGGAGTTATTACACAAGACACTGGAAACACTTGAGACGAAACCCAGACTTATGACTACATATGTCGATGATCTATTTGCAATAGTGACCAAATACAGACCAAATACAAATAACTCTAGATGCACTGAACAAATTTCACAAAAATATTAAATTCACCAAGGAGGAAGAAAATAATGGACAATTAACCTACCTAGACACACTCATAATAAGAAATGACAACAAATTAATTATCGATTGGTATAAAAAATCTATGGCCTCCGGACGTCTCATCAATTTTTACTCGAAACACCCCAAACGAGTAATTATAAATACTGCTTATAACTTTATAAACAAAGTCCTGGATATTAGTAATAAAGAATTTCATCGTGACAATATCATTAAAATCACGGCTATATTGCGAAAAAATGAATTCCCGAAAATGACAATAGAAGGCTTAATTGACAAATATTACAAAATGAAAAACAAGGAGGATAAAGAAGACAACAACACCAAAATATTCAAGTCTATGACATACATCCCAGGACTTTCGGAGAGAATTATAAATTCAAGGTTGTATAACAAAGAAAAAATAAAATTAGCTTTAAAAACAAATAATACTGTAAAACAATTGTACAGTAACACAAAAACAAAAATTGATAAACTTGACAAATCCAATGTAATTTACAAAATTACATGCAACGGTGACGGGTCCAACGTATGTGACCAGGCATATGTTGGGACAACTAAAAACAAGCTATGGACAAGAATTTCTTCGCATCGATCGGACCAAAAAGCTCGCAGATTTTTAGAACAAAAAACAGCACTTGCAGCTCACTGTATAGAACATGGACACACGTCTGCTTTTGACAATGTGGAGATATTACAACAAGAGAACAATTACTTTAGACGATATACATTAGAAATGCTCCACATCATAAGCTTACCAGAAGAGAAGAGACTTAACTACAAAACAGACACAGACAGGTGCGCACACATATACAGGAAGTATGTTAAAAACAACAATTAAGAACCTGACGGCAGAAGAAGTGGATGTTTTTTGTTTATTTATTTATTAAAGTTCTAGTGTTAATCATTAAAATCTGTGATATAAATGTTAAATGTAAAATGTCAATTGTTAAATGTTAAATACTTAATGTTTTAATTGTTTAAATTGTAAGTAAAGTTGCGTAAAGTGAATGGAATTGTTAAAAATTATTGGATATGTTTTCAGATTCCCCTGATGATGATTGCCGACGGTAATCGAAATATCGGAAAATAAAAATTAAAAATCAAAACAAATAAGTTTTTCATTTTTAATATTTTGGACCTTGAGCCCGCAAAATTCAACATAAAAAAAAAAGAAACTTTTTTTTTGTAATTGTCTTGCAAAAATGCGTCATATTCGCTGGTATACGGCGTACTTTTTTTTTGAGGTACAGTCTATTGTACACAGTATGGTTGTATGGAAGTAGTATGGTATGTGGTCGTTTAAAAAATATTAAATAAATTATTAAAATAGAAAGAAAAATAACACCCTCATGATTTTGGCAGATGGAAAGGTAATAAAATGAACTTTCTGAAAATATTTTTTTACAATTTTTAAAGTTGGAAAAAATCCTATTTTTATGACTTGCAAAATTTGACCTTGAAGTTAAGAAACTTAAAGAAATAATTTTATTTTTTTTTATATTTATATAAAAAGAACTATTTATTGTCTTTTCGAAAATACCTCAAACGTGAAAATTGAGTTAGTTTTGTTGAATATATGATTTTTCAAGGGTTAGGCAATTTCACTTTTCCTCCCATTTTGGCGAAATTTTAATGTTACGTAAAACTTGAAAAAAAATGTAAAAATTTTTTTACTCAAATTAGTGTTTTTAATTCATGAGAAGATTCAATTCTGAAAGTTTGAGCAAAATCGAAGGTGCTCAACCCGTATTTTACGTTTTTTTGATGCGTTTAATTTGGAATGGCTGATTCATTTAATCCAGTACTATAATTCCATACTTCAATATTGAAATTCTGATTTTGTACAATATGATTAGTTGTTTAAATTAAAATCAATTAGTTCAATACATACTTATGGTTCTGACACCAAGAAATAAGAGTTTGTGGGTTCCAAATCTGTACTTCTGAAAACTTCCGTGATTAATTTAGAAAAGGGAGCTTGAATGAGAAAATGGAAGAATGACATTGGACAATTTGAAAAGGGTTTGTTTAATATAAGTCAATATTTGGAATTCAGAAGAACAGAATTGGACCAGTTCTCAAACTAAACAAAGCGATAAAATGTAAATAATAGTTTTGGCAGTGGCGGTAACAGTATGATCTAAGTAATGAATGTGTTTTGTGATCAACACACGAACAACACACGCAGTTCAAAGGATTGCCAACAACACAAAGCAATGCTAAAAACAACAACACAAAAATAAATAATAAAAATAAACTGGCCATTTCAACCCTTGAAAGGACTTTGAGCGAACTTCTTATGATCAAATTGTATTGTGCGTGTTGTTAAATGTTAGTACATAATTGATCTAGAACTGGACCTACTATTTTTATGCCGCCTCCGAACGACTAATGTGCATGTTCTCAAGAAGCATAAGAGCCCGAACAGAACCAAAGCGGCTGTCGGTTGCCGTGTGCGCTGTGCAACAAAATACATGAAAATCTATGTAGCCACCAAAAATTAAATTGTTATTTTTTATCTGACGGCTGGCGGATCTCTCTTTAAGTGGCATAAGTGCTGCCATATTTTAAGTAGGAATTGGCTGTCTTCAGTGCTATTTTCTTAATTTTTACCATGAGCTGACGTTTTGTTTTGCGTTTGTGTATTGCATTCCATGAGCTGACGTTTCGTTTTGTGTGTGTACGTTGCATTTGTACCATTTCAAACACCGAAAAGCAACGCTGATCCGACAACCGACGACCGCTCCTATTCTGAACGTGTTCTTAGCGGATTTCTTCGAGAGAGGTCCGCCAACCGACAGCTGCATGGTATAATAATACAAGGTAGCATTGACAACTGCTTATTTTCTCTTCTACAAGAAAACATCTCCTGTCAAAAGCAGCTTTTTGTGGAAATGCATCTGCAGCTGCTGTGGTTGTTGTTTTTTTTTCACTTCAACGTTTTCAACAGTGTTTGTGTTTTTAATGGCGGATAGTGAGCGCCCTATTTTTGAGTATATTTTTTGAAAGCAGATGTTTTCCCAAGCAACTGTCAATGCTACGTTGTATTATTATACCATGGACAGCAGCTTTGGTTCTGTTCGGGCTCTTACATGGCATTATTTATTCTCTGAGGTTTGCCATTGTCTGCAGAGAGATGACGGCCGAACAGAAAAATTAAAGACCAAATCGCAAAGGCGCGTTAGGTCGGTCGCGCGTTGATCATACTTTGATCGTGCTTTGGTCAACTTTACGGGATGAACTGTCATAACCTTATTATTTTTAAATCATAATTTCGCGTTAGCAGATCGTGCGTTTGTTACTTAGATGATGCCACTGCACGCAGTCAAACCAAAAATATTCCACAAAGTCTGAAATCTCCAAATCACAATGTATTTGGTGAAAGTACATGATGGCTGTATTTCTTTATTCATTTTAGCTCTTCGTATTTTAATAGCCTTCGCTATTAATAAATAAATTATGTAATAAATTATATGTTATATTACTTTGCTGAAGATTAACAAAAACAATAACAAACGAAAAAAACTAAAGCAACTGATATCTATTTATATACGTACAAATTTACAACAACAGGATCAACAACAATACAAATAGGTACTGAAAGCTATTTGCTTCAAACAAAGCAGGAACCGTAACATAAGCAGCTACTGATGTTATGAACGATTTATCTTGTAAAAAGGTCAAAATTATTCCATGTAAACATGTCTTTACTACTGCAACTCAACAATGCTCATATATTTAGCTAACTCAATGAAAATACAACCCTGCGCTATCGGCAAATGTCAAATACACGACCTAGTTGAACACTTCTCAACATTTTTTCAGCAGCTCGCGCTTTGATCGTGCTTTACCCCTTCTTACGAGATTCAACGATATTTACGATACAAAGCACGATCAAAGCTTGAGGTCGAATTATGAGTTGCTTCATAACAGCTCGGTGTTTCTACTTTAGCTGTCAAAGTGCGATCGACCTAACGCCCCTTTGCGATTTGGGTATAATTCATTTGAAAAAACCTGTGTCAGATTGAAATTGAACCAAGGTTCTCTGAGGAATGGGTCACACGCTTTACCCACTACGCCACTGCCGCCGACAACAACACAAAGCTAAGCTAAGATCAACAAAAATCATGCCTAAGAAATAAGATCGGAAAAAAGGTCAGATATCGCAAATTTATTTTATGTCTGCTACGAGGCGGACAAACATCCATACATGCAACTAAAAAACGGTTAAAATAGTGTAAGTTTCATTCATGCATTCGTCTCAAGTTTTAGCTGCCACTCTCAAAAAATGTTGATGCGCTCGTGGGAGATTGAAAAAAATTTCATTCACGGTGAAAGCTTTCAATTAGCTGTCATCGGATCTAAACTCGAACGCATATAACTAACATTAACAGAGCTCTGTTAAGTTCATGAAACCTCTTCATAATATATGCTCTTTGCCATGCAGCCATTCTAGCAACATAATTTCATCGTCAGCCCTGCTTTTTATTTCGTTGTGCTCATATTTTTCTCTAGGTCAATGATACAACTACAAGGTAGGCTCATTTATTGCTGCTCAATTGTGAAATGTTGCAACAACAAAGTTGTAGGAGCTACAAAAGTGAAACGGCAAAAGCAACAACAACAATTAGAAAAACTCAAAATTACCAGCTGATTTTGACAACTAGCGCACCATGCTCTCCAATATAAGACTACCTTATAATTGTATCATGTCCAATCCCATCTTTACTTATGTTACTAATGTCTGTTTAATATTGAAACAGCCATTCAAATGCAATGTCTTTAGAATATATTGTCTTTGCATCAATGTTAATATGCAATTTCATTCAATGTAATAAATACTCTCAGTGTTTTGTATAAAATTGTTGAAAAACCTGTTGTCTGGAGGGTCTTCCCCCCTTAAGTTATATATATACTCGTACATACCTTTTAAATAAAAATATAAATTTCAAATTTTAATATTATTGCAGGTTCTTAAAATTTTGTGCTGGGACACAGTAAATCACCTTGTCTTCTATTTGGGAACCCAGGATAAAAAGCCCGGTCAAAGACATTTGTATGTAGTTAAAGATCCCGTGAACGATGATATGCGAAAGTAAGCAAAAATTTGTTTATACAGAAACATGATAAGAAACTCTTTACAATTATTAAAGATTGTTGAATAGTACTTTATTTAGTTCAAAGTATTATTATTAAGGTTAATGCTGCAAGCTGTGATATAAGACTCAGTGCATTGTTGTTTACTTGTTTCCAGTTTTCATGCTTAAGTTTTTAACTAAAAAAAAAATATTTGAAATTAATTTAATAAGCCAAACAAAATTTTAATTTGCCTTAAAACTGTGAAAGATATGAATTATATTAGATTCAAAAGATAGTTACATTAATTACTTTAATAAAAAAATTATTATTGGTGAAGCACAGTGTTGTTTTTGGCGGATTTAGGCGTCCAAATTTATTTAAATTGAATTCGCATCATGAATGTGGTAAAAACAACTCATATTGATCTTTGTTTCAATGTAAAGTGCCGAAATCTCTTTTGAGGTCAAGCCTAGGTCTACCATTTTAGCCATTTTGCTGGGAAAAATCGGGTGGCAAACGATCTTTTATTAAAAAACTTTTTATTCCGTACAATACATTTTAAGAAAACTTTACTTTTTGACGTGTTTTACCGATTGGTATTGGAAAATTTGTTAGTAAACGATGATCAAGAAAGTCAGGAAATGTATACATCGATGGTTCCATATCAATTCGATTATTTTAGAGCAAAATCTGACCTTTGTGATTCAGATTTTTTTTAAACTTTGTAGGTCAGTAGTGCTCGTGAAAATATCTTAAACAGTATTTTTTGTTTTTGCGAACATAATTTCTTTTTTAAGTTATACACTGTTAAAAATTTCAAAATATCTTAAAAAATACAATTAGTACATGTATTTAAACAGCTGTAACTTCGAAACTGTAGGTCGTACTTTTTTGGTTTCTTATTATGAAATTTTTTAAAATTTTTTTAGTCTGAAGTTGTGTGTCACATTTTTCATGGTGATCGCAGTAAATTGTTCACCTTTTGAACATAGTGTCGCTATTATACATCAATTCTTAAGGCTTATACAAAATTTTAGTTTGGGACTCCAACTTTTCGGGTTCTTTCTCAATTCGTTTCTGAGTTATACTCTCAAACACCCCTTAGCAACAACAGCGCCACCTGCCGAGTTATATGTATTCATAAACTATATAAACTATCTATAGACCCAGCCACACGCACAAACCAAATTTCATCAAGATGGGTTCAGCCGTTTAGGAGGAGTTCAGTGACAAAGCCTTGTACAGAAAAGAGTTATACAGGGTTTTCCAATAAGAGGTGTTATTGTGAATCGCCCGCTATTGTGAATCGCTCACTTCACTTAAAGCTTTATTTCTTTGACATTTGACAAGTAGAAACTACGCCATTACTAAAAATGGAACGATACACGCTTCAACAACGCACTGAAATTATTTAAATTCACTACAAAAATGGTGACAATCTTGCAGTCACAGTTCGCAAAACTAAAGCATTTTTTGATCGTCGTGAAGCATCTTGTCGGACCGCAATACAGAAATTGTTGAAAAAATTTTAGCTGTTGGGACAAGTTAGTGACGTGAAGAATAAAACCCGTGCACGTCGCTCAAGAACAACTGAGAATATTTATGCTGTAGCCCAAAGTGTTGAAGAAAACCCAGGTTTGTCCACTCCTCGTCGTTCTTTGGAATTGGGCATTCCACATACGTCATTAAACCGTATTTTGCATAAAGACTTGGGTCTAAAGGCTTATAAAGTTCAGTTAACACAAGAACTCAAGCCGGCCGATCATCAACAACGTCGTGTCTTTGCTGATTGGGTCCTTGAAATGCATGAAAATGATCCGGAATTCCATCGAAAAATCATCTTGACTGATGAGGCCCATTTCCACCTCAGTGGCTACGTCAACAAGCAAAATTGTCGCATCTGGGGCTCGGAAAACCCAAGAGTTATTGTTGAGAAGCCTCTCCATCCTCAACGTGTGACTGTTTGGTGCGGTTTATGGTCCGGCGGGGTCATTGGACCTTACTTTTTCGAAAATGAGGACATAGAGCAGCCACTTTGCGATTTGGTTATGGAAAATTTCATGAAAAGGATATTGTCCTGTAAGCGTGGTCGTGGTGGCCATTTGGCTGATGTTGTTTTTCATTATTAACGGCACTTCCTCTTTATTATGAAATAAACATCCGATTATTTATCTCAAAAAATGGCATTTTTCGTTGAATACCAAAATAACACCTCTTATTGGAAAACCCTGTATATAAACTAGCACAAATGTGATATTTTAAAAAATTTTTCATAAAATCGGATTTTGTTTTGAGTTTAGTGACAACAAAAAATTTTCATTTTAATTTTATACAATAGTATAGATATATGAAATTTTTGGCAAAAAAAAAGAAATCTTTTGTAGGCATTTTTTTTAAAAATTCGTTAAAAATCGCAATTGTTGGAATTCCAAACTAAAATTTTGTATAAGACTTAACAATTGATGTATTATAACGACACTATGTTCAAAAGGTGAAAAATTTACTGCGACCACTATGAAAAATGTGACACAAAACTTCAGACTGAAAAAATTTGAAAATATTTCATAAAAAGAGTCCAAAAAGTACACTATAAGAACGACTAATTCAAGGTCTTTAAGATATATCTCGGATTTTTTCTGTGCGACTTACGGTTTCCAAGTTACAGCTGTTTTAATACATGCACTTATTGTATTTTTGAAGATGTTTTGAAATTTCTTAGTCTATATCTTTTAAAAAGAAATAAAAATTAAAAAACAGAGTATGCAGATATAATACGTATCAGGATAACTATCAACCCAGAGAGTTTAAAAATTTTCAAAAATAGTGATGTCAGAAACATGGGTGTTGTGACATGGAATCTTCGATATATATGTATATAAAATCATTATAAAATGGAATGGACTTACTTGGACTAAATTATGCTATTTCGAGAATGTCGATTCAATACCTGCTAATCAAGGTAAAAATGTACCTCCCAACAAAATCAGCCGTCAATTGCGAGAAGACATTTGGGGTGCTTTCATTCGTGGAAAACAAAATATTTTAGAAAAAAATTGGGATAATTACAGTTTTATATGTTGATATTTTAAAAGGGTTATTCGGAATCAGTTATGGAATAAGGCCAATAATTTAATAACAAGTAATTAAAAATTAAGGATTTTAGTATCTTCATCTTGTCCAAAGATAAAATGTTTTTTAAGCAAATACTATATTCAGACAGTATTACTGTGAAATCATTGTCAGATTGCATATCGGCAGTTTAAATGCATACATTTCTTTGTATTTGGTTTAGTGTTCCTGATTTTTTGGCATTCTTCCTAATTTTTTAAGGTTATCATATCGTCCGACCCCTCTACCTGATTTCGAAATCCTCTTTATGAAACCCAAATGTGTTGTTATTTTTGGCCTATCTTGCTTCGTTTTCGAAATATGGCACTTTTTTTAAGTTAAAATTATGTTATCGACCGACCCTCTATACTTGTAAATGCATGGTACACTCGGTGTGCTTGCTATGATTTCCCTTTCTTTAACTTCAGTGTCGCTCTATGATTTGATATTTTATTTCATATCAAAATTTACAAAACACAATCATACTAATGAGAGCTTTCAAAACATGACATTATAATGACACTATAGTGTTTAATTTGGCTTCGCTTTACACAAAACATTTTTGCTCGATGTCGTGGCTACACTAAAATATACTGCGCTTTCGTAGTGTTCACAATTCTAATACTATGAATAGAATGTTTTGTACAGCTCTTGTACGTACCACTTGTTGCGCAAAACACACCGATTAAAATATTTTTCATACAGTTAGATCACTTCAGGGTTTGTCGATTAATCAATTTTAGGATTCGAATACGTAAACAAACCACATATGAAACAAAAATTATCCCGCTTATCACACATTCTAACAAAGTTTTTATAAAAAAAAGTATTTCACCGCGGCACTGGTGTCAGTATTTATTACTGTAATAAAACCATAGATAAATAGATGTGAAACACGTTGATAGCTGATACAAAAATTGACAAAAATGTCAATTGCTATTCTGAGATCAGAAAATTGCGCTGCAGTTCTGAGGTTAGAAACTCAGTTATTTCAAAGTTGTTATCATCCATAACTAAGTTATTTGTTAACCAATTTTGATATTTTTTACAAGCATTGAAAATCCAACACCCTGGACTTTATACCCAATAAGCCAAAATAATCATGTAAGAAGAATTTTTGATTATTTTAAATAGCTAAGAGCAAAGTAAAAAAATGCTCTCTCTATTCATGTAAGCGCCTCTACATTTGTAAAAATTTAAACGAATTAAGACATTTCAACAAAAATGGAAAACTGCAAGTGAAATTGTTAGTAAAATATCAAATTTTGATAAATAGAAGCATAGTTCTGATACATTTAGTTAAGCAAGGTACGAAAATCAAAGTGAATCATCAAAAAGGTTCTTGACGAAAAAATTGAAGTGATGAAAACATTCTGAGAAGCAGAAAATCATCATATGGATCGGCAAAATGTAAAATATTGGTGGGAGCTCTTGTACAGTAAAAAAAAAAATATTTGTAGAACGGTGTAATTATCCGATTCTGATCATAGATGATTTGTTAGACAGACTATCCAAGAAAAGATTTTTTAAAAAGTTAGATTTGAAGAATGGATTTTTCCATGTTTATGTAGACCGAGATTCCAATAAATGCACATTGTTCACTACTCCTCTTGGCCAGTTTGAGTTTTTGCGAATGCCATTTGGGTTCAGAAATGCTCCATCTGTTTTTCAGAGGTTTCTCAATAAAATTTTCGCTGATATGATCAAAGAAGATAAATTAATCATATACTTAGATGATATAATGATAGCCACAGAAACCGCTGAGGAACATTGCGAGATTCTAACTGAAGTTTTTCATAGATAAGTAAAAAAATAATCTTGTACTAAGGTTAGATAAATGTCAGTTTTTTCAGTCGAATGTCAATTATTAAGGATATTTAATTTCGGAGGGGGATATTAGAACACATGAAAAGGGACTAAAAGCGATTAAAAACTATCCAATACCCGACAAAACAAACTCAGTTCAAAGTTTGCTCGGATTATGTTCTTATTTTAGGAGGTTCTTCGTTAAAGATTTTTCGATAGAAGAAAAATCTTTATATGATTTAGTAAAAGAAGATCGTAAATTTAATTTTGGTGCAAAGAAACTAAACCTTTTTTAACTTCTTAAGCAAAAAATGTTGGAAGCTTCTTGCTGTGTATGACCCAAACGAAGCAACATAGCTTCATTGTGACACGAGTTCAATAGGCTTCGGGGCAATTTTAATGCAAAAGAAGAATGATGGCAAACTGCATCCTATATTCTATTACTCAAAACGAACTACAGCTTCGAACTTGAAACACTAGCTATCATAAATGCATTGCAACATTTCAGGGTCTATCTTCACGGTATGCACTTTAAAATCGTAACAGATTGTAACTAACTAACGATGACGTTGACGTTATTACTTTCAACTACTTTTGAAGAAAATTTATGTGATAATGCAAGGTAAAGATAAGAAGATAGGCAAACTGCGTGATATATTGGAAAAGTCAAAATATATTTTTTACGAAATGCGAAATGGCATTATTTATAGAAAAAAAAAGAAGATGCCACGATTTTGTTTGTGCACTAAGGGAAAAAATATTAAATTTATCCAAAAACTTTTTTAATTTATCCAAAAAGCGAGTCATTTTTGCACCAATAAATATTAAAATATTTAAACAGAATTATTAAAAAAAAAATATATTAAAATTATGCAAGATTTTTTTTTTAAATATCCTTTCATGTATTTACTATTTGAAAATAAAACTATCGCATTTAAAGAAGATTTATATAAAAATATTGGAATTAAAAAATAACATATTTGAATATTCCCCACGAGCTGCGTCCATCAAATGCCATTTGGTAGCTTATTTTATTTTCTTTTTTACTTTTTTCGTTCTCTAATTTATACTACTTTTGACAGTTGTTGCAGTATTATTGCAACAAATGTCAAAATGGTTCAAATTAGAGAAAGAAAAATTAAAAATAATATAAACATAAAAATATGCAGGCAAATCACAACCGGTGCAAGACATTCGTGAGAAAATGTCCGGTTGTCGCTCTAACCTTACAAAAATTCATTTTGCGATCATCAATCGCACTCACAAAGAATCTTGGCCAAACATGCGGCTATATTACCCTTGCAATAATAACTAAATGAGAATTATAAGAACTAAGGTTGCAACTGCAAGAAATAAACTGCAGGAACAGAGTGCGATGCTGTTGCTGCTTGTCGGAATATGTGTGTACGTGTACGATGCTTTTGCTCCTTGCTTGTATGGAATATGTGTGTACGTGTGTGGTATAAATAAAATTCAAATACGGGAAAAAAACGAGTTGTAAGGAAAACATTTGATTTATCCACGTAAATATTTAAATAAAATTTATACTCAGGCGTGGATAATGCTAATATGCATTATTTCCCTTAGTGTGGTATCAGAAATCATGGAAGACCATATTTTTTACAATCACGACGAAATGGGTCATGATGTAGTGCACATAGATTACTATGAGGCGGTAGACTCTTCTAGGACAAAGAAACTCATTTTAGTAGTTGTGGATGCGAGTACTAAGTTTGTGAGATTATATTCCACCAAAACAAATAATTCCACCAACAACGTGGCGTCCGTGGCGTAGTTGGTAAAAGTGCGTGGCCGCTATGTCAATGAACCTGAAGACCCGGGTTCGAACCCCAGCAGCGACAGAAAATTATTTGAATTAAAATAATTTTTCTGTACGGCCGCCACCGCTCTGCAGACAATGGCAAACCTCAGAGAGTAATCAAAATGACATGTAAAACTTCTTGAGAACAAGAACATTCCGTTCATCGCCGTTTGGAGTCGGCGTTAAACCTGTAGGTCCGGTTCTCGGTCAATTATGTACAAACTTAATAGCATGCACAACACAATTGATCATATGAAGGTTGATCAGGTCAAAGTCCTTTCAAGGGCTGAAATGTCCAGTTATTTATTTATTTATTTATTTATAATTATTCCGAGCAAAACAGTGGCTGAGGGCCTGGCTAAACTGAGAATATTTTTGGAACAATTGCAGAAGAGCGGTTTAATTTTAAATCTAGCAAAATGTGAATTTCTCAAAACCACGGTTGAGTATTTAGGACATTTACTGTCTGGTGAGGGTATAAGGCCAGGTGCTAAGAAGACTGCTGCGATTCTTGAATTTCCATCACCTACGACAGTTCGTCAAGACAATTTCTTGGGCTCTCTGGATACTTCCGGAAGTTTGTTAAAAATTACGCGGAAATAGCTGGACCTCTTAATAGCCTGTTGCGAAAAGATGCTGTGTTTGTTGGAATGACGAACAAGAAACTGCGTTCAACGAACTAAAGCAGAGATTATGCACTGAACCAATACTGACGATATATGATCCGGCTTGTGAGCATGAGCTTCATATGGACGCTAGTGCAGTTGGTGTTGCAGGAATGTTGTGTCAACGTGATGTCAAACAGTAGTTACGGCTGGTAAGCTATTTTAATTGGCGCACAACAATTTGTGAACAAAAATGGCATAGCTATGAGCTGGAACTATTGGCTATAGTAGAAAGTGCTAACCGATTTCGTATATATTTGCTTGGAAAGCCGTTCACTGTGATGACCGATTGTAGAGCAATCGTTGCACTTAAAAATATGACGATGATGACGAGTAGAATTGCACGCTAGATGTTTAAACTACAGGAGTTTGATATTAAATTTGTTCATCGAGCGGGAAGTTTAATGCCCCATGTCGATTGCCTTAGTAGGAATTTCCCCGAAAAATTGACAGATAAGGAGATAGAAGTGATGCGAATAAACATTGATAGACAGGACTGGTTGACTTCTCTGCAAAGGTTAGACGAGAAAGGAAAGAATATCATTGACGCGCTTCAGCGACATGCGACCAATGATACTGAACAACAATGGCATACGGATTATACCCTTAAAGACGGGCGATTATTTCGTAAAGTTGGCAAAGATCTACGATGGTATTTCCCAGATTCTCTGAAGTATCGGCTGACCAGAAGCTGCCATGACGACGCTGGTCATTTCGGGGTGGCAAAAACGCTCGAAATATTGCAGAAACAGTTTTAGTTTACTAGAATGAGGGACTTCGGGGAATGAGGGGATAAGAAATACATCGGCACGTGTATAGAATGTGCATATTCTAAAGGTACCTATGGAAAAAAAGAGGGAAGTTTGCATCTAATACTAAGAGGTTCTGTTCCATTTCAGACAGTTCATTTGGATCATGTAGGGCCGTTTGTGAAAAGCAAATCGGGAAACCTGCACATTTTAGTTATGGTCGATGGATTTTCGAAGTAATGGGTGTTTTTTTTAGGGGTTTGTTTTTCGAATAGAGATAAAACTGACATTTTGTGGTCAAATCCGGCAACTCTAATGTCATTTATGTTCACTTTGGTTTGCCATTTCATCATGAACAGGTTGACAAAAGAACAACGCTTGCAAATCGTGCAAATTTATTTCGAAAATAATGGTTCAGTTCGCGAAGTTTACCGCAAGCTCCGTCCATTTTATGGTCGACATAATCGTCCATCAGAGCAATTAATTCGGTTAACCATGGGTCGTTTTCGCACTACGTTTACTCTATGTGATAATACGCATCCGCAGAGACGTCGAACAGTGCGCACCGAAGAAACAATTGCCGCTGTAGAGCAAAATGTTGAAGAGGACCCGAATGAATCGATTCGCCACCGTGCACAGCAATTGGAGCTTTGTCCATCAACTTTATGGAAGATTTTGCGCAAAGATCTTGGCTTGCGACCTTACAAGATCCAGCTTGTGCAAGAATTAAATCCGCGACACCATGCAATGCGTCGTGATTTTGGTGTATGGGCCGAAAATGAGATTGATCTCGATGCTGATTTTCATCGCAAAATTTTGTTCAGTGATGAGGCTCATTTTTGGTTGAATGGCTACGTCAACAAGCAAAATTGCCGCATTTGGAGTGAAGAGAATCCACATGAGATCCTTGAGACGCCATTACATCCACAAAAACTGACTGTTTGGTGTGCTCTATGGGCTGGTGGAGTCATTGGGCCATAATTCTTCCGAAATAATGCTGGAGAGTCAGTTACCATTAATGGAGACCGGTATAGAGCCATGATAACCGACTATTTTGTTCCCGAATTGGATGGCATGAATGTGGATGAGTTGTGATTCCAACAAGACGGCGTTACATGCCACACAGCACACGTCACAATCGATTTATTGAAGGAAACATTCGATGAGCGCATAATTTCGCGGAATGGGCCTGTCAATTGGCCACCAAGATCGTGTGATTTGACACCATTAGATTATTTTCTTTGGGGATATGTGAAGTCGCTCGTCTACGCCAACAAACCAGAAACGTTAGGGGACTTGGAGGCCAACATTCGTGGCGTTATTGCCGACATACGGCCCCATATGTTCGAATAAGTGGTTGAAAATTGGACCTGTAGAATTGACTTTATTCGAGCCAGCCGCGGCGGCCACATGCCCGAAATCATATTTAAACATTAATGGCATAAAATTATCCTTCCAATAAAGCCAAATTGATGGACATTAAAACGATTTTCTTGTGTTTTATTTCAATTCGAAGTTCTATACCTCTAAAAAAAACACCCTTTATGTTCGAATGAAGGCTGTAAAATCAACAGAATCAAGATACGTTATACGATTTTTTGATGAAATAAGTGGATTTTTTGGGTTACCAGCTAAGATAGTAACTGATCGTGGCACAGCATTTACGGCGAACAGTGTAAAAAAGTTCTGCGTTGACAATTTAATTGATCATGTGACAAATGCAACAGCAACGCCGAGGGCCAATGGCGAAGTTGAGCGGTACAACCGCACGATTATTGAAGCAGTAAGGTCAATGACTCGGAAAGCTGATAATTCGGATTGGGATATTTATTTAAACATCATACAATGGACACTTAACTCAACCAAAAATGATACAACAAAAATTACGCCACATGACCTTGTGTTTGGATATAACCCACGATCATCAGTCAAAAACAAAGTTATGCAGGCTTTGCACGACTGGGATACGATAGAAGAGAAACTGCCTCTGAAGAATTTACGAGAAATGGCTGCTGAGAACATTCGGAAGCCACAATTAAAGCAGAAAGTTCGATTCGACCGGAAGCGGAAGCAACCTACACAGTATGCTTGTCGTGATATGGTGCTGCTGTTAAATGATTTACCAGCTACAGGCACATCCAGAAAACTAGATGCTTGATGGAGGGGACCTTATCTAGTGGTTCGCTCACTTGGAAACGATCGCTATCTTGTCGAAGATATCCCTGGGTCTCAACGCACTCAGAAAAAGTTCCATTCGGTGTTTTCATCAGATCATATGCGGCAGTGGCTCAGTTTGCCAGAAGATGAAGCTGAGGTAACGAATACTGCAGAAACAACGTCCACTGTTGAAGGGAGTATTCCAACCAGAATAGAGGTGGATACCGGTGCCGAGACGACACCTGTATAGGATGGTCGATTGTTACAGCTGGCAATGCGAACGAGAAGTTTGGCAATGGTGTGTGGAAGAAAAGGCGAAAGCGGGAGTCGTGTTTGAGTAGCGAAGCAGATAAGTCGGAAAACATGTGATTTGAAACGTTTTGCTTTGTTAAATAAATTATTTGCTTTCTTTATTTTAAATAAATGACAGTTAAACTTTAAATTCATTCATAGTCTATAATAATAAATAAATAACTGGCCATTTCAGCCCTTGAAAGGACTTTGACCTAGCTTCTTATGATCAATTGTGTTGTGCGTGTTATTAAGTTTGTATACAATTGACCGAGAACCGGACCTACATGTTTAACGCCGCATATGAGTTTGCCATTGCCTGCAGAGAGGTGGCGGCCGTACAGAAAAATTATTTTAATTCAAATAATTTTCTGTCGCTACTGGGGTTCGAACCTGGGTCTCCAAAGTTCGTTGACATAGCGGCCACGCACTTTAACCAACTACGCCACGCACGCCACAATTAGACTTACTATTCATAGTCTATAATAGTAATAAATTGCATAATAAAGAAGTTCAAAAGTTTGTAATAAATTTACAATTGCAAATATTTCCAAACATTTTCTAAACCTCAATCACAATTATACAATAAATGATGTAATGTATTGCATAATAAAGAAAATCAGAAGTTTGTAATAAATTTGTTATTGAATGCATTTTTATTTAAAAGTATTTTTATAATATAATAATAAAAAACGATTGAATAATAAATGAAGTGTTTATAAATGAACACTATATAGTAGTGCCGACAGAGATCTTCGCTGCCTTGCTTTCATATTCTTCTCGTTGCTTTTGCCTATTTTTGGAAAACTGGAATAATGCTTTCGACTCTTCACCAAATGTCCCTCGTCGAGTCCACGTTTGGTGGTAGCATCTAAAATGAAATAAAAAATAAAATAATCTTTAGTCTCAGGAATTTGGTAAACTTTTTATTTTCAGCTATCCTTGCGTTTTATAGTCAGCACTTTGTTTTCTAATATTTTTTTTATTTTTATGACATTTTCACTGACGATTAAAAAAAACGCAAATATAAACAGCGAATGACCTAAAAAGCAAATCGAACATAGAAACAGAACATATTTTTCTTCGAAAACTAACTGTAAAAAATTGTTTCTGGAAATTTGGAAGCAAATTTGGAAGTGAAAATTGGTAAGTCACCATTTTGTTCGTTCGGTCAGTGGAAACCTTTAAATTCAAGCGTACTAAATCGGATTAATTTTGACTACTTTTATGCCTTTTAATTAAAGATTTGTACAAATATTTATATAAAGAATTTATTATATAAATAATTTTATACAAAGAATTTGATTATAAAACGTGCTAATAAAATAACAAAGTAAAAAAGAGTTCTTGTGCGTTAAGTTTTCAATATATTTATTTTTTGTTTTTCCTAAGTTTTAAAATACAATTTCAATAAATCTAGTACTATATTCACAAAAAACCACCGGATTCGCCAAAAAGATCGAAAGACCGAAGAAATCTTAGTTCGTTCGTATTTCCACTGCACGAACGAACAAAATGGTGACTTACCAATGTTCGCAACTTATGTTCGTGCGATGGAAACGGTTGGACCGAACGAAGAATTTTGACACAGTTTTTGATATTTCGAAAAAATATTTGTCTTTTTGTTTTTATTTGGAATTGCGATAAAAGTTTATTTAACATTTATTGTTTTCTTATGAGTACTATTGTTTACTGTTTTTTTATGAGTACTAAAACTAAAAAATCCTTCATTTATAAAAAAATTTTCGTTTTTAAAGTAAGTTCTTTTTTTTTAAATGTAGTTTGAAAAAAGAAAAAGATACAGTAGTCTCGACTATGTCGTAACACAAGACGTAGAATTATTCAATTTGATTTTGATGACATCATTTTTAAAAAATATTTAGCAAAATATTTATTCCATACACCTGAGCATATGACCTTTAAAAGAGTGCCGGAGAGGGTTAATATGTACGACCGACCCCCATTACTTTTGCAAAAATAACATTTTTGCCTTGGACACCTATTCCCTCCGACCACTCCTTAGGGGGGCTCTCATACAAATTTTATGGTTTTTGTATATTTTTTCCATACACCTGAGCATATGACCTTTAAGAGAGTGCCGGAGAGGGTTAATATGTATTACCAATCTCCATTATTTTTGCAAAAGGAACATTTTTGCATTTCACACCTATTCTCTCCGACCACTCCTTAGGGGGGCTCCCATACAAATTTTATGGTTTTTGTATATTTATTCCATACACCTGAGCATATGACCTTTAAGAGAGTGCCAGAGAGGGCTAATATGTATCACCGACCCCCATTACTTTTGTAAAAGAAACATTTTCGCCTTTGACACTGTTCCCCTCCGACCACTCCTTAGGGGGGCTCCCATACAAATTTTTTTGTGTTTGTGCCGGAAAGGGTTAATATGTTCCACCGACCCCCATTACTTATGCAAAAGGAACATTTTTGCCCTTAACACCTATTTCCTCCAACCACTCCTTAGGGGGGCTCCCATACAAATTTTATGGTTTTGTCGATAAAACCGGAAACTGTCGAGAAATAGGTAGCAAGTTTAAGCAAACAAAAACATCAAATGTTGGCTTTATATTTCACATAATTGTGTAAAATTTATATAAGTTAGAGAGTTCTAACATGAATTTTTGTCGCATTGAGGATCAAGCAGACCAACAAGTGCTAACATCAACATTGTACGATCAGTACTTTAGGCCCACCAAAGGCTCAAAAGGTTATATAAATACCGACACCTGATCACTTTCAACCACCCTAATTACCTCCGAGAATGACTTATTCTACGTTAAAAAAAAACTGGCAGCAGTGCGTACAAAATAAATAATCACTCAAATTAAAATCTACTTTTATACTATTGCAATTTTTTTCGTATACAATCATCACTGCAGGCTACGGATAAAATTTTTTCTGTGGTGCGAATGGACATAAAAGCATGAATTTGCCTTGCTTTTGGATAATGTTGCTCATGTCTCGCTTCGTTGGGTATTCTTGTGTCGTAGGCATTCGTAATCGCGACCGCTCGTACTCTATGGTATTCGTATCCGCAGCGATTGGTGCATATATTCGCGCATTAATTTTAATGCAGAAGGCACATTCGGTGCTCGTATATTGAGGATACATTCAAAACGCCATTTCAATGCAATCATGCTGTTCTTTGTTCCATACATCCCACAAACATTACGCAAACAAGTTGTCGAACAACTGCACAACATTTCACACCCAGGTACCCGAGCTTCTCGACGATTCGTAGCACAGAGATATTTTTGGCCCAAAATGAACACACAAATCTACAAATGGTCACAAGAATGCGTAAGATATCAATGAGCAAAGATACACAGACACACGAAGACAATCCCACACTAGATAAACATTCCACCCGGTCGTTTTGAACATGTTCACGTCGATTTAGTGAACCCTTTACTTATATCAAATGGTTACAGATACCTACTTACCCTTGTTGATCAAAATACACGTTGGCCCAAAGCGTATCCACTTAAAGATACAAACACCAGCACTTTCGTAAACATACTTTATGTTAAAAGAAATATATCTCACGTTTTGGAGTTCCTCTGGAAATTACTTCTTATCGAGGACCTCAATTCACATCCACAAGTGTTGCCAATACAGTATTAAGCAAAAGTTACTATAAAAGGGAATTTTACTAACAATCCGTCTCTCAAAACTAGTTAACACTATTCAATTAAAAAAGACGTATACATTTAAAATTCCAATTTTGTTATTCAATATGATTTAATGAAAGCTACTTAATATACTTCAAAATTAGTTTAAATCCACATTTTTATTTCAATCCTAATTTAAAAGTAAATTCATTATGCTTTATTTTCTTCAAGTTTTTGATAAATTTATCTGCAACCATTTTGTGGGTTGATAAGTACTTTAAATTAACAAGCGCCTTCTCTGCAACTTCTCTAACGTAATGGGCCTTGATGTCGATGTGCTTAGTACGGTTGTGGAAAACGGGATATTTTGCCAATTTTTCGGCACTAATGTTGTCGCCATAGAGATGTGTTGGAGTGCCGACGAGCTCTTTGAAGCCCAATTCATCAATGAAGCGACGAAGATATACTTACTCTTTGCAGGCACCAGAGAGGGCGACATACTCTGCCTCAGTACTACTGAGAGCAATCGTGTTTTGCTTTTTGCTCTCCCGTGAGATCGGTGCACCGGCGATATATAATGTAAAGCCGGTATAGGATTTGCGGTCAACGCAATTTCCGCCCCAGTCGGCGTCAACAAAACCTTTTAATTTCTCTTTACTCTGAAAATAGTTAAGTTTTAAATTAACAGTTGTATTAAGATACAAATGCTTTGCAGCATTCATGTGCTCAACACATCGGCATCCCCAATTGAATTGCGCCAATTTAGATACAGAATGCATGATGTCTGGCCGAGTACAAATGCTCAAATATGTCAAAGAACCAATGACAGACTGGTACTTCTTCTGGTCCAGCAATACACAATTGGGACCATCACAGCATTTCTCGAATTGAACGCCAGGATCTAGTGGTGCTGTGCAGCTTCTGCATTCGGACATACCGACGTCTTTAAGTAGATTCCGTATGAACTGCTTCTGTGATATTTGGATGCCTTCTCTGTTTCTGGTAATCTCCATACCCAAGAACTGATCTATGGGACCTTTGTCTACTGCGTCAAACTGCTGACTAATCTGATGCTTTATTTTTTCAAGCCGATCGAGTCACGAACACGCAAGCAATATATCGTCGACATAAACTGCAACTATGATGATCTTGCCTGGAACACTTTGAACGTAGACATATGC
Source organism: Pherbina coryleti (assembly GCA_943735915.1). Lineage (NCBI taxonomy): Eukaryota > Metazoa > Arthropoda > Insecta > Diptera > Sciomyzidae > Pherbina > Pherbina coryleti. The sequence goes on from OX030948.1 coordinate 81,035,665, forward strand.
GTCTCCGTTGCACTTGTAGTGCACATGTGGCTAGCACTAACCTACCTCAACAATAACATAAACACACAACGCTACAAACGCTCTACGTTGGTCTCACTGCATACCTGCAGCGAAACCAAAGCATGAAGCGCAAGCAGTGACAAACTCAAGTGCTACTAGCGGCATGATTCATGTTATACATTGTGAAAACAAATCGCTGCCAAAAGTAAGTCATTGGAGTTTGTAACCTGTAAGTGGGTTGTGATGGATATTATTACAAACAAATGTGTAAGTAAGTAAAAAGTAATAGTAAGCAGATGTGTAATAATTGTATTTAGATTTCATGACTTTTAATTGTATATGTGTAAGAACTTATTTAGAATAAATATTATTTTGAGTGAAAAGAAAATATTGTCACTTTTCACTCAATATTTTTATTATAAAAACCTGAATTGGGGTTAAATAAAATCAGTCTTAGAATCACATAAAAAAAAGAAGTCTTTTCTATTAACTCAAATCAAGCCTTGTGGCTTATTCAATATTTGACTATATTGAAACACTGCCTTGTGGCAGAGTATGAAATAAAGCCTTGCGGCTGAGATTGAAAGGCCTTGTGGCCAAGAATCCGCTTTGTCCTTAGATAGGGAAGTTAGGGAAGTAACAACCTTTTATATGGCGATCCTGCGGACCGAATCCTGGAGAAGTTAAGATCCTGCAAACCGAATCCTGGAGAAGTTAAGATCCTGCAAACCGAATCCCGGTGAAGTTAAGATCCTGTGGACCGAATCCTCAAAGTTAAGCGACGTCATAATACAGCAAGCTGAATGTCGGAGGAGTTCGACAAAATATTCCAGAAGTGCGTTGCACAGGCAGCCGAATACGTAAAAACCAAAAAAGCAGTGGAAAGATACGTACCCCTTCCCGTAGCTGCCCAGCAACAAGTAGCAACAAAACCACAATACAAGGCGACACCAATACCTGGACCCAAGAAGCTTACTATCGAGGAATACAACAGACGTACAGCAGCAAAGAAGCAACAACAGGAAAAACAGATCCAGAAGAAGACAAGAGCTGGGAGACAAGTTCGGCAAAGGAAGGAACTAAACAATATATATAGACTAATAACCTTATCAAAGGGAAAAGAAAGAGTTGAATTTTTAAGACAAGTCAAAGACTTAAAATTTAAAATAAAAAATAAAATAAATTAAAAAATGACAGAATACAAGCATTGTTTTATTTGTGAAGCAAAGATCAACACTAAATACATAAATGATCATTTAAAATTGCACAAACAAATTTTTGTAAAAATAAATAAAATTTTGAACAAAATCAATAAAAATTAAAGAAAACAAAATTTTGAACTATTCAATTCATGACTAAAGATGTCCCACAGTTATATGTAAATATCACAAATTTAAAAGAAACAATGGTTGCTCTAGGACAGGAAACAAAATAACAGAGAATATATCTTTTAATGGAAATATTTCTAACAAACAAGAAATGTATTTAGACATCTGTTGAGGGAACAAGCCTTTTTGTTTCCTTTTGCCTTTCGATTTATTAATAAAAACTAGCGAATTTTAATTTTTATTACAATTTTATTTTGCGACCAATTGTCGGCTTTTTAACATGATGCGATTACAAGAAGGTTAATGTCGAACGATAAAAGGAGAACCGCTTTATGTGCGCAGCACTATTTATAACCAAAGTTGAGCACAAAAGAAAAGCTTTAGAGTTATTTTACAGTTATTTTACACTACGTTCTGAACATCCTCCCCCCATTGGAAGTTGTGTACTTCCAATATCATCGTTCTTGATAGGCAGTATACACAGCTTGGCAACAGCACGTCTTAACAAGCCATTACTGGTTCGAAGGACCGCTACTCGAACGACATCATCCTGACCCTTGATGACGTCAACTACTTTTGCAAGAGGCCATTTAAGTGGCGGCAAGTTTTCGTCTTTTATTAGAACCATGGAACCAATGCTTAAGTTTTGAGAATCAGCTCGCCATTTGTTGCACTGCTGAAGAAGTGTTAGATATTCTGAACTCCATTTCTTCCAGAACAAATGCTGCATGTAGCATACCCTTTGCCATCGATCTAAGTAATTTATATTTAAAAGTGAGATGTCAGGTTCCACGACTGCTGTAAATGGTGCTCCATTGAGGAAATGAGATGGCGTGAGCACCTCTGAATCGTCTACGTCATCTGAAATTGGGCATAATGGACGAGAATTCATTATTGCAGATATATGACAAATAAAAGTCCTTAGTTCATCAAAATTTAGGATAGAAAGACCAACGGTGCGCAATAAATGCAATTTCGCAACTTTTATTGATGCCTCCCAGAGGCCCCCAAAATGAGGTGATCTAGGAGGTATAAATTTCCAATCGATACCCTCTTCCAAACAATGTTGCGAAACTGTCGTAATGTGATTTTGACTTAACAGTAATTGCTTCAATTCAATTAGCTCGTTGCCGCTCCTACAAAATTAGTTGCGTTGTCTGACCAAATGGCTTTCGGCTTGCCTCGAGTGCATATGAAACGTTTTAATGCAGCTAGAAATGATGAAGTCGATAAATCGCTGACTAGCTCTTAGTGTACTGCCTTGGTTGAGAAACATATAAATAAGCTAATATAACACTTTACTGGAGGTCTTTTTCGAACATCAGATCGGTAGAATAGGGGCCCAGCATAGTCGATTCCGGTGATGAGAAAAGCACGACTGGCTTGCACTCTTTCGGATGGAAGATTACCCATGACATGCTCAGCTATTTTAGGCCGTACTCGAAAACACCTAACACACTTGTTTACTATACGACTGACAGTTCTTTTTCCTCCTATTGGCCAGTATTGCAATCTGATTGTCGCTAATAGCGCTTGCGGTCCAGCATGAAGGCAACGATGATGAAAGTATGTAATGACTGAATCTGTGATTGGATGCTGCTTAGGCAATATGATTGGATGTTTAGACTCGAACTCCAGGTCTGAATTATGCAGTCTTCCTCCAACGCGTAATACTCCAAATGAGTCCAAAAAAGGATGCAGTGCTAAAATTTGTGAAGACTTATTGATAGTTTCTTTTTTCACAAGAGCTTGATAGTCAACGCTTAAAGCTGCTTTCTGCACCATTCGTATGAGAAGTAGAGTTCCCATTTTTAAATGATATGTTGTAAGAGAGCCAGAGCGGTAGGAACCCTTGGCTGCTCCAAATTTGTATATGTATGCATATATTCTTTGAATTTTGCCAAACGAAGAATTATATTTGCAAGTCAGCGACAATTCGGGGACTGTTGACGTTAAAATAAAGGTCATTTTGCGCCGTTCAGGAAGATCTATAACAGTTGATGGCGCTAAAGGCCATTTCTCTCGCTCTTGTGCTAGAAATAAAGGACCACATTTCCATAGTGGTGAATCTAGTAACTCCTTAGGAGTAGCGCCTCTTGAAAGAATGTCGGCAGGGTTCATTTCTGTTGGAACATAATACCAAGACATCTGTTTGGTAAGTGACTGTATTCGACTAATACGATTTGAAACGAACATATTGTAGTTTGAGGACTGCTGCTGTAGCCAAGATAATACTACGGTTGAGTCTGACCAACAGTGAATTTCTCCTTTAAAAATATTCATAAATATTCATTGCATACTAGCATCGCAAAAAGAATGAATTTCTGTTTTTGTGCTGGGAGCTAGCGCAAGCCTTGGAAAAGCATACCTACTGACTAGTTTGAATTCATTGCACATCTTGATCCAAGATAATTGTAATGATTGCGGCAGACTCTCGTCCCAATTTAACTTTTCCTTCTAAAGAATTTGCATGAAAATTTTTGCCTTTGCAACAACAGGTCCTATTAAGCCAAGTGGATCATAGAATCGAGCTATGACCGATAACACAGTTCGTTTAGTTATCCTTTTAAATGAAGAAAAAGGTACAAATGAAAATAGAAAACAGTCAATACTTGGATCCCACACGAGACCTAACGTCTTTGTGATGTCACTTCCATCATAAAATTTTAAAAATTGTTCCTTGTCTGCGTCTGCTATATTATTGAGAACCGTCAACTCGTTTGAACACCATTTTCGAAGCTTAAAATTTCCTTTTTTGAGAAGTTTCGTAATTTCACTTTTGATTTGTAGAACTTCTTCTACAGAATTGCCGCCGGAAATCAAGTCGTCGACATAAAAATCGCGACGTAGTATGCACGCAGCACCTGAATAATCATTACCTTCATCTATAGCAAGTTGCTGCATAGCACGTATAGCAAGGAAAGATGCGGGCTTTGTACCGTAAGTGACAGTGTTAAGCTTAAAAATGTTGATTTCGTCTGTGGGATTATCTCTCCACAAAATACATTGTAAATAGTCGTCAGGATATGTTACCTTTACGCACCGATACATCTTACACACATCTCCAGTAATGGCGATTTTAAAAGATCGAAAACGTAAAAGTATGTCGAACAGCTTTGGCTGTATGATTGGTCCTACCATACAGACATCGTTTAAAGATTTACCAGATGATGTGCGCGCTGATCCATCAAAAACAACACGAAGCTTTGTAGTAGTGCTATCTGCTTTAAGCACGCAATGATGCGGAAGAAAATACGCAGTTGTGCCAGCAGGAACGTGGCTGACAGAGGACATGTGCCCAAGTTCTAGATATTCTTTTAAAAACGATTAGTACTGGGCCTTTAATTCGGCATTTTGCAGCAATCGATTTTCTAAATTCTTAAAGCGATAAAGTGCCTGCTGATATGAATCACCAAGTAAATCAACATTTGCTTTAAGCGGTAATCGCACAGAATATGAACCACATGGGAGCCGTGTGTGATTTGCAATAAAATGATTCTCACAATCAATTTCTTCTCTAGTTATTTTAATTTTTTGCTCAATATGATTTTCAACATCCCAAAATTTTTTGACTAAGTCATCTAAATGGTATTCCGTCTCTAGTTGAGCGGCAGGTTGCTCAGTAATTATAAAACAAGAGCGCTCATGAACATTATCAGTACTCCTCCCTGCTACGATCCAACCCAATTTGGTTTTTTGTAGTAATGGCAAATTCCGGCCCAACTGAATTTGGCCGACGCATAACAGGCTATAAAATAAGTCTGCTCCAATCAATAAGTCGATGCGCTGGGATTTATAAAAAATTGGATCAGCCAGCTGTATATTATGTGTAATTTTTAAATTTGTTACTCCTACAGTGCACGATGGCTGCTTGTCGACAATTGTCGGTACAATAACCGCGTATATCGAAGTCGAAAAGTTATTAGTGGTTGCTTTTATATGAAGGCTAACGATTTTGTTGGCAATAAAATCTGATTTTCCTATGCCTGATATCAAAGTTGTTGTTTTGGCTGGCTTAAGAAGTAGCTGCCCAACAAAGCTACTGGTGACAAAGTGTGCTTGAGATGCTGAGTCGAGAATGGCACGACAAGGAATGAACGAACCAGCCTTATTTTTGATAAAGACTATTGCCGTTGCTAAGAATACGAAGTTTTGTAAATTTGTTTGAATTTGATTGTCGGAGAGCGATGTGGCAACGAGAGATGATTGCAAAGAACCAACAATTTTGGCAGCGGCAGAAGTTGAGTGATAATCTAAATTCAATGCTTTTTTGGTAGGCGGAGTAATAGAGGGCAAAGTGGACACGACGAGAGAGGTGTTAGAAGGTGTCGAAGATGTATTGGCAGATGAAATGTGGAGAAGAGTGTGATGCTTTAGAGCGCAATGACGACAACAACCTGATTGACAACTTTTAATTGCGTGTCCACTGTTAAGACAATTTAAACACAGTTGGAGTCTTTTTGCTTTTTTATAACGATCCAATGGGGTTAGAGAGAGGAATTTTTGACAATAATTAATTGCATGCGAATCTGAATAACATATTGAACAAATTTTACTATTATTTGCAGAAGCTACAAAAACCCCCTTTTTTTTATTTTTGATACATTCTATTTCCCACCTGTTTGCTTGGTGTTTCCATGACCAAAGCACTCTCCACGTTCTCCAGCATCTGACATATTTTTTCCAAAAAAGTTGCCATTGAATCCCATGTAGGCATTGCGTTAACAGGTGTCGATTCTTCCCATCTTGTCTGGGTTATAATATCAAGCTTACGTCCGATAATATGAATAAGCAAGCAATCGGCAATTTGTTCTTTCGATCCCATGGTTAGCAGCGCACGCAAGTGAGAATTGACACTGTCGCTAACAAATCGCAGATTTGCTACTGACCCTGCTTCTACATTGCACAATCCGACGATGTCTCTTATGTGAGCCTGGAAATTTAGACGTTTATTGTCAAACCTTTTAATTAATATTTCAATAGCTCTATCGTAATTATTCTCGCTTATTTCCAATGAACGAATCGTATTAAGAGCACCACCAGTAAGTACTGACCTGAGATGCTGAAACTTTTCAATTTTTGATAGGCTTACATCATTACCAACAACAGTTTCAAACATGGAATAAAAATCAAGGCACTCCGTATAGTCTCCACTAAATTTAGCTATTTGAAGCACTGGCAGCCGAGGCCTTGGCGGTCCAACGATGAACGATGATGGAATGCCTTCAAAAGATGGCTGAGCACAAAATGTCGATGAACGAACGCCAGCTGCCTGGCGCAACATTAGTAGGCGAGTTAACTCCGTCTTACGCGCACATAAACTCCTGCTACATCCTCAGAACAGGTGTTTTCAATTTCATCGAGGTCTTCCATCTCCAGCTTAGCACGAAAAACACCAAGTTCCTTATAAATCACCTCAACTCGGTCAAGTTGAACAGCAACGGCAGCTTCATCTAGTGCATCGAAATTATCTGGTGTTAAAGCTCGTTTCATATTTTCGAGCTGAACCTTTAATGCGACAGATTTTCTTTTCAGAAAATCTATATATTTTTTGCTAGCAGCTTCTTCTGCGTTCATTAAAATGAATTTGCAAACAACGAAAATTATTAAATATGACTCGAAGGTAACCGAATCACGTCGGGGTCACCACTGTTGAGGGAACAAGCCTTTTTGTTTCCTTTTGCCTTTCGATTTATTAATAAAAACTAGCGAATTTTAATTTTTATTACAATTTTATTTTGCGACCAATTGTCGGCTTTTTAACATGATGCGATTACAAGAAGGTTAATGTCGAACGATAAAAGGAGAACCGCTTTATGTGCGCAGCACTATTTATAACCAAAGTTGAGCACAAAAGAAAAGCTTTAGAAGCAGTTATTTTACACTACGTTCTGAACAACATCTTTGTCGCCATAGGTTTAATTGCATTATTAATATATGTATTAAAAAAAGTCAATGAGTATTACAAAAAATATGTAATAAAAAGAATTGCAAGTGCTAATATTTAAAAAATTTTATGGATAAATTAAAAGAAGCACTAAAGAAATTAAAACATAGCATAACAAAAGTTCCAACAAGAAAATTCAAAAAAGAAACTTTACAAGATAAGCAAAAAGAATGTAATATATTAGAAAATCAATTAAAAACTTTTATAAACTGTCCGCAACCAGACCATAAAAATATAATAGATTGTAAAGCATTAATAAAAACTATAAATAAATTAATTCAACACAGATTAACTTTGTATGACACGGATGATGAAATAGATAGCAGTAGTAATAACAGTAGTAGTGACAGTAATAGTGATAGTGAAAAAGAAACACTAAAAATGGCGAACGTTGAAATTTCAGTAGCATCAAAAATAGTTGATGAGTTTGATGGAGATAGCAAAAAACTATCAACGTTTTTAGGCACAATTTATTTTTAAAATTTAAATTCAATTTAAACAACAATTTAATAACAATTTAAAATTTATTCTAGCAACAAAAATAAGTGAAAAAATAAGAAATAGACTATTACCTGTGTCAGTTCCAAATTCAATTCAAGAGTTAAAAAGTATCGGCAAAAAACTACAAGTTAAATAAAAATCCACTAAAATTACAAAATGAATTGCACCAGACTAGACAGGGGTCTATGAATGTTAACAATTTTGCCACTAGAATAGAAACAATAATATCATCTTTGAAAGAAATTCAAATAGCTACTCAAGGAGAGAATAATAAAGAAATAATCATAAAACTAAATGACCAATTAGCGGTCAATGCATTTAAAACAGGTTTAAATGAGCCTTTCAGAAGCATAGTTCTTGCAGCTCAACCTAATACATTTGCTAAAGCTTTAGAGATAGCAGCAGAAGTAGATGGTAACACAAATGCAAACTATAATGTAATGACATTCAGAAATAGGAATGATTATAATAATAGAAATGGAAACTATAATAGGAATAGAAATATTCAAAATAATAACAATAATACCTTTAGGAATTATAATAATAGAAATAGTTACGGTTCTAGAAATAACAATAGCAACAGAAATAGCAATGGCTATAGGAATTACAATAATAATAGAGCTAGCAATAATAATAACTTTAATAATAATAGAAACCGTCAAAACTCGGGAAACGTATCAATCCCCGGCAACTGGGGTTAACGCAGCCTAAAAAAAGCAATAAATATAGAATTAGCTGTGTTAGTAATAATTTTAATACTAATATCATAGAAGTAAAAATAGGAGATAGAAATAATTTAGTAACCTTACTTATTGATACAGGTGCGGACATATCAATAATAAAAAATGAGAAAATTAATGAAAATGATATAAAATCGTCAAATCAAATCCAAATCACAGGTATTGCAAGCAGACTATTAACCATTCAACAACAAACATTTCACACAAATTTTATGTCATACAAGAAGATATTGACATAAATGCAGATGGAATACTTGGAAGAGATTTCTTAATGAAATATAATTGTAAAATAGATTACGAAACATGTGTTTTATCCATACACACCAAAGAAAACCAAGAATATATTCCAATGTACGTGACATTGCCAGTAACAATATCAAATATTAATATACCAAGAAGGAGTGAACTAATCTATACTATTATATAAAAGAAGACTCACGTATGTTCGGCTGCGAAAAGCTTGAGAATGGCAGGCGCTGTTTCAAAAATTCTTTTTCTCTAGGATAGCTATGGTGCCCAGTTGGGACATGGGATATATAAATTTAATAGCCATTGTTTAAATAATTAATTAAAATCCAAAGAGAATAACCATACAATTTCTTTATTCTTATTCTCAGAGAGAAAAAATTTTCTCATTAAAGCTCTGTGCATCTCAAAAAAAGGTTGTGCCCAAAGCTAATAAGGAAGAACATATGTATATGTAATACTTCTGTATTCCAACTCTGAAATCGAAGAGAGACAGCCATAACAACATAAGATGTTGCTGTTTGTGTTAGTATATTTGAATATATGAAAATTACTACACAAAAAATAAAAAGTCAACCCGTCACAGGGGCGGTTGTTATGAAAACGTTTTCCCCAAACATATAAGAAAACAAATCATATTTGTTTTTCCTAAATCACAGGTACGCACCATTATAAAACAATTATAAGAACGCCTGAAATATGATTAAATTTAAACAAACAAAATTTTAATCAAAAAATTCAAACAACAAAAATATCAAATAAAAATTATTGACAATGGCAGCACCGCTCCTGAGTTTATTTTTTTTAAATTTAATTTCCTCTATATATTTTCTCGCTCATATAACAATATATCAGCACTCTAATGTTGACGAATATATGAGATAGAACAATATGTCAAAATCGCTGTGAGACAAAAGCTCTATTTTCAAACTCTTTTTGAGCAACATATATAAAAGTCAACAACCCAGCGGGAAAATGAGGATTGATTCAAAAAAAAAAAATCGTAAATGGAATAGATTCTCTTGCTTACATTTTTGAACGTATTCCAAAGAATATATAAATTGAAGCAAAACATATGAATTGGAATATATCAATCAAAAGTTTATATCAACCAATATATCAACGAATAAATCAACCAAACAAATTTTGGCATAAGTGAGAAAAGCAACAGTCTGTTTTGATTTGTTTTCTCATTTCCGAAAATGAATACTTTTTATTTAAAAGAATGCATTTAAAAAGTGAATAACAGAATCGATTTCTGTAGCTATTCATATGGAAGCGAGAAAAGAATGTACTACTATTTGTAGGACGTCAGCGTCCCACCGGCAAAATGAAAATGGATTCTAGAAACAAAAATCGTAAATAGAATGAATTCTATTGCTAACATTTTAGAATGTATTCCAAAGAATATATACATTTATAGCAAAACCTATGAATTGGAATCTATCAAGCAAAAGTTTACTGATTCGTTTTTATTCCAGCCATAATCGATTACGACCCATATAAATATTTTTCTATACTATTATATAAAAGAAGACTCACGTATGTTCGGCTGCGAAAAGCTTGAGAATGGCACTCGCTGTTTCAAAAATTCTTTTTCTCTAGGATAGCTATGGTGCCCAGTTGGGACATGGGATATATAAATTTAATAGCCATTGTTTAAATAATTAATTAAAATCCAAAGAGAATAACCATACAATTTCTTTATTTTTATTCTCAGAGAGAAAAAATTTTCTCATTAAAGCTCTGTGCATCTCAAAAAAAGGTTGTGCCCAAAGCTAATAAGGAAGAACATATGTATATGTAATACTTCTGTATTCCAACTCTGAAATCGAAGAGAGACAGCCATAACAACATAAGATGTTGCTGTTTGTGTTAGTATATTTGAATATATGAAAATTACTACACAAAAAATAAAAAGTCAACCCGTCACAGGGGCGGTTGTTATGAAAACGTTTTCCCCAAACATATAAGAAAACAAATCATATTTGTTTTTCCTAAATCACAGGTACGCACCATTATAAAACAATTATAAGAACGCCTGAAATATGATTAAATTTAAACAATCAAAATTTTAATCAAAAAATTCAAACAACAAAAATTTCAAATAAAAATTATTGACAATGGAAGCACCGCTCCTGAGTTTTTTTTTTTTTTAAATTTAATTTCGTCTATATATTTTCTCGCTCATATAACAATATATCAGCACTCTAATGTTGACGAATATATGAGATAGAACAATATGTCAAAATCGCTGTGAGACAAAAGCTCTATTTTCAAACTCTTTTTGAGCAACATATATAAAAGTCAACAACCCAGCGGGAAAATGAGAATTGATTAAAAAAAAAAAATCGTAAATGGAATAGATTCTTTTGCTTACATTTTAGAACGTATTCCAAAGAATATATAAATTAAAGCAAAACATATGAATTGGAATATATCAATCAAAAGTTTATATCAACCAATATATCAACGAATATATCAACCAAACAAATTTTGGCATAAGTGAGAAAAGCAACAGTCTGTTTTGATTTGTTTTCTCATTTCCGAAAATGAATACTTTTTATTTAAAAGAATGCATTTAAAAAGTGAATAAAAGAATCAATTTCTGTAGCTATTCATATGGAAGCGAGAAAAGAATGTACTACTATTTGTAGGACGTCAGCGTCCCACCGGCAAAATGAAAATGGATTCTAGAAACAAAAATCGTAAATAGAATGAATTCTATTGCTAACATTTTAGAATGTATTCCAAAGAATATATACATTTATAGCAAAACCTATGAATTGGAATCTATCAAGCAAAAGTTTACTGATACGTTTTTATTCCAGCCATAATCGATTACGACCCATATAATTATTTTTAATATATAAAATGTTTTTAGATTCCTTGCTTGCTTTTTTGATAAGTGAAAAACGAACTGATTCTAAAACAAATTCTGGTATAAGTGAGAAAATCATCAGTCTGTTTTGATTTGTTTTCTTATTTCCCAAAGTTAATACATTTTATTTAAAATAATCATATATGTAATACTTCTATATGGGCACACTGTACACTGTAATGTGAATGTACCCGAAATTATGGCGTCCGTGGCGTAGTTGGCTAAAAGTCCGTGGCCTCTATGTCAACGAACCTGGATACCCGGGCTCGAATCCCAGCAGCGACAAAAAATTATTTGAATTAAAATGATTTTTCTGTACGGCCGCCACCTCTCTGCAGACAATGGCAAACCTCAGAGAGTAATCAAAATGCCATGTAAAGCTAATTGAGAATAAGAACATTCCGTTCATCACCGTTCGGAGTCGGCGTTAAACATGTAGGTCCGGTTCTCGGTCAATTGTGTACAAACTTAATAACACGCACAACACAATTGATCATAAGAAGCTAGGTCAAAGTCCTTTCAATGGCTACAATGACCAGTTATTTATTTATATTTGGTTTTTTTTTATGTACTCGAAATTTAATTTTATAACAAAAAAACTCAGGAGCGGTGCTTTCATTGTCAAAAATTTCATTTAAAATTTCTGTTGTTTCAATTTTTATGATTTAAATTTTGTTTGCTTGAATTTTTCTTTTTAAATTTTTATCATATTTCACGCGTTGGTCTCATAATTGTTTTATAATGGTGCGTACCTATGATTTATGCAAAACAAATATGTATGCTTTGTTTTGTATTATGTTTGGGTAGACATTTTTCTTAACAACCGCCCCGTTGACGTATAGTAGTAGTATATTCAAATATACTAATACAAACAACAAAATCTTATGTAGGCTATCTCTCTTTGATTACGTAGTTGAAACTCATTAAAAATTTAGTTTGCTGCCAATATTGAAGTATTACATACATGGTTTAATAAATAAGGTTGTCGCATAGGTGAGAGCGAGTTCCAATAAATGTCGAATCGAAGTTGACAACTCATACAAAATCTGAATGCGTAAATTGATAACATGCAAAGCCGATGAAGTTGTTGTTGTAGCTTTTCATTGATTTTAACAATTATGTGTACTGAGAAGAGAGTACGATCAGCCACGAGACAACCTAATTTATTCAACCATGATTACATATATGAAAAGAGTCTATTTAAAAAGTGAAAAAAAAACGATTCTGTAGCGATTCCACTTGAAGCGAGAAAATAATGTGCTATTCTTTGTAGGACATCAGCATGTTAAAAATAATCAATTCTAGAATCTATACTGGAGAAGAGAATTGATTCTTTTTTTATATAAAATTGCATTTTTTTCCCGATGGGGTGTTAAAAATAATCAATTCTAGAATCTATATTGGAGAAGAGAATTGATTCTTTTTTCCCGGTGGGAAGGTCCACAAAAAAGAAAAAAAAGACAGCAACATGTATTGAGTGCGGTACCAATGCTGCCACCTTTTTGAATGTAAAAATACTGCCACTTTTATAAAAGCATCGACAAAAATTCCGTGTCGATGTTTTGTTGAAATGTTTTGATGAAATTCATCAGCTTAAACGAAAGATATATTTTATTTTAAAATAACAATTCTCTAAGGCCGTCATATATTTTTCTTACCTCTGAGCTGATATTTTTACGTATAAACGAGATTTTTATATATAAGGTATTTACAGATCCCTTCTAAAGTTGATATATAGTAACTTTAAAACGATACTTCAATCAAATTGTGAGAACCCCTACACGTAGTTCATTCTAAAATTGTCACGCCTTTTGAAAAGATAAGCTTTCTTTAATTTATTGATTTTTCAATAAAATAAAAATTACAAGAGAAGCTTTCTTTGATTTATTGATTTTTCAATAAAATAAAAATACCTTTCAGAAATGCCAGTTTGCTACGAAAAACAAACATGTTGGAAAGCAAGGCAATTTTACCAGTTTGTGTTATCTCTTTTTTACATGCAAAACAAAATCAAAAATAGTTACCACATGGCAAAATGTTTTAGAGTTAACAGACGGCGTAGTTAACACACCAGATAAAACAAAACTGTGAGTACCCCAATAGTCACAGCGCTAGGAAAAGTGAACCAATGCATGAAAAAAAATGATCAGGAAGATACAGAAAGTTTATTACTTTGGTTATTTTTTATTACATTAGTTAGCTACTTACTTTAGGTTACTTTATTCGGATGGAACTACTAAGTCGCTCCAACACAAATATACAATTTTACCGAAATTCAAACGGCTGTATTCATAAAAAATTATGAGCCTCTTACAAAGCCTTCATAAGAAAAAAATCGAAAAAAAATTTTAAAACATTTTTCATGTTGAACGTTTCAACAGCTTTCAAAAGCTCTTTTAAATGCTTGATAAATAAGAGAATTTTAAAAATGGTTGAAACCTTCAATAAACCCTCGATAAAGCATTTTAAAAATTTGTTTGTTCTCATCTAAGCACAAAAAATATTGTCAAAATGTATCAAATTATTTCAAAATGTATCAAAAACAAACAAAATGTCAAAAAGTGTTTGAAAATGTTTGTTTATAAATTAGAGGATTATTAAATATGGTTGAAATTTAAATTTTTTTTTTAAGGTTTTTAACACACCTCTCATAAAGCAGTTTTTTAATTATTTGCTCTCATTTGAGCACAAATATTGTCAAAAATAATTAAAATTCTTCAAAATATTTTAAACATTTGGAAAATATGTCAAGAAAATTCAAAATATATAAAAAATTTCCAAAAACAGAAAATAAAAACAAGAAAATTTGTCAAAGATTTCAAAATAATTATAAAAAAAAAAAAAATAATAAAATGACAATTATTTCAGTGCAGATGGCTTAGAAAAACTATTGATTTTTAAATACCAAAATCTTGACGAAATTGCGACAAATAAATAACAAGTCACTGAATTTATCTAATACACAAACCATTATTTCCACTCTTCCCACTTCAATATGAATAAGGCTGTTAAATTTTAAGATTTAAAGTTTTTAATGATATTTAATTTTTTTATCGCCGGCGAAGCAGCGGGTTTTTGCTAGTAATATATAAAATGTTTTTAGATTCCTTGCTTGCTTTTTTGATAAGTGAAAAACGAACTGATTCTAAAACAAATTCTGGTATAAGTGAGAAAATCATCAGTCTGTTTTGATTTGTTTTCTTATTTCCCAAAGTTAATACATTTTATTTAAAATAATCATATATGTAATACTTCTATATTGGCAGTACAGTGTACTGTGAATGTACCCGAAATTGTGGCGTCCGTGGCGTAGTTGGCTAAAAGTCCGTGGCCTCTATGTCAACGAACCTGGATACCCGGGTTCGAATCCCAGCAGCGACAAAAAATTATTTGAATTAAAATAATTTTTCTGTACGGCCGCCACCTCTCTGCAGACAATGGCAAACCTCAGAGAGTAATCAAAATGCCATGTAAAGCTAATTGAGAAAAAGAACATTCCGTTCATCACCGTTCGGAGTCAGCGTTAAACATGTAGGTCCGGTTCTCGGTCAATTGTGTACAAACTTAATAACACGCACAACACAATTGATCATAAGAAGCTAGGTCAAAGTCCTTTCAATGGCTACAATGACCAGTTATTTATTTATTTTTGGTTTTTTTTTTATGTGCTCGAAATTTAATTTTATAACAAAAAAAATCAGGAGCGGTGCTTTCATTGTCAAAAATTTCATTTAAAATTTCTGTTTCAATTTTTATGATTTAAATTTTGTTTGCTTGAATTTTTTCTTTTTAAATTTTTATCATATTTCACGCGTTGGTCTTATAATTGTTTTATAATGGTGCGTACCTATGATTTATGCAAAACAAATATGTATGCTTTGTTTTGTTTTATGTTTGGGTAGACATTTTTCTTAACAACCGCCCCGTTGACGTATAGTAGTAGTATATTCAAATATACTAATACAAACAACAAAATCTTATGTAGGCTATCTCTCTTTGATTACGTAGTTGAAACTCATTAAAAATTTAGTTTGCTGCCAATATTGAAGTATTACATACATGGTTTAATAAATAAGGTTGTCGCATGGGTGAGAGCGAGTTTCAATAAATGTCGAATCGAAGTTGACAACTCATACAAAATCTGAATGCGTAAATTGATAACATGCAAAGCCGATTAAGTTGTTGTTGTAGCTTTTCATTGGTTTTGACAATTATGTGCTCTGAGAAGAGAGTACGATCAGCCACGAGACAACCTAATTTATTCAACCATGATTACATATATGAAAAGAATCTATTTAAAAAGTGAAAAAAAACGATTCTGTAGCGATTCCACTTGAAGCGAGAAAAGAATGTACACAGAACCAAAAACGTACTTAATAACAAAGAAAAAGTTCTTTGTCCCAATGTATTATACATTAAAATTGGTCCAAAGTACGAGTTCCTTGGTTCAATGAATCTTTGTTCTTACGTTATTTCTTTGATATGTTATGAAGAAAAATGGTTAATTAATGACACATACAACTGTTACAATAAGTTAGTCTGTCCTTAGAAATTTTAAAACAATATCAAGATATATTTTAAAAAATCAGTTTCTTATTGAGATAAAATTCTCTAATGGTTTTTTAGATATTACAACACAAGAACTGGAACAAAATTTTAATGAATACGAACAATGAACTGTTCCTTAAAATTAAGAACAACGATTCATTGAACCAAAGAATTCGTTCTTTGGGGCAATGAATAGTTCTTAAAAATCAATGAATTTCGCTTTATGAACGAGATTCTTTGATTTTAAGAACAATATTTGGTTCAGTGTACTATTCTTTGTAGGACATCAGCATGTTAAAAATAATCAATTCTAGAATCTATACTGGAGAAGAGAATTGATTCTTTTTTTATAAAAAATTGCATCTTTTTCCCGATAGGGTGTTAAAAATAATCAATTCTAGAATCTATATTGGAGAAGAGAATTGATTCTTTTTTCCCGGTGGGAAGGTCCACAAAAAAGAAAAAAAAAGACAGCAACATGTATTGAGTGCGGTACCAATGCTGCCACCTTTTTGAATGTAAAAATACTGCCACTTTTATAAAAGCATCGACAAAAATTCCGTGTCGATGTTTTGTTGAAATGTTTTGATGAAATTTATCAGCTTAAACGAAAGATATATTTTATTTTAAAATAACAATTCTCTAAGGCCGTCATATATTTTTCTTACCTCTGAGCTGATATTTTTACGAATAAACGAGATTTTTATATATAAGGTATTTACAGATCCCTTCTAAAGTTGATATATAGTAGGGCTATGACTCTTATTCGAAGTTTTTGAACTTCGAAGTATTCGAAGCTTCGAAGTTCGAAGCTTCGTTTCAAAACTTCGAAGAGGAAAAAAACTTCGGATTTACGAAGCTTCGAAGCTTGACTATTCGTTCAACATAAAAGGCAGTAAAAAAATTCGAAGCTTCGAAGTTTTTACTCAAAAATATTTCATACATTTTTTGTGCCTGTGTGATACACTTTGATATAAGAAAAAACATGAGTTTCTGGGTGTGGAGCTATTATACTAAAAGTTCTGACTCTCAATCAGTGATTTGCAATGTATGCGAGCGAGTATTGCAGTCGCATGGATCCACGAGTTCACTTCGTGCGCATCTAAAGATGCATTCAATTTTTCCAGAAGAACTACAAAGAAAACGCCAGCATGAAGAAAGATAAGTTCACGGTGGGATACTGTAAGGCCAAAGATTCAAGACCATATTGCCTTTATAATATTATTGTAATGATAAAAAAATCAAAAACAATGTTTCATTTGCAGAAAGTCATTTTTGGCTTTATAACCGTAGCGCTGATTATTTTTTAATTTTTCAGGTGAAAGTCAAATTCGGCATTATTACATTATTAAAAAATGTCGCATAACAACGAAACTAAGTATGGAATTACTATTGAGTGATGTCCTCTACTAGAAAACTGGGACGGGCATTATAAGAGGATCCGCTCATACAACCTAAATTCTTAAGATCTTTAGAAGCAGAAGGAAACTGAATCTCAGAATGGAGCTTTTATTTGGTGATATCTTGCGTGTAGTAAAGCGTTTTATAGAAACCGTATTTTAGTACAGGGGTAGAAAAATACCCTCCTGTGCCAAAATGGGTTAAGTACATTCAGAGAGCTTACGTTTATAAAACGTTCAATGTCGCATTGAAAACTGAATGAAACAAGTAGTACCATTTTTTCTGCATCTATGCACCCATTCAGAAAGCAATCAAAAAATGTTCACAAATTAAAATAAATAAATATGTAGTAACACAATATGTATTTCAAACTGGGTATCATTCGAATACTCGAAGAATTGAATTCGTCGAAGTTTTTCCTATTCGAATAGTAACATTTGAAGCTTCGCCTCAAAAACTTTGAAGTTCCGAAGTTTGCTTCGAAGCTTCGAATATTCGAATACTCCGAAGCTTCGAAAAAACCGAATATGAACAGCCCTAATATATAGAAACTTTAAAACGATACTTCAATCAAATTGTGAGAACCCCTACACGTAGTTCATTCTAAAATTGACACGCCTTTTGAAAAGATAAGCTTTCTTTAATTTATTGATTTTTCAATAAAATAGAAATAACAAGAGAAGCTTTCTTTGATTTATTGATTTTTCAATAAAATAAAAATACCTTTCAGAAATGCCAGTTTGCTACGAAAAACAAACATGTTGGAAAGTAAGGCAATTTTACCAGTTTGTGTTATCTCTTTTTTACATGCAAAACAAAATCAAAAATAGTTACCACATGGCAAAATGTTTTAGAGTTAACAGACGGCGTAGTTAACACACCAGATAAAACAAAACTGTGAGTACCCCAATAGTCACAGCGCTAGGAAAAGTGAACCAATGCATAAAAAAAAATGATCAGGAAGATACAGAAAGTTTATTACTTTGGTTATTTTTTATTACATTAGTTAGCTACTTACTTTAGGTTACTTTATTCGGATGGAACTACTAAGTCGCTCCAACACAAATATACAATTTTACCGAAATTCAAACGGCTGTATTCATAAAAAATTATGAGCCTCTTACAAAGCCTTCATAAGAAAAAAATCGAAAAAAAATTTTAAAACATTTTTCATGTTGAACGTTTCAACAGCTTTCAAAAGCTCTTTTAAATGCTTGATAAATAAGAGAATTTTAAAAATGGTTGAAACCTTCAATAAACCCTCGATAAAGCATTTTAAAAATTTGTTTGTTCTCATCTAAGCACAAAAAATATTGTCAAAATCTATCAAATTATTTCAAAATGTATCAAAAACAAACAAAATGTCAAAAAGTGTTTGAAAATGTTTGTTTATAAATTAGAGGATTATTAAATATGGTTGAAATTTAAATTTTTTTTTAAGGTTTTTAACACACCTCTCATAAAGCAGTTTTTTAATTATTTGCTCTCATTTGAGCACAAATATTGTCAAAAATAATTAAAATTCTTCAAAATATTTCAAACATTTGGAAAATATGTCAAGAAAATTCAAAATATATAAAAAATTTCCAAAAACAGAAAATAAAAACAAGAAAATTTGTCAAAGATTTCAAAATATTTACAAAAAAAAAAAAATAATAAAATGACAATTATTTCAGTGCAGATGGCTTAGAAAAACTATTGATTTTTAAATACCAAAATCTTGACGAAATTGCGACAAATAAATAACAAGTCACTGAATTTATCTAATACACAAACCATTATTTCCACTCTTCCCACTTCAATATAAATACGGCTGTTAAATTTTAAGATTTAAAGTTTTTAATGATGAGTTGGTGTAGCGACCAATGAAACAGTCTGTATAGTCAAAGCTGTTGTGATTGGCTCTATACAGAGCCGTTGTTGTTGTTGTTGTTGGCTGTCGCCTTCTTTGTTCTTCATGTTGTCTTGTTCTCAACATGATTGGCCTAGAGCTCAAAAACTCGTTTTCAGTTTTTAATGATATTTAATATTTTTATCGCCGGCGAAGCAGCGGGTATGTGCTAGTAACAAATATAAATGTAGACCTGGAGGAAGACAGTATAGTACAAGGTGGCGCAAAAATAACCTTCCGATGTTTTTTGGCTGTAATGTAAAAAAACAATGAAAAACTTTGATTCTTCTTGTGGATTATTTTTATTTGGTTTTTTAATTTTTTTTTACATCAAGTCGAGAATATGATGTCATGAAATGGCCGCCGCCACAGTTGATTGTCATTTGAGCCCTTTGTATGGCATTTTCCATCACTTCGGCCAAAACTTCCGGCGATAGGTCCTCACATTCTTGACGGATATTGTCTTTAAGAGCTGCAAGAGTCTGAGGCTTTTTGACATAAACCCGAGACTTCAAAAAGCCCCACAAAAAGAAGTCTGGAGCGGTCAAATCAGGCGATCTTGCTGGCCAGTGCAAATCGCCAAATCGGGAGATTAGGCGCCCGGGAAATGCATCCTTCAGCATATCGGTTGTGGCACGTGCAGTGTGTGCCGTTGCACTGTCCTGTTGGAACCACATGTTTTCCAATCCCAATTCACCAAGTTGCGGCAAAAAGAACTCGTTGATCATTGCTCTGTAGCGCTCACCATTCACAGTAACCGTCTTCGAAGAAAAAAGGTCCGATGACTCCTCCAGCGAAAACAGCACACCATACAGTGACTTTGAGCGGGTGTAATGGCTCTTCGTGGGTTACATGCAGATTTTCAGTGCCCCAGAAGCGTAAATTTTGCTTATTTACGTACCCGCTAAGATGAAAATGGGCCTCATCACTCATGATTATTTTTGATGAAAAATCATCTTCCTCTTGGTGGTGATTAATTCCGCTGTTCTGGAGCAGTGTAGCGTAACATTGTTTATTAACGTGTATTTCGCATGTGTTTACTACACAAATGTCAAAACAGAACTGACATTAGGGACCAATCGCAAAATTTATAGCATTTTCTGATAGGAGGATTACTTTTGCGCCACCTTGTACATGCATCAGAAATAAGAAAAGGAATATTTATAGCAAATACAATCATACCAGCAGATGGACTCAAGCACGTGAAAATACTGAATACAACCAATAATGATATTTATTTGGATAATTGTGATTTAAATATAGAACCACTGAAGAATTTTAAAATTTTAAACTACATCGGTTTAGAACAAAGTGATGAGAATCTTGAAATACACATAGATGGGAAAGATGAAAAAGCTAAACAAGAACTAATTAATTTATGTCACAAATACAGAAACGTTTTCCATAATGAAGGAGATATACTAACAACAAACAATTTTTATAAACAGCAGATAGACTTAATTGACAACTCACCTGTTTATATAAAGAACTACAGACTTCCGCAAACACAACTTCAAGAAATAGAAGATCAAGTACAAAAGTTACTAGAAGAAGATATCATTGAACCATCATTCAGCCCATACAATTCTCCACTTTTAGTTGTACCAAAAAAATCAACAGATGGAACAGCAAAATGGAGACTGGTAGTAGACTTTAGGGCACTAAACAAAAAAATAATTAATGATAAATTCCCACTGACAAGACTAGAAGATGTAGTAGATAAGCTCGGAAATGCGAAATATTTTTCCACGTTGGATATGACAAGTTCTTTTCATCAGATACCACTCATCAAAAATTCAAGAAATATGACAGCATTTTCAACAAATTCAGGGCACTATCATTTCAAGCGCTTACCATTTGGATTAAAAATAGCAACAAATAGTTTTCAACGCATGCTTTCAATTGCATTAAGTGGACTTCAAGAATCAGCATTTCTCTATGTAGATGACATCATTGTTTTTGGATCAAACCTGAGACATCATAACAAAAACTTGGAAAGAGTATTACAAAAATTACAAAGGTACAATTTAAAACTAAACCTCAAGAAATGTGAATTTTTAAAGACAGAAATTGTATACTTAGGACACCTGATAACGTCCAAAGGAATAACAACTGATCCAGCTAAACACAAAACCATAAGGGATTACCCAAAACCAAACAATGCTGATGATACCAGAAGATTTGTAACATTCTGCAATTTCTACAGAAAATTTATTCCAGATTTTGCAGAAATTGCAAGACCACTAAATCAGTTGCTAAAGAAAGGACAGCTTTTTAATTGGACAGAAACATGTGAAGCAGCATTCAACAAGCTAAGAGAAAAGCTAATATCTCCACAAATATTAGCATATCCAGATTTTGATAAACCTTTTATACTGACAACAGATGCATCACAATTTGCTTTAGGAGCAGTACTATCTCAAGGTGAACCAGAACACGACAGACCAATTGCCTATGCCAGCAAAACATTAAATAAACATGAAGTAAATAAGGCAATAATAGAAAAGGAGTTATTAGGAATTCACTGGGGAATCAATTACTTCAGACCATATCTCTATGGAAGAAAGTTCACGGTATACACAGACCATAGACCATTAGTAAGTCTGTTCACACATAAGAATCCATCATCAAAATTAACACGAGTACGACTGGACTTGATGGATTATGACTTTGATATAATTTTTAAACAAGGCAAGATGAATACTAACGCGGATGCACTATCTAGAATAAAATTAGATAGCGATCAATTAAAAAATATGATACCTAAAGAAGCAAATATACAAGTATTAACACGGGCGGCACATAAAAAATTTAACAAGCATGCATGTACAAATAAAAGAATAACCGGTGATAAAAATAAGAACAATGCGCAAATGAGTAACCTGAATAATAATGATAGATCTCAGCAAGTGAAGAGTCATGAACTTCATATATGGGAAGCTACATCATTTTCAGAAGTAAGACGTCTAAAAAATTTAAAATTTATATATAATGAAAAGGCCAAAAATATGAATAATAATGGAGCAAACAACGTTCTTGAGGTGCATAACGAAAAATCTTTACCAGAGTTAAAATTGGTTCAGAGGAAGTTTACATCAAAAACACAAGAACAAAAAGATAATATAATTATAGCTCAAAATAAAGTTCATGCAATACTTAACGAAAAATCTTTACCAGAGGTAAAATTGGTTCTGAGGAAGTTAGTATCAAAAGCAAACGAACAAAATATAGAAATATTAGCGCTAGGAAAGAATGATATCATATTTAATATAATAAAGGTGCACCAATTGAAAAGAATATTTAATGAGATACAAAAAGATACAAAGGAGAAATTAAAAATTATATTGTATCAGCCCCCGAAACAAATAACAAATAAAGCTGAGCAGCTGCAGCTAATTAAAGAAAATCACGACTCAATATTAGGAGGACATATAGGTATTAAAAGATGCATCGCGAAATTAAAACAAAAATATATATGGAAATATTTATCAAAAATGGTTAAAAACTACATAAACAATTGTAATTTATGTAATGAAGTAAAAATAACAAAATATACTAAGGAGAAAATGTGTGTGACGAATACACCAACAACATCATTTGAAACAGTAACTATGGACACAGTTGGAACAATGAGACCCTCTATATTCTAACAATACAATGTGAATTGACAAAATATTTAGTTGCAATTCCTTTAGAATACAAAACAGCGATTTCTGTCGCAAAAGCTATTGTAGAAAAATTCATTCTTAAACATGGATGTTTTAAAATACTAAAAACAGATAAAGGAACAGAATTTACAAATGAATCGCTACAAAACATATGTAAAGAATTAAATATAGAAAAAAGAACGTCAACACCATATCACCATGAAACTGTCGGAACAGTTGAAAGAAATCATAGGGTATTGAATGAATATTTAAGAGGAATGCAAGAGAATGATAATTGGTCAACTTTACTACCGTACTACACATATTGTTACAACACAACGCCACACTCAACAACAACATATTCTCCATTTGAATTAGTATATGGAAAAATTTGCACGCTACCTGGTGAGATTTGGAACAACAACAAAAAATTATATAACTTAGAAGATTATTTGACAGAATTAAAGATTAAACTAAAGTACTCACATAACAAAGCTAAGGAATATTTAGAGAAACATAGAATAGATATATCAAATAAAGAAAATAAGGCAACAAAACACAAATTTAATGTAGGAGGTCTAGTATATTTAAAAGAAGGAAATAAGAAAAAGTTTGATAGACCATTTAAGGGACCATGTGAAATAATTGAAAGAAAAGGTCCAAATAGTGTAATAAAATTAGATAACAAAACATCTGAAGTTCATAATAATAACATAGTATTGTCAAGAACATTAAGTTAAAATAAACATAATAATCAATGTTTAAATATAAGAATTCAAAAAAAAAAATACTTACTATTCACATCTAGAAAGAAATAATTAAAATCACCTTCAAAATAATCTTTATTCATATTCAAGAATTATAAATAAACATTATTCTTTTTCAAAAGGGGCAGGATGTAGTGCACATGTGGCCAGCACTAACCTACCTCAACAATAACATAAACACACAACGCTACAAACGCTCTACGTTGGTCTCACTGCATACCTGCAGCGAAACCAAAGCATGAAGCGCAAGCAGTGACAAACTCAAGTGCTACTAGCGGCATGATTCATGTTATACATTGTGAAAACAAATCGCTGCCAAAATTAAGTCATTGGAGTTTGTAACCTGTAAGTGGGTTGTGATGGATATTATTACAAACAAATGTGTAAGTAAGTAAAAAGTAATAGTAAGCAGATGTGTAATAATTGTATTTAGATTTCATGACTTTTAATTGTATATGTGTAAGAACTTATTTAGAATAAATATTATTTTGAGTGAAAAGAAAATATTGTCACTTTTCACTCAATATTTTTATTATAAAAACCCGAATTGGGGTTAAATAAAATCAGTCTTAGAATCACATAAAAAAAAGAAGTCTTTTCTATTAACTCAAATCAAGCCTTGTGGCTTATTCAATATTTGACTATATTGAAACACTGCCTTGTGGCAGAGTATGAAATAAAGCCTTGCGGCTGAGATTGAAAGGCCTTGTGGCCAAGAATCCCCTTTGTCCTTAGATAGGGAAGTTACGGAAGTAACAACCTTTTATACACTTTACAAAATTAAATTTCTTAAGTGCAGAATCAAGCTCCTCGTTCCACTTTTGCCCCGATTGTTTTAGTCCATATAGTGCCTTGTTCCATTTGCATACTTTATTGTAATTTTCCTTGTCAACAAACGATTCAGGTTGCATCATGAATATTTCTTCATCCAGCTTTCCATTTAAATACGCCGTTGCCACATCTAGAGTGGCATCCAGGAACAAATCGTATTCAGCAGCGATAGCCAAATCAAACGGATTGGCGAGTATCGTACAACTGGAGAAAATATTTCTTGGAAGTCGACGCCATACCTTTGACTGCATCCTTTCGCTTCTAGACGCGCCTTGTGTCGCACGGCAACGCTATCCTTATCACGCTTGACACTGGACACCCATTTTGATTTTATAGGTTGGCGGCCTTGAGGCAAATCCACGAGAGACCACGTCGCACTTTGCATTGAGGACTGGTACTCGGATTGCATGACAGCTCTCCATTTGTCATTGTCTGCGCTTTGCAATGCGTCTTTAAAAGTTAAAGGATTCTCAGATTTCATAAAATTTACCTGTGACTTTGCTGTTTTCCGTGGTCGTAGCTTCATCAGTGATATCGGGGCAACTTCTGCTACTTCTTCGACTATATTTTCCACATCGGCTTCGCTGCTGGATCCGTCGTCAACATCAGTATTGCTACCGGCACTGTCGATTCAAGTTTTGCGCGGGCTCAATTTTGTTTTTGAGCGGGCGTGGATTTTGTAGTTGTGGCTGATTGCGAGACTTGCTTGCAAAAAATGCAGCTTCATTGGTCTCTACTCTCTCAGATTCTGATTTTCTTCTTTTTTCTTCCTCCAACAACTTTTTCTTAAGTACAGTTGTGCTTGGCAAACTATCTCTCGATTCGATAGCAATTATAAATTTCTCGTAACTTTTGGGCAAGCTGGAAAGCATGATTATAGCAAGTAATTCATCTTGCAATTTTATGCCTTGCTAAACAAGTTTTTCGAACAAATCAAAAAATTTGTTTAAATGCTCCGACATGGAATCTTCGTCACCCATTTTCAAATTGACCAACGAAATAAAAATTGTGACCTTACGCGCTGGACCACTTGGCGAATGTACTGCTGCCAATTGTATATAGTCAGTGTGCTTTGCACATTTTATTGACCATGACTAAGATAATACAAGATTGAACGAAAGAATAAAGTGATACAGTTTTGCAAGTGTTGCCAATACAGTATTAAGCAAAAGTTACTATAAAAGGGAATTTTACTAACAAATACATTTGGCGCTCAACTACTTGGTGTGGAAGAAAGATTGAAAGCACACGCGAAGCAGGAGATTAAAGAATCAGAGGAGCGCATTCGAGAGCATACTGATAGTCTGTTCAGAAGACTCTCTTCAAACCTAGCACGCTTTGTCAGCAGACTTGAGTGTGAGATAGGCCACGGTATAATAATACAAGGTAGCAATGACAGTTGTTTGGGAAACCATCTCCACACTCACTTACTTTGCTATCGAGTAAGCTTATCTCATGGTATAATAATACATGGTATAATAATACAATACAATAATACAATAATACAAGGTAGCATTGACAACTGCTTATTTTCTCTTCTACAAGAAAACATCTCCTGTCAAAAATCGCTGTTTGTGAAAATGCATCTGCAGCTGCTGAGGTTGGTGTTTTTTTCACTTCAAAGTTTTCAATGGCCGATTGTGAGCGCTCTCTTTTTGAGTATATTTTTTGACAGGAGATGTTTTCCCAAGTACATATCTGTCAATGCTACCTTGTATTATTATACCATGTTATTATACCATGAGCAACAATAATAACAAAAGCAGAGTTGACCATTCTTCTGACGCTGTTCTCTTCAGACCACCTCTGCTAACGGATGAAAACCTAAAGAGTGCATTCGACTCTATTTGTCGCTCCATCGATTTCCACTCGCCACCTATTAGAGACATATTTCGTTCAAAGCCGAAATCTAACTACACAAGTGGTGTGGTTATTATTAAATTTTACTCGCCTTATGATAGGAATAGAGCATTGAAGGTTTTTGGGGACTACCGTCGGCAAACAAAGAGATCGGTTAATCTAAGAGGAGTGACATTGACTCTGACAATAATGTCTATTTGCACGAGAGTATGCCTGCTAAAACAAGAAGAGTTCACTTGTAAACGCAAAAAAACCATTTTCAACGTTTTTACTCTACGTGGCTCTGTGTTAATCAGAATGCGGAAAAATGGGGAACCAATGCAAAGTAATAGTATCGATGAAATGCAGACTGTCATCGGTGCTGCTGTGCGCGAAGATGAATGTTGATGATCTATGCTTATTTATTTTATTTTTGGGATTAAATGTTTCATTCTTTATTTCATTATATTTCATTATTATATTATCTCTGATATGGTCGATTTGCCCACTTCCTTTAATTTATTTTTGTTTCTTCTTATCTTATTCTTATCTTTATTCTATATATTTCTTTTCCTTCTATCATACTTATGGTTCTGTTTTTTCAAATAATCTGTGGTTTTTAGTGTTTTAGGTACTAGCGATATCCAAAAAACCCTGATTGGCGTGCTGTGTAAGCAACTCTCTGGTCTGAACATAGTCCACTTTGACGCGAGAAGCCTTAATGATGTTGAGTTTGATGTTGTTCGGCATTATTTTGAAAATTCAGCTCTTCATATTATTTGTGTATCTGAAAACTGGTTTCATAGACATAAATGATACCTGTTTGAATATAAATAATTTTAAGCTTTATCGTAATGATCGTGCTGATAAGAAAGGCGGGGGTGTTGCAATCTACTGTAAAGATAATTTAAATGTGAATCTGTTAAGAATGTCCAGCGTTCTGAGATAGAATTTATAAATATTGAAATTCGTGTTAATTGTGCTGAGGTATTTGTGTCTTGTGTGTATGATCCCTATCGTAACTGTTGCTTGGATCAATTGTTTTCTACTCTGTCAGATTGTGCGATTGGCTACAACCATTTTTTTCCAGTGGTGATTTTAATATAAACATATTATGTAAAGACAATCTTGTTAGTCGCTTTCTCGATAGATTTTCTGAAGTTGGTCTTCAAACCGTTAATTCAAGCATACCTACTCGCTATGCAAATAACGCGTCTCCAAGCTTGTTATATATTTTTGTTGTCGCCGATATTTTTTCTGTCTTGCTTTTTGATCAATTGTCCTTTGTTTTTGACCATGATCTCATTTTTTGTTCTTTAAATGTAAATATATCACAAGTTGTTATTGAAAAAAACAATTTCCTTTAGGGATTATTAGTCCATTGATCATGGCTCTTTGTTAAGTGACGTATGTTCTATTAACTGGTCTGAGTGCTGATTAATGAGTTCTGTGAATGAGAAGTATTTTATGAATGTAATTTTTCTACTTTATGACTCGCATGTTCCTTTAGTCACTCGCCGAGTAACTAACATAAGTTGTCCCTGGTTCAAAAATAATATAAAATTAGCCCTAAAAATGCGTAATACAACTTACAATCGTTCGAAAAGGAGTCCCACAACATCGAATTGGGAGCAACACAAAAGACCGAAAAATATATTTTGCTAACTCTACGGTCAGAACAGTAAAGCGCATATTTTTCAGGTCCAAACTAAGTTTTCGCTTCCATCTTACGATAAAAGCTTTGGAGCAATCTAAAGCAAGCTGGTGTGTGCAGCGTGAAATCCAACGATTGTCGGGTTGACCGTAATACCCCAAACGATTACTTTATAGCCAGCTTAACATCGCCTGATAATGTGACTGCTTTTAATCCGAGTCCTTTAAGTTCTTAATTTATAAGTAATTTTGAGATTGTTGCTGTTAATGAATGTGATGTTGGTCGGTGTGTTAGTAAAATAAAATCCAACGGGTGAAGATCGATTATAATCAATTATTATCAATTATTATTATTATCGATTATTATCAATTAAATTTATAAAAATTATTTTCGGATGAATTTTTTTAGTGTTTGACCTAAGTAATGAATCTATTTTGGGATCAACATCCGCAGGGCAAAGGATACCAACAACACAATGCTCAAAACAACAACACAAAGCTAAGCTTAAATCATAAAAAATCATGCCTAACAAATAAGATCGGAAAAAAGGTCAGATATCGCAAATTTATTTTATGTCATCTACGAGGCGGACACACATCCATACTTACACATGAAAAACGGTAAAAATAGTGCAAGTTTCATACATGCATTTGTATCAAGTTCTAGCTACCACTTTCAAAAAATTTTGATGCACTCGTGGGGGAGTGGAAAAATGTCATTCACGGTGATAGCTCTCAATTAGCTGTCATCAGAACTAAACTGAAACGCATATAGTTAACATTAACTGTGCTCTGTTAAGTTCATGAAATCTCTTTATAATATATGCTATTTGCCCATGATACAACTACAAGGTAGGCTCATTTTAAAATGGCTGCGCAAACGTGAAATTTCGCAACAACAAAGCTATAGGAGCTACAAACGTTAAAGGAAAAAGCAACAACAACAATTTGAAAAACTCAAAATTACCAGCTGATTTTGACAACTAATGCACCCTGCTCTCCAATATGAGCCTACTTTGTTATTGTATAATGGCCTTGCCACTATTTTTTTCGGAATACAAACTTAATATATATTGTATAGGGTGTTTTTTTTTAGGGGTTTGTTTTTCGAATAGAGATAAAACTGGCATTTTGTGGTCAAATCTGGCAACTCTAAGTCAACTCTAGTTTGGTTTGCCATTTCATCATGAACAGGTTGACAAAAGAACAACGCTTGCAAATGGGCCGAAAATGAGATTGATCTCGATGCTGATTTTCATCGCAAAATTTTGTTCAGTGATGAGGCTCAGTTTTGGTTGAATGGCTACGTCAACAAGCAAAATTGCCGCATTTGGAGTGAAGAGAATCCACATGAGATCCTTGAGACGCCATTACATCCACAAAAACTGACTGCTTGGTGTGCTCTATGGGCTGGTGGAGTCATTGGGCCATACTTCTTCCGAAATAATGCTGGAGAGTCAGTTACCGTTAATGGAGACCGGTATAGAGCCATGATAACCAACTATTTTGTTCCCGAGTTGGATTCCATGAATGTGGATGAGTTGTGGTTCCAACAAGACGGCGCTACATGTCACACAGCGCACGTCACAATCGATTTATTGAAGGAAACATTCGATGAGCGCATAATTTCGCGGAATGGACCTGTCAATTGGCCACCAAGATCGTGTGATTTGACACCATTGGATTATTTTCTTTGGGGATATGTGAAGTCGCTCGTCTACGCCAACAAACCAGTAACGGTAGGGGACTTGGAGGCCAACATTCGTGGCGTTATTGCCGACATACGGCCCCATATGCTCGAAAAAGTGGTTGAAAATTGGACCTGTAGAATTGGCTTTATTCGAGCCAGCCGCGGCGTCCACATGCCCGAAATCATATTTAAACATTAATGGCATAAAATTATCCTTCCAATAAAGCCAAATTGATGGACATTAAAACGATTTTCTGGTGTTTTATTTCAATTCGAAGTTCTATACCTCTAAAAAAAACACCCTATATAAGGAGCTACGCAAAACAATGTCACAGCAATAAATCTACCTCATCGGTACTTAACTTTCATTTTTATTTGTGCCTTTAAAACTAAAAATAAAAAATTACCGGTTATTTTGTGCTCAAAAAATATGGGACAAATTTTAATTTTTATTTTTGTCTTAAAAAAATTAAAACCAAAAAAAATACCTTTTTGTTCAAATTTTTAAAAGTGAAAAGATAACTTTTTGGATTTGAGTGAAAAATGCACACTTAAACCGGTTTCTGCATTATATGCCGAATATTAACGAGTAGTTATAAAATGCCCATTATTTGAAATCACTGAACAAGCAACATTGGTTTTGGTCGTACTGAACTCAAACAAATAATACAATTTGACATCTATCAACAGTTCCTCTCTTTCGCTCTCAATTTTTTGATAGAAAAAAAGCTATTCTTGGTGGTGTCAAAAACTCACTTACACCTTATTATTATTACACCATGAGCGCAATTAAGATTTTCGCAATGCAGACCAGTGTTGCCACTTAAAAAATTTTTTTTACCAAATTTTTACTGAAAACCTGCCCCAAATTTGTTTCCAACCTATGAACCAACAAATTTTACCTTTAAACAACAATACATGCATTGTTACTTTGAGTTTTCACTTTATAAATTTACAAAAAAAAAATATATATATATATAAGTTTGTTTACAAAATGTAAAATCCAAGAATTTGTTTTTACTTCAATTATTTCATTATAAGTTAAATTATTTTTTAGAAATATATCAGCTTTAGTACTTATGAAAATAATGGATACATCTGAAATACTTTTTGGCATTTGTGATTTATGACAGGGTTGTTTTGAAGTGAATTAATTTTATGTCAGAGTTCCTAAAATTGTAGCAAGTGAGCAAATTATTTGTTGCTTATTTTTTTATTTTTGTTTGAGTTACTTCTTAATTGTTTGAATTCTGAAATTTCTCAAGCCTACCTAAACTTCATAATTATAATTGCAACAAACCAACCAAACTACCAAGTAATATTAATATAGGGTGTTTTTTTTAGGGGTTTGTTTTTCGAATAGAGATAAAACACAAGAAAATCGTTTTATTGTCCATCAATTTGGCTTTATTGGAAGGATAATTTTATGCCATTAATGTTTAAATATGATTTCGGGCATGTGGCCGCCGCGGCTGGCTCGAATAAAGCCAATTCTACAGGTCCAATTTTCAACCACTTTTTCGAGCATATGGGGCCGTATGTCGGCAATAACGCCACAAATGTTGGCCTCCAAGTCCCCTAACGTTTCTGGTTTGTTGGCGTAGACGAGCGACTTCACATATCCCCAAAGAAAATAATCCAATGGTGTCAAATCACACGATCTTGGTGGCCAATTGACAGGTCCATTCCGCGAAATTATGCGCTCATCGAATGTTTCCTTCAATAAATCGATTGTGACGTGCGCTGTGTGACATGTAGCGCCGTCTTGTTGGAACCACAACTCATCCACATTCATGCCAACCAATTCGGGAAAAAAATAGTCGGTTATCATGGCTCTATACCGGTCTCCATTAACGGTAACTGACTCTCCAGCATTATTTCGGAAGAAGTATGGCCCAATGAATCCACCAGCCCATAGAGCACACGAAACAGTCAGTTTTTGTGGATGTAATGGCGGGTCAAGGATCTCATGTGGATTCTCTTCACTCCAAATGCGGCAATTTTGCTTGTTGACGTAGCCATTCAACCAAAAATGAGCCTCATCACTGAACAAAATTTTGCGATGAAAATCAGCATCGAGATCAATCTCATTTTCGGCCCATTTGCAAGCGTTGTTCTTTTGTCAACCTGTTCATGATGAAATGGCAAACCAAACTAGAGTTGACTTAGAGTTGCCAGATTTGACCACAAAATGCCAGTTTTATCTCTATTCGAAAAACAAACCCCTAAAAAAAACACCCTGTTCATATGCAAAAAAATTATTTTGAAAAACAATTTTTTAAATGCACCTGACGACTCTGACCTACGTCAAATAAAAATAATCCCTTTTTAAGAAACCATCCTCTTAATATGCAGAATAAGCAACACTTGCTTTTTTTAATATGATGCTCTCGCTCTCACACTTTCTATAAATCTACGCTCTTAGTTCTCTTACAGTTTTCCGTTCCGTTCAGTTACGAGTGTGTGCGCTTAGGCGCACGCTGGCGCCCATTTTCGTAGAATGTGCGCAAATGTGCCCGTCCCTAGTCTAGGGGGTTCAGACGATACTACATATTGTCAAACCTAGTGTGATGGCTGAACAATAGGGCGTATCGAAAAATTTAGATCGTACTCTAAGACATCTCAAAAGTTGCATTGGGTTGTCAAGATCACCCAAAAAAAAATTTAGGGAAAAAAGTATGTCCTCCTGTCCCGCAAGGACAAAGTTGTTTTTTGAGGAAAACAGTAAAAAATAATGATTTTAAAATGCTTTGACTTGTCTTAAAGTAAAAGTAAGTATAGGCTTAAACTAACAATATATTGCTAAACACGATGCCACTCACGATTTTTATCCACATTGTCCTGTGTGAGGAATATTCGTAGTTTTTTTTATAAAAGTCAAAGCATTTTAAGATCGTTATTTTTTACTGTTTTCCTCAAAAAACAACTTTATCCTTGCGGCACAGGAAGACATCCTTTTTTTTCCTTAAAATTTTTTTTTTTGTGATCTTGACAACCCCATGTATCTTTTGAGACCTCTAAGAATGTGAAATTCGAAAAAAATTGTAGTTCGATACGCCCAACTGAACAACTGTAAATTAAGCTTTGCGACTGAACGATCCCACATGTTGCCAAACCTCATTAAGCTAAAAAATTTCGTATAGACAAAAAGTCAAACGTTTTGGCAGCAACTGCAATAATAAATGAATTTATCAGAAGATGAAGAGGATTTTTATAGATAACGAAAAAGGAGCGGTAAAGTTTGAAATATTGATTTTTATTTTTGCCTTAAAAAAATAAAAAGCAAAAATAATTATCATTATTATAATTATTTATAATAACACGGTGTAACAGTGAAAATAAACTCGGCTCGAGACATAGTAGAGGTTGTAGGTCTAGTTGAACATAAGATAACTGCATACTTAGTTTTTTGAATATACCCTCAAAATCGGGATTTGTGGTCAAAAAACCGATTTTAGGTAGGTGCATGTATAGTTTGTTATGTAACTCCGTTATATCTAGCTCAATTTTAAAAATTTAAACATTGATAAAAAGAAGAAAAATATACCCTTCATATAATATATAGACCGTTTTTTTACAAAAAGAATTGACAAAGTTACAGGTAAAATCATTTGAAAATTTCTCATTTTTTTTTAATTTTTTCAACTTCAACAACGTTTTGTTAACAAATTTTGTTTTGTGGCACTATTAGTTTTAGCAGGATTCTGAAAGCCTGTTAAATTTTGCGTTCAACAAGCTATCATTTACTTAAATTGGCTGAAATACAAATGCACTATCGAATTTTTAGTATTTGTAATAAAATACAAAAAATTTTAATTTTTTTTTTTTTTCTAAAAATGTTTATTTGACCTTTTTCGTTTATATACAATTATAATCGATTTCACGTTTTAGGCACCAGCAGAAGTCTGCCAGCATGTTTATGGAATTTTATCCCTGAAAGCCGGTTTCTATAGCTTCCATCTCCTGGTGGAACCTTTCTCCTTGTTCATCACTAAACTGCCCAAGGCTATTCGGGAAAAAGTTTATATGGGAGTGCAAAAAATGTATTTTAATTGACATATTGCAGCGCATTTCTTCGTAGGTACTTAAAAATTCATTTACAACATCTTAGTAATTTCGACTCTTCTTGTTGCCGAGGAAATAAATGCATAACGAAATAAAACTATTCCAAGCTCTTTTTTTCAACTGGATTTAATTTAGAAACGAAATCAGTGTCCAAGAAAATTTTCCAAATTTGTGGGCCCACAAATAAACCTCAGAATAACCGAAATGAATAAATTACTTTTATAAAAGATTTGAACGTGCAGGATAATTTCTTTGATTTTGGACTCACTTAACATAGGAAACGCTGCAATCAGATTTTTTTTTTGTTTTTTTTAGCTTTGAACCAAGGATTTCAGGTGGAATACCTATTCAGTCAAGTCTGCCTTGGTTCGAGGTGGAATACCTATTCAGTCAAGTCTGCCTTGGTTCGAAAATGGGATGATAGATTAGTGGGGAGGAAAGGGCAATCAAGTGAAACACGTGTAGGATGTTCTAAGCGTGGTGGAAAGCCAAAGAAACATATGAATTTGAATCAGACGCAAGTGTTATCTCATCCACAAACTTCTCTACCATCAACTACAACTTCATGTCGTAAATATTGATGAATTTTTAATTTCAGTTAATTAGAAATGAGGATAGAAAATTAAGAAAGGTTAAAATCGAAGGACTATGGCCTGGCCAGGAATCGAACCCGGGACCTCTGAAGTGGCAGTCGAGCACGCTACCAACTCGACTACCGAGGCCGCGGTAGGATTACATTTTCAGGTCGCACCAATGGAGTATTCAAAACATATTTTTTGCCAACTTGAAATGAAGCACGCAGTGGCTACTCCTTTTGCTTATTTTTATTAGTCGCACGACTATCCCATTCGCAAATAATGCAAGGATACTTAGTATATCCACCTTGCATTCCAAACAGTATTGTTAGAGCCTTTAAGTCGGCGACATACATATATCAGAATTTAACATATCAAGAATCAAACAAAAAGATTTTAAATAAATTATACTCTTGCAAGATCCGTCAATAAACAAACGCCATTCATTCGGAAAGTGTTTGTGATTGAAAACTGCAAACAGTTCCGTCACATCCGGGCAATACACCAGCTTTATGATAATATATATAAACGAAAAAGGTCAAAAAAACATTTTTTTAAAAAAAAAAATTTTTTTTGTATTTTATTACGAATACTAAAAATTCGATAGTGCTTTTGTATTTTAGCCAATTGAAGTTAATGATAGCTTTTTGAAAGCAAAATTTAACAGGCTTTCAGAATCCTGCTAAAACTAATAGTGCCACAAAACAAAATTTGTTAACAAAACGTTGTTGAAGTTGAAAAAATTAAAAAAAAAATGAGAAATTTTCAAATGATTTTACCTGTAACTTTGTCAATTCTTTTTGTAAAAAAACGGTCTATATATATGAAGGGTATATTTTTCTTCTTTTTATCAATGTTTAAATTTTTAAAATTGAGCTAGATATAACGGAGTTACATAACAAACTATACATGCACATACCTAAAATCGGTTTTTTGACCACAAATCCCGATTTTGAGGGTATATTAAAAAAACTAAGTATGCAGTTATCTTCTGTGTCTCGAGGCAAGTTTTTTGATTTGTTTTCATTTTGTAACACCGTGTAATTTATTGGTGTGGCGTCCGTGGCGTAGTTGGTTAAAGTGCGTGGCCGCTATGTCAAAGAACCTTGGAGACCCAGGTTCGAACCCCAGCCAGCGACAGAAAATTATTTGAATTAAAATGATTTTTCTGTACGGCCGCCACCTCTCTGCAGACAATGGCAAACCTCAGAGAGTAATCAAAATGCCATGTAAAGCTTCTTGAGAATAAGAACATTCCGTTCATCGCCGTTCGGAGTCGGCGTAAAGCATGTAGGTCCATTTCTCGGTCAATTGTGTACAAACTTAATAACACGCACAACACAATTGATCATAAGAAGCTAGGTCAAAGTCCTTTCAAGGGCTGAAATGGCCAGTTATTTATTTATTTTTTATAATAATTTATTAATGTAAGTACACTAACTATTACAGAACTATAGTACAGAACTAATTTCAAAGTACAAAGTGGCAGGATTTCACACATTGAATACGTCTTATCATTATTAATATTATAAACTAGCTTTTTCCTGGTGCGCTTTGCTGCACCTTATCTAGATAAGTACCGGAAAATGTTGCAATGCCTTCAGCGTTAGTATTTCTAAACCATCTCGTACTCGAAACATAGGAGTAGTTCTTAAATTACTTGACCGATTTTAAATTTTTTTTTACCCCTCTCCGGTACTCTTCGTAGTGCATTTCAAAAACACTCCCCTCCACCCCCATTAAGTAACGTATTATATGAAATAAAAAAATTAATTGATTAAAATATATTCGAAAATAGAAAAAATAACTGTCGAAAAGCAAGCAAAGAAAAGTTATGCCCTTATTACACTTGCCAATAATTAACACTCAATTTAAACGGTCAAACATGAAGATGTAAGGATGAAAATGTTTTGAAGTGTTGGGTTGTATTAATTTAAATTTTTTTGAGTTTTTTTTTATTTTTGGCCACATTACTATATCTGAGACCCCCTCCCCCATTCGTTACTTATCGTAGTACATTTTAAAACCTCTCTCTCTACTAAATTGGTAACGTAATTTATGAATGAGCTAAATCGGCTCAGTAGTTTTGGAGTCTATAGCAGCGTTCTCGTTTGTAAATTTTTTGCATTTTTCATTTCCCAGCAGTGGACCAAGTAGTAACTTCATTCTTACTTCTATGTTCTTGGTCTTTTAGTTCCATAGCTTTTCTGTGTCATAAATTTGGCTTGTATGGGTAGAGACACACATCCTTGTCCAATGCATGTCACCTTTCTAGTAGAAGGACATCACCAAATGGTATCTACATTCTGAGTTTCAATGTTCTGTGACTTTTACTTCTATAGCTATTCTATATTGTACATTTGGCTTATATGGGTGGAGCCACTCCCCGTTTTCGAATGCCCGTGCCAGTTTTTCAGTAGAAAGACCTTCATTGTTATACGACATTTAGTTCCAATGCAATTCGATATCATAAATTTGGCCTGTGTGGCCAAATTCCCATTTATCTAATGTTCGCTCAAATATATAGTAATGGCCTCTTGGGCCCATAGCATCTACATATCAAGTTTCACTATCAAAACATGTACAACTCAGGAATAATAATGATTTCTAAAAAGTGGGCATATATATATAGTTAGACCACGCCCAGTTTTAGTATATTTACTGACTAATACGACAAATTTTAGTCTAATACGACCAAACCCGTCTTAAATAAAGCATTTTTATTGATTTGTGGGCGGTAAAGGGGGTATGGAAAAAAAGGGGTATGGATTATTTTTTCTATGCCTAAATTTTTCGCGCAAATTCAATTTATTTCCAATTTCCTTTGCAAATATTTCCCCATATACACCATATGTGCGCACCTGTATTTGTTGACACCTGTATTGTTGATAAGTTCACTAAAATGGCTATAATTCATGAACCACTACACCAGAGGCGCAACCAAGAATTTGTTTTGGGGGGGGGGGGGGTTTATAACTATATGTATATAAAAGAAAATGTACGTAACTATAGCGGCTATGGTGTAATGAGTCCAAATATTGCACTCAAAACGTTAATTCTACCACAATGGCAGCAAACATAAGTGGGCATATAGGTTACAAATTTTAATAAAACCGACCGATTTTGTAGCCTCGAAAATCGATTTTTTCAAATGGAAGCAATTTTGTTTTTTTTTTCGGCGGAAAAAAATTATCCTACTTCAGGCGATAGCCACTTAAACAAGGATTAATTTGATTTTTTTTAATTTTTCCTCAGATGCTCCAGACTGGTTATAACCTGCACACCGTCATATTTTTGCATTTTTTTAAAAAAAATAAAATAACGTCAAAAACCGCTTCAAAAATTCTGAAACAAATTTTTTTTTTTGTATTCTTTAAATGTTAATAAATATGTGTGCAAAATTTGAGAACGATTTTACAGAATTATTTTTCTGTACAGATAAAGCAATGTGAGGCCGTTTAGTCTATCTTGCAACATCGTGTTTTTAGGTTTTGAGTCGGCGATGTACTGAAAATGTTTATTAATTTTCACATATAGTTACTGGAAGAGTTGCAGGGATAATAAGTAAATTATTGTATATATTGCCCATTTCAGATTGAGGTCACCTATCGCACTGACTAGTCGCACTGACCATCTCCGATTTGGCTACATTTTGTTCCTAGATTGGTTTATTACTTAGAAAATCAAATCCGAAGTTATAAATTTTTAGAACCATTTTTCAAGGCCAAAATAGGGTGTATTTTGCAACGACGTAGCTCAGTCAATTTAATTCCGATTTTCGTATATATAAAACTTTTAGAAAAATTGCAGTAAGTTGGCCCATTCTTAATTTCAAAGTTTAATGCCATGTCAACAACAGACGCTATAATTTTTTTTCAGTTTCTTTATTTTGGTTTTTTATACGTTTTAATACCTTTTCAACGATATAAAATTAAGGTGTGTTCTTGAAGGGTTCAAAAGTTCGTGCGTAAAACATGTTGTGTCAAGGAATTTTCAATACAAATTCAACTAGCTATCGACTTTTTTTATTTTTGTTTTTTAAGAGTCAAGAAAAGAAAATTGGATGAAAATTGAATGTGTAGTTGAATTTTTATTGAAAATTCTTTAACACTGCACGTTTTACACCATAACTTTTGAACCCTTCAAGAGCACACCTTAATTTTATATCGTTGAAAAGGTATTAAAACGTATAAAAAACCAAAATAAAGAAACTAAAAAAAATTATAGCATGCCAAATATAGTTGGCATGGCGTTAAACTTTGAAATTAACATTGGGTCAATTTACAGCAAGTTTTCTAAAAGTTTTATATTTTATCCTTAAAATAGAGGAGATAACCATTCCAATTATTCCTAAGTTAATAAAATTTTATTTAAATTGACTGAGCTACATTGTCTAAAAATAGGCCCTATTTTGGCATTTTTTTGAAACTTTAAACTCCGGAATAGGTTTTCTTAGCAAAAAACCAACCTAAAAACAAATTTTAAGTCAAATCGGAGATGGTCAATGCGACTGATAGGTCAATCTGAAATGGGCGATATATATTTGGATATATATCTGTTGTGGATAGAGAGACCGCGATTTATTAAAATTGATTTTATGTTTGTTCTTTTCATTAATAATGCATTTTGATTTATGCTTCATCTAAAAAACAAAATTACAACAAAAATGATTGAACGGAAATGAATGATTTTACTTTTATGAGTTTAATGTCTACTTCCGGCTATTAAGGCCTTAAGTTTTGTCACGAAGCACGAATAAGTAAGAACTTTTTTGGATATTGATAAATTATTATTATTTTGTTTTTTTTAGGTCATCAAAATCTCCTTCCAAATCATATTTATATTATGCGATTAGTTTTTCAAAAGCGCCTAAAGCTTCAACATTTAGCGATTTTTTTGCATCAGGAAAATGTGATTGAAATCCAATTAGAATGTATCTATGTTTTAAAAATCTGTCACTCGGGCTTGTGATAAATGTATCCAAGAAAGGTATGTAAATCGATATGCGATACGATTCAACACATTGTGTGTTAGGGTGGAAAGATGAAACTTTTGGTCTCGTCAAAATGAATCCAATGGTTTCTGCTTATTTTTCAGCATTTATATAGAATTTTTTTAATTTTATTTCAGCATTATCTCTTACATTTTTTACTTCTTGCAAACTGATTGACTAAATCGACTGTTTGTGTGAAATCAATGTTTTCGAAGAAATTTGCATAAAATATATGAATAACCAAATACTTGGTTAATACACTGCGAAGATATAAGAAAGTCTGTCGTTTGTAGACATGGGTAACGCTGCGCTGCGTTACGCTATTGCGTTGAAGCACTTAAATGCGTTACTGCGCTAATTCAATAGCGCAATAATACAAATGACGCTTAAAGAAAAATGAGAAAATATTTTTGCAGCGAGCCAAAATTGCACAAGTTCTATGTCGCCTTAAACATGGAGATAAAATGTTCGAAGCGAACAAGGTCGAAGAAGATGCTGTTAAGTATATGAAGTGTGTTTGATTGTGATGATGCTTTGCCGATCACGCAATGGTTTTTTAA
This sequence comes from Pherbina coryleti, assembly GCA_943735915.1. Lineage (NCBI taxonomy): Eukaryota > Metazoa > Arthropoda > Insecta > Diptera > Sciomyzidae > Pherbina > Pherbina coryleti. Next base: position 81,075,768 of record OX030948.1, read on the forward strand.
ATTTGTCGAACGTGTTCGATGTTAAGAGTACAAACAAACTTGAATCAAACTTAAAACTTTCTGCAATGCCAGAATCCTTTGTTGTTTTAGTTTTGTTTGAAGCGCACTCTAAAAACTCACCGCATTCAAGAAATTGCCCACATAACGCAATTCAAAAATAGCTTGCGCAGATAAACATGTTGATAATACAGGTATCATAATATTTAAAACTGCTTCATAACGCAATTGCGTTAAAGTATTACGCTGCTACAGTGAACTGAGCTTGCGTTAGTGTAGCAGCGTAGCATTTTTTTCCAGGTTACCAATCTCAAGTTGTTTTTTAACTATAATCTAAATGACGCATCTTAAGTATTTTCGTTTATATATTTTTACTTTTTTCTATTAATTTATTCACTACTTAATATAAAAGTACAAATTTTCATGTTATTTTATGAACAGAATTTATTTTATCTGCCATTATTATTATATTGAATATGATTTTAATAAAAATATGAAAAATTCAAGGATAGAAAATAACGGTTATTTTTTAATTTTTACATTAAAAGATCATATAAAAAAAGATGTAAAATAATTTTTAATATAGCAATATGAAGCTAGTGAGTCAGAGATTCCGTTTTTGGCATGATTTATTTTTCATGATTTTTAAGAAAGAAATCATCTTCATTCAATTATTTGTGATCGATTCTTTTTTCGATCATATATTAAAATTATTTTTGATCCTTATTTTTTCGATCTGAAATAAAAATTATTTATTTGATCGTTATATTTTCAATCATAAATATAAATTATATGTTATCGTTATTTTTTTCGATATAAAAATCATTTTGTGATCGTTATATTTTCGATCAGAAATAAAAATCATTTCTTGATCGATATTTTTTTCAAGCAGAAATAAAAGTTATTTTTAATGGAATTTTTTCCAATCAGCAATAAAAATTATTACTGATCGTTATTTTTTCGAATTAGAAATAAAAATTATTTCAAGATTGAAATAATATCGATTGAAATTTCTATCAAATCAATATTTACAAATAAAACTGTTTTGAGTTAAAATAAAGAAGTTATTGCTTCGAACCCACGTTACCAAGTTAGCTAGTCGTCTTGGACAAGGATTTGAACAACGATTTTGACGAAGATAAGGGCAAGATCTTAGACATGGATTTGGAAAAGGATTTGGATTAGTACTTGGACAAAGATTAGGTAAGGCAAAGATTTGGTCAAGGATTAGGACAAGGATTAGAATAAGGACCAAGACAAGAATTTGAATAAGACCTTAGACAAGAAAATATTAGTAGGATTAGTAGACAAACTGGTAGCATGAAATGGTTGCAAAAAATAGTAGTAAAAAATATTGATGGAAAATAGTACTAGAACACTAAAGAAAATATTAGTAGAAAATAGCTGTAGAAAATAGAAGTACAAAATATAAGTAGTGTCCCATCTTGTTTCGTTTTCAATATATGGCGTTTTTTCTAATTTTTAAGGTTATCATATCGACCAACCCCTCTACCTGAGCGTCGAGATTTCGATGCCACCCACCTTCTTTAGAAAAGCCAAAACCACTTTTATTTTTTCCTATCTTTTTTTGTTTCCGAGTTATAGCGCTTTTTTAAGTTTTGATTTTATTATAATTTATATCTTAATATACACGTTACTTTTTTGATCGATTTAATATAGATCAAAAAATAATTTTTTTAATCTGATCGAAAAAATATCGATCAATGATTGATTTTTATTTCTGGTCTAAAAAATATCGATCAAAAGTAACTTTTATTTCTGATCGAAAAAATAATAGTCACAAAATGATTTTTATTTCCGATCGAAAAAATAACAAAAAAATAACTTTTTTCTGATTGAAAAAAACGACCAAAAATAATTTTTATTTCTAATCGAACAAATAACGACAAAAAATAATTGTTATAAAAGGATTGATTGATAGCGATAATCGTTATTTGCGGTCCCTGGAAAAATTAATGACATTTTAATTTTTTTATAGTTTTCATATGTTAAGCAGCGCTATTTTTTGTTTTGCGCTAAAGCTAAATATTGCGCTAAAAAAAAAAGCTCAAAAATAGCGCAGTAACCCAAAATCGCAGGAAATTGTATTTGCTTCATGTACAGTTTTTTCTATAGATTTTCATTGCTTTTAAGGTACATGAAATGAAACTAACATCCAACTTCCAACTTGTCTTGCATACCAGAAATGCGTATCTACACATTGTTTGATATCTAATACTCACGTTGAACAGCATGCAGTCATGCTTGAAGTATACATTTTTTCATTTTTGGTTAATGCTAAAAATACGCTGTATGTTCAGTAATACTTCATATTAATTGAATAATTAAATGAATTCATAAGCAACATGAGTCTTTCGATCGATAAATTGTTTCAGGATTTTCTAATTAATTTCATTTATTTTTAATAAGTGAAGAAAATATGCGCTTAGCCCAACTTGCTACTTCACCACAAAGCTCAGCGCATTCAACAAATTGACCACATAACGCATCGCGCTATCCAAATCAAAAACAGCCTGCGCTGGTCTTGATGATACAGATATCATAGCATTTCAAAATGCTTCATGGCGCAATTGCGTTAGCGCATTTCGCTGATACAGTAAACTGCGCTGGGGTTGTTGTAGCAGCGCAGCATATTTTGCTGCGTTACCCATGTCTAGTCGTTTGTAATGCACAATTCAGTTAATTGGCTTCCCTGGATGTGTTTGTATCCTCACAACAGGAAATTTTGCCTAATGCCAATATTATGGCATCGAAAAATTCACAAAACCGTAACCGAGTTGTGTCTCTCTATCCATCTATTAGGACAAATTTTCTTCAGTTTTTGATGACTACAAATATTTTACTCTTGGAGGCACTAGGGGTTTTCACGATTTAGTGCATTTGGCTGTGCATTTGAGCATGAGCAAAAAATCCATGCTTTTTTTCTCATTGTATGTACATTTTGTTAGTGTAAAGAGAAAAAAAGCGTGGATTTTTTGCTCATGCTCAAATGCACAGCCAAATGCACTGAATTGTGAAAACCCCTACTGTTTCAAAACCATTTGCAAAACCATGTGCAAAAATTGAAAGGTCTAGTATTTCTTCATTGAAATTCATCATCGTAATACAAATCGGTAAATCAGTGCAAAATTATCAGAAAAATAACAGATTTTCATGTTTTTGCCTATAGCTCAAAAACTCGAGCTGATGGAGAAAAACGGAGTCTATATCTGAAATCAGGAAACCCAATTCGTCTATAATCAGCTGAAAAATCTCCGGCACCAAAATGTCTGTGGCGAAGTGTTATGCTTCAACAGCAATCGATTTGAATTTAAATTTGGGTTTTTCGCGCTTTTGACAAAAACGTGTTATTACTTATCATGTTTTTCTTTTTGTGACAATCATTTGGGGGGGGGGGGGGGGGGTTAAACCCCAAAACCCCCCTTTGGTTGCGCTTCTGCACTACACATACAAGGACCATTTATACAAACAAAACTTCGTATTGACGTCACCTTTCATGGGGAATCATGGAAAACCAGAAACAAAATCGGTTCACGCATTACCGAGAACATCAATTTCATACACAATGCAACTTATTTTTATATACATATATAGAGATAAGAACAATACAAAAATTATTTTTATATTAAAATGAAATAAATAAAATATACAATCACCCTTAGCTAAATTGAAGAAACAAATATTTAAAATTAGATACTAGTCATATTATTTAAAGCTTTTGAGTTGAGTTAAAGATATAAATGAACGAAAGTAAAGAAAGAAAGAAAGAAAGGCATAGATTATAGAATGAAGAATAAGAGCTGATTATAAGGAACATTTTATTAGGAGTAATGTTTTAAGATGGCGTAGTAATGTTGTGGCGTCCGTGGCGTAGTTGGTTAAAATGCGTGGCCGCTATGTCAAAGAACCTGGAGACCCAGGTTCGAACCCCAGCAGCGACAGAAAATTATTTGAATTAAAATAATTTTTCTGTACGGCCGCCACCTCGCTGCAGACAATGGCAAACCTCAGAGAGTAATAAAAATGCCATGTAAAGCTTCTTGAGAATAAGAACATTCCGTTCATCGCCGTTCGGAGTCGGCGTTAAGCCTCTAGGTCCATTTCTCGGTCAATTGTGTACAAACATAATAACAAGCACAACACAATTTATCATAAGAAGCTAGGTCAAAGTCCTTTCAAGGGCTGAAATGGCCAGATATTTATTTTTTTATTTATTTTTATTTTGTTTTAAGATGGCCTGTTTGAAGCTTGCTTCTCCAACTATTGATTTTAGGTTGCTTGGTAATGCATTCCATAATCTGATGTCATTAATAAAGAATAATCTTATTGAGTAAGGGAAATTAAAATTAGGAGTTATTAGCATTTGAATTCTTCTCGACTGACCAAATTGCAATTTTCCATTAAGATATGTCGGCGTCTTATTTTTTATGAGTGTACGAAGAAATATACAATTCCAAGCATTACGTTAATTCAATATATCGCAACCAAGTATATATAGTTCTTGAGCTCACCCAAATGATCAAACTTGCGTAAGCCATATACATTAGGGCGAATCGAATTACTTTTTTTTCGAATTTCACATTCTAAGAGGTCTCAAAAGTTGCTTAGGGTTGTCAAGATCACCAAAAAAAAAATTTTTAAGGAAAAAAAAGGATTTCTTCCTGACCTGCAAGGATAAAGTTGTTTTTTTAAGGAAAACATTAAAAAATAACGACCTTAAAATGCTTCGACTTTTATAAAGCAAACTACGTATGTCTTAAAGCAAAAGTAAGTATAGGCTTAAACTAACAATATGCCATTCACGATTTTTATCCACAGTGTCCTGTGTGAAGTATATTCGAAGCTAAATTTGTAATCGAGATAGCACAGTACTTTTGATTGTTAAACAATAGTCTTAATTTTGGTGCTATTAATTATAGTATTAATTAAATACGTATCCCTAAATTTGGCGAATTAATAATTATCATAATTTTTGTGCATTTTCATATTTTTGAGAAATGTATACTTGAATGCAATTTTTTAACTTGTTAAAAAAAACGAATATAAGATTTTCTATCTCGAGCATCAGAAATGGTCCCGACGGTAATTTACTCAATATGGATTCTTCAAATATTTCTAACCAACACCCTGTCTAAAATTTTAAATTTCTGAACAACACCCTGTCTAAAATTTGAATTTTTAATATCAGCTTAAGGCCACGACTTTATTTTCTACCTATATCTTGTTGCATGATTAAATACAATTTGTAATTTCAGTTGGGATCTCGAGTCGAACTGTACACAACTTCGGAATAAGTGATCACTGGAAGAATAAGTTAAATTACCAATTTGCGTTTAGTTGCAATTGGTGTAAACTGTGCCGACACTCTAAAATTGCGTAGAATTAAATATATTTTACAAATTACAGTATTAATATGGTCAGTGCACGTTAAGGAGCAATTGATGCTGAAACCTAAACTTCTCACACTGTTTGTGTGTTGTGTCTGTTGTGCTTGGAATATCCTCAAGAAGTATTAGGTTTTGTAATGGATTTATCCTTACTTCTTCCTGTAAAATGCCAAAGATAAGGCTGAGATTCAATGGCCAAGTTTGCCGTACTTTTTAAGTATTAAAAACTCAAGGTTTTATTTCAAGTTTCATTCTGAATCTTTATTTCTAAAATCTTCAAAGCGAACTTCAAAATGGTTCGCTTTAAACGAAGTTCGCTTTAAATGAAGACTTGAATTAATCAATTGTATGTGCACATTAACTCCTTTGTAAATTTATTAAAAACATGTTGAGATGTTTTAATTTAAAAAATTTATTTTAAAAAAAATCAGTTGGTTAAGTTCGCTTAGTAGCAATATTAGTTTCAGTTAAATACAAGTGGTCAAGAATTTGTTGTGGAGTGTCGCGCAACTGAAGAAAATTTCTTACATAGCTTACGCTACACACTGACTCCACGTCAGTTGCGACTTGGATTGGCGCTACGTTGTCTATATCGTCGCCAAGGTCGTCTCCACCAGCGCAAAAACACTGCACAATAGCTTTTCATCCAATTTTTCCGTATTTAAAAGGTCGTCATCAAAACTTATTTAATCGTGTTCCAGCAAACAAACATTTAACTTAGGGGAATTCCCGGATTGGAGACAGGCAAAATTAAACACTGTGTGTTACAGTGTTGTCAGAGCAAACATTATTTTTTACATAACGGCACTTTTTGGTTCGTTTTAAACGAAAAATAAACAAGTTTTGCATGCAAATAAAGTTCGTTACAACCGAAAGTTCACTTTAAACGAGGTCGTAATAAGCGAACAAAAATGCATGGTTTATTGGAATAAAAACTCTTACTTTTGAAATTGGTTCGTTTTAGGCGAAAGTTCGGTTTACACGGGTTCGCTATAAGCAAAAAGTACTGTATTTATATCGATGTTTTCAAATATAAAATCTTCATCACAAAGAGCTAGCTACGTTATTTGTAATTTTCGTAATAAATGATGTTGTGTCGTGGTTTTAATTTGTTGGAGAAAAATTAAGGAAGAAAAAAAAATTATATTATAGCATGTTCAAACCGAGCAGTTAATTATGTTAAATCAATTTAATGAAGTTAAATCGAAAAACGAGTTCTGAAATGAAGTTCTAATGAAGTTAAATGCGTACAATTGTTGTTGGAAATTTAACGTGTTAAATGATTTAACACGTTTCGAAACTCGTTAAATCACTGGTTTGTGTTCTTGCTAACGTCAGAAAAGCTTTTTTTTGCTTTATAAACGCAGCCAAATCTGAAAAGAGCTTTTTTGTTTGAAGTTTTTAATGTAAACAAATAAATTCTTTGACAAATTTTTCTTATTTCTTTGACAAATTTTTGAATTCATTTGAATTTTTTTTATTTTTTTTTATTTTTTTTTTATATTTTTCAAACAAAAATTTTTTATTTCTTTCAAAATATAAACAAACAAACTGACATTTTGAAACTAGTTAAGGCGGTATGAACGATCATGTTAAAAAAAAGCTTTTTTTCGAGTAACACGTTAAATGAAGTCGGTTTGAACATGCTATTAGTCTTTATTTTTGAAAGCTGACAAAGCTTTGCATTGCTGGCTAAAGCGCTGTTCTTACATTTGTCTGGTTGTACTTAAGCTGACAAAGCTTGTTCAAAAATATAATCCAGACAGTTCTTCTAACTTAAACTGAGGTTCAGGAATTGATTTATTTCGTGATCGCATTTGGTTTATATAGCCAAATCGATCCCATTCCAATCAGATTCTCTCTCTTACAATTTTACATGTTACAAATTCTTACATACTATAATTAACATTACAATAATTCTTACGCTCTAAATCTATAAATTCTTATGCTCTAAAATCTCACAAATACATGAAAAATTATTTCTACTTAGAAATTCTGAGTTACGTTTAAAGAATGTGCAAACGCAGCATATCCACCAAATGCTTTCGCTTATGGTTTATGTTTACAAGCGCTTACAATGTGTCAACGCTCGCTTGTTAATGGTTTTTCATTACAATGTTTATAATGACTAACAATGCTACAGTAGGTCTGTAAGTAAGTTTCAAGTAGGTATGGTAAGTACACTACACCCTTATCCTTAAGAAAAAAATTTATTTTCGAATATGTGTTCATGTATGAGAAGATAAATTTTGAGTTCATTGGCGTATGAGTCAATATCATAAACTGGTGTATTCATTTATAATAGCTGCGTTCGATTCGCCAGTGCTCAACTCAAAAATAGTTGGCAACACTTTTGTTTTGACAGAGCACAAGAAGTTTGTCAATAAATTAAATTGAAAACGAAGAAACTGCTTATCGCATACCCCTAGACAGGGTGAAATTACACAGAAAATAAAAGAATTGATTTATTGCCTAAACTAGTTTAGCTAATGTGAAAGTTTCTATTTCACCTAATCTTTTCAACAACTTTTCTACTTACACAGTTAATTTAACAATCATGCATTAGGTAATTCACCTAATTAAAATTAGTTAATTCAACTAAAATTTTGCTTATTAAATCATCTAATTCTTCTAGTTATTTTACCTAATGCAAGTTGTCGATTTGTTCGTACACTAGGGAAATAACGCATATTAGCATTATCCACGGCTCAGTATAAATTTTATATAAATATTTACGTGGATAAATCAAATGCTTTCCTATAAAATGCGCTCTCCTATAAAAAACATTCATAAAAACAAAGTGAGAAAATTTTACAAAAAGTAAAGTCTCATGCGTTATAGTCAAACGCTTTATCGCTGTGCTGTTATGCCGTTTGATAACTTGTGAACAAAATGTATATAAAAATATGAGGTCCACAACTCTGAAATTATTTTTCCACTGGGCATCTACAGCAATTTGATTAATTGGTATGTAGAGTAAATACCTATATTGGAAATTTAGTTCAATAGATAAGGCGTTGGTTGTTGAAATCTTGAGATCGCAGGTTCGACTCTCAGCGATGGCAAAGAAATTTTTTCAGTCATTTATACAATGTATATATCTCTCTCATTCTATCTACTATAAAACAAATCTTTCTTCTCTATCATGTGACGAAATGAAGTAAAGACACCTAAGGAAATTTTCACTTCAAAATAGATATTGCAGAACAAAAAACATATTTTTTGCACGGCATTCCCACTTAAGAGTGGGGAGTCTAAATAATTAGATGATTTTTCTAAACTTAGTAGGTGGCTTGCCTAATCTGAAGTGGTCATAGTTTAAAAAAAATTAGCTTATTCTTCTAATAAATTATGTGTCTTATCTATTTTATGGTTGAAGGTACACCTAAATATTTAGGTTCTTTATCTACTCTCGCAGTTAAACTACCCAATATAATTGCATATAATTAACATTTAGAAATTGGTAGCGCACCTAATCAAATTCGTTGACTGAAAATCACCGGATTACTTTAGCTGAATTCACTACATTTTTAGGTAAAATTTCTACTCTTTTTTTTCTGTGTAGTTTTGTTTAATTATTTTTTTTTTCAAGTTTATAACATAATTGGATAATTTTTTTATTTTCCTATATATTTAGTAAATGGTGGGTCTGCAGAGTATCTCCTGTAGCTGTCAAAATTTTCCCACTCATATGAAACAAAAGCGGGTTTTTTCGAGTACTGATATTTTGAAGGGAAGGTTAAATATGTAATATCATACAAAAAGTTAAAAATTAAAATTTATATCGGCTGTTTAATCGAAGGTCCAGATTCGACTATTTTTTCAACAGTTTTGGCTCCAAAAAAATTATTTATTCACACGAAATCTTTCAACTTGTAGGTACATTCTTCCGGAAGGTACATTCGAGCTGTTCGAGCTGATTTTGTCTTGGAGAGGCTCTTTCGGTTCTGATTCGCTACTCGTGCCTTATCGGTATTTTCGGCGAAAACTTTGCAATGGGTGCCAATAATTATACCCAGTTCGTTCAAAAGCTTCAGAATGATGGTGTAGCCTTCACTAAATATTCCAGCAGCAAAGTTAGCTGAAATTTTGAAACCCAGGCCTCTCGATCCTGACTCACCAAAACTTATTTTGTGCTTGCATACAGAACAAATTGAAAATTCTGATAGTGCAGTAAAAACTTCAAAGATTTCAATAAAGCTGTAGCCATGCAAAGGATTTGTACCAATATGGTCACTACAAGTAGTTTATCATTTTTTTTTTTTTTTTAAACCCTATTCACGTCACGCTGTGTTTTTGGGTCACTGTGCAATTCCAAACCAATATAAATGACTTAAAACTTGTTTTAAAGAAAAATTCGAAAAAACATTTGAAATTTTTTGTATCTCCCCCCTTAAAAGAAAATAATTTTGTTTTTGTACTCACATCACATTTTGACAGAATCTATTACATTTTACTTATTCCGTACACAAACCAACTAAAAAATAAGAACTTGGCAACGCAACTTTACTCAACTCAACTGATAATTGACCTATTCTATACTCAACTAGCTGTAGACTTTGTTGTTGTTTTCACATACAAATTTGGAAATAAGCGACTTGAATTGGGTATAGGCTGGCGAATCGAACGCAGCTAATATCATTTGGCATGTAGGGTAGTTTGCCGAAAACTAACTCGTAAGGCGAGTAGCCTGTGTCAATGTTTAGTGAGGTATTATATCGATGGCTTCATTCCAGAGTATGCTAAGTCAACTTAGCATGTTTTCAAGGAGATTGGTTTCTTTAATTCGGATTAATATAAAAAAAAATTTTAAAGTCGAACACAGTAACAAAATTTTGCAATATATATGATTTTAAGCCCGAAAAAAATGTAGTTTCTATCTTATACGGCTTTTGAGAAATTCCAAATAAACTTTGAACGCGTCTCCTGCAAAATTCAGTTTTTAGACTTAGCATACTCTGGAATGAAGCCATCGATATGCAAACGTGTAAAAAGATATCCATTTATCCCATTCATCATCTTCTGCAAAATTAAGCATGTACTCATTTAGTACCCTATGATTGCGTTCCACACTTCCTAAGGTTCCATGGTGGTATGGAGCTAAAAATGTTTGTTTTATGTCTAAATCAGGGCTGGGCATTCTAACACAGTCACATTTTATTTTGTCTTGTTAGTGTTGGTGCTCTCTCGAATTGAGCACACTGAGCGAAATAGTTGTCACAATTATCTAGATTAGTAAGTTTTTCTTTTTTATTTTATCTTTTTATTTTTAGTCATCATATTGTTCATTATTTTTTCTATGAAATTAATTAATACAAGTAATATGAATGAATAATGTAAAGAATCTTAATAGATAATATGAATGAATTATATGAAACCTTAATATATACGAATAATTATTTTAATATTATAAAATCTTAATATATATGAATAATTAAAATTAATAACAAAAGATATGTAAGTAAATAACAAGGAATAAAATAATATAAGTAAGAAAGTGGCGTCCGTGGCGTAGTTGGTTAAAGTGCGTGGCCGCTATGTCAACGAACTTGGAGACCCAGGTTCGAACCCCAGCAGCGACAGAAAATTATTTGAATTAAAATAATTTTACTGTACGGCCGCCACCTCTCTGCAGACAATGGCAAACCTCAGAGAGTATTCAAAAAATGCCATGTAAAGCTTCTTGAGAACAAGAACATTCCGTTCATCGCCGTTCGGAATCGGCGTTAAACATTTAGGTCCGGTTCTCGGTCAATTGTGTACAAAACTTAATAACACGCACAACACAATTGATCATAAGAAGCTAGGTCAAAGTCCTTTCAAGGGCTGAAATGGCCAGTTATTTATTTATTTTTTTTTAAGTAAGTAAGTAATCAAAAAATTAAGTCCTAAAAAATTAATAAGGAATGTGAATGAACAATACCTTAATACATACGAATATAAAATTCTACAAACCAAAAAAATATGTGCATAAGTATTATGAATCTACAATAAGTAGATTTTTTCACGAGTGTACATATAATTCGCAGTGCAAAACGACATAGGCCCTTACAGCATCACCGTCAGCGAACGGCTGAATTATATTCTTTTCTGTTGTAAGCTTTATGTACATGCAGTGTTGCCATATGGGGAGATAAAACTTGTTTTGCCAGTTTTTTGAGAGGGTAGAAAGTTTTCAAGTTTTTTCGCTAAAAAAATAAAGTTTTATTTTATTTTACCCAGTTTTTCAAGTTTTTACGATTAAGGGGGAAATATACCCAGCGGCCGAAGAAAAAAGGTCATGTTTGTGCATGTTTTTAAGGAAACCTAAGGGATAAAACTTGTCCTTGTCATAGCCGATTTTGAAAATATTGATTTTTCACAAAATGACGGACTTCCGAACATAAAGTAACGATTTTCGACCAAAAATTCGTCATTATTTTGCCTATAAAAAATTAACGAAGCTACGAAAAAAAAAATCCTATGACAAGTACGAGATTATTATGAATAACAAGCCTGCAAAAAAATCAAAACGATCGGTTCACTGAGCTTCGAGAAATCTTGGTCACCGACTTTGAAAACATGGTTTCGAGAAAAAGGCGTTTGGAAATAAGGGTCACCACTGCGCGCTCTAGAAGACATTTCACTCACTAAGAAATAACTTTGTTATTTTTTGAGATATCGACTTGAAATTTTCACCACATATTCTTGAGACCTAAAGCTGTAAGAAAATGTAAAAAACTTTTTGAAAAAAAGTTCTGGGTATATTTTCCGCCTTAAAACGGTGCTTTATATTTTAGTGAATCTATGAATCAAACATAAGTGTGATTTGAAGCTGCTACTACTAATTTTCACTCCTTTTCTAAGTTTATTTTTATGGCAGCGCTGTTGCTGTCATTGTTGATGTTCTTTTGTCTCGGTTTCCCTTCGTCGAGTCTTGGCGGTCAATTTTTGGGATTCCTTTTTAAACTTGACGCTTCAGTTTACATACATTCAGAGTTGACGACCAAGTCTTCCGTATTTTCTTGAGAATTGAATTGGCCAAAATTACGGGACAACGAGAAAACAAAGCGAATTGCCAAAAATTTTAAAGCACATATTTTAAAAATACATGTTTTAGTTCATTTTTAATATCAAGTTTTTTCACCAAAAAAGTTTTTTTTTTTGGAAATTAAAGTTTTTTTTTAAAAAATATGGCAACACTGTGTACATGTGAAAAGTTACGCTCACAGAGAGCTCAGTGAGCTATGGAGCGCCCTGCACTGGTCTAAATGTTTACAAATGTTTTTCATTAGTTCGTTTACAAATTCAGTTCCTCTATTGATAAATTGATTTACTAATGTTGACGCAACTGTTGCTACATCTTTGCTTTCCATTGGATATGCCATGACATATTTTGTCAATTCACATTGTGATGTTAATATATACCTGTACACGTCTGAAATTCTTAAAGGCCCTACAGTGTCAATCGCTACTACTTCAAAACGTGTGTTCGGTGTATCTGTAATGACTAATTGTTCCTTTGTATGTTGCTTGCAGTTTGTGACGAATTTCTTTACCATCTTAGACATATTCTTCCAAATATATCGCTGTTTTAATTTCAAAATTGTCTTTCTAACTCCTAAATACCCTCCGCAAGGTGAGTTGTGATATTTTTCAATTAATTAGTATTTTATTATTTCATCATTTATTCTTTGGGGACTTCTATATATCAATATATTTATACCTGAGCGATTTTTCTTTATTTCTTTTTGTTGCAACATATTATACTTTTTCTTAAATTCAATTTTGTGCACGTGCTTAAATATTTCATCTTCTTCGTTTAGCGCTTATTTTTTAATATTCAACTTGTGCATTTATTTATTTATTTATTTATTTGTTTCTTTCGAAAACCGACACAACAAAGTTTAATAACCTTATCATCAGTACCGGCAGCATGCAGCGTAAACAACGATTAAATATTAGACTTATATTATATAGTACTGCATAACATATTAAAATCAAAGTTTTAGTAACAATTCTTATGAAAGTAAAAACGAATTAAACAAAAAAATTAAATACTTTCAAAATTTAAATAAATAATTTTAAAACATACAAATAAACAATGTGTTACCTAGTGTGAAATATGAAAGGAGAAAAAAATAAATATAAAATATAAATATAACATTCATTTAACATCCATCCTTTTAACATTTTAATTACTTGACATATTTGACTACTTAATATTACTTAATATTACAGCGAAGAAAAGTGTAAAGCTAGTTTATTTTTAAATTGCACAGCGTTATCACAAGATCTTAAACTATTAGGACGTGCGTTCCAAAGACGAACAGAGTGTACAAAAAACTGCCTTTCAGACGTTAAACAAGAGACACGTAAACAATTAATCATATTAGTACGACTGGATTTAGAAAAGTTTAATCTGGAAAACAAATAACTGGGTTCAGAACTACATACAATCTTATGCAACAATAAAAGCGTACGATAGTTCAGCAGATTATCAAAGGTTAAGCCATGGATTCTTTGAGCGTACTGGGAAACATGGTCTCTTCTTTTCAGTCCAAACACATAACGAGCAATATTATTAAAGAGAACGTTTAATTTATTTTTACTTAGACTATCACAGTTTGCAAAAATTTCGCAGCCATATAGTATTGTTGGTATGAGATATGCTTTAGCAAGAAGCATTCGTATATTAAGAGGTGTAAAATACTGCGTAGTCCAAAGAACCCGAAGCATGCTGTAGACTTTCCCAATCGTGCTACTTGTGTGGTTATTCCAAGTTAACGTTCTGTTGAAGGTGATGCCTAGGTTTCTTGCAGAGTCAACGTATTCGATGTTGCATCCATTTAATGAAAGGTTAGGAGCAGTGGACATGTCAATGATTTTTTTCGAAATTACGAAACATTTTGACTTTGTTGGATTAAGGCTTAATCCGTTTTTTGCTGCCCAATTACCAATTTTTCCAAGAATACTATTTAGATTGTTGATACAGTTATAGAGGCTCTCACGTTTACAGTTAACGTACAACTGAACATCATCTGCGTACATATGGATCTTACAGTTTTCCAGAGCACTGGGTAGGTCATTTATGTAAATTGAAAAAAAGAGAGGTCCCAAAACAGAGCCTTGAGGGACACCTCTTGTAATGGGTAGAAAGACTGACGAAACGTTATTGGCGAAAACAGCTTGCGACCTATCGGAAAGATATGACGCAATAAGATCCACGGCAGATGGTGAAAAGTTAAATAATTTAAGAAGTTTGGCCTGTAAAATGTTATGGTCGACTGTATCGAAAGCCTTAGAGTGGTCTAATAGAACTAAGAACCCAACTTCATTGTCATCTATGCTAGAGCGCAAGTCTTCAGTTACATCAATTAGAGCAGTGATACAACTATGTTTGGCTCTAAAGCCTGATTGCCTTTCAGTTATATAACGATTTCTACTCAAGTGTGAGTTAATTTGTTCACTGAGTAACAATTCCAATGCTTTGGATATAAATGAATAGCTATCGGGCGGTACTCATTATGAGATTTTAGTACTGGTATAATTTTAGCTTTCTTCCATTGTATCGGGTAAGATGACTTTGTAAGCACGGTGTTAAAAATGTGAGTGAGATAAGGAAGGATCTTCGGAAGCAAAATTTTCAGAAAAATTGGACTAATACCATCATACCCTATAGCGTTAGATTTAATTGATAAAATACTTTTGAGTGCATCAGCCTGGCAAACACAATTAAAGCTGAATGAAGTGACGGGATTAAAAGAACTGTTAATAGTCTGGTACACATTTTGGCTGACAGAGGGCATAGGAATATTAACAAATTGCTTGTTTAAATCCTCAACGTCCACGTTATCACAAGATCCAAATGATTTTCTACAAAGGCCTATATTGCATATCTTGCGCCACTTTTGCTTACTATTCACCACTGAACTAAACTTATCCCTATAATAAGTACTCTTTGCAGTTTTTATCTCTTTCACCACAATCGAACGCAATATTTTAAACTGTTCATATAGTTGTGGGGTCTTGAAGCGTTTCCAGCGATTATATGCATTATTGCGCAGCAAAATACCATTTTTAATAGTTCTGTTGAACCAAGGACGTTGCTTAGGAATAGTTCTTTTTTGCTTTATAGAGACAAACTCGTTAAACAGATGATTGACATTGCTCTGAAAAAATTCTACCTGCTCATCAACTGAGTCAGTATAAAAAACTTGTTCCCAGTTTATATCAGCTACGGCAGTTTCAAGTCGAGCGTAGTCCAAATTTTTAAAGTCTCGATAACTGAAGCAGCTTGCAGTATAATAGAGTTGGAAGTCATAAGCAAGAAAAATAAGGTCATATTTAGAAAAATTGGATACAGATAATTGATCGTACAAAAGGATGCTAGTCTTGGCACTTACAAAACAGTTGGGGACGTTAATATCAACATCAACAATACCAACTGTAGCGTAACCGCACAATACCTCGAGATGCTGGCAGCAAACGGTATCGAGAGCGCAAACGACGTGAGCATACGGGTAGATGCAAGTAGGGAGACAAGCAGCAACATCGACCACCTGCTTGTTCGTTCTAAAAATAGCAAAATATTCGCAGGTCTCATAACAACAACAATATCTGAACACTACTCTCTGCTATGTTGCGTCACTTTCGAAGGCAACAGCAACGACAACAATAGCAGCGAAAGAGAACAAAGCGCGCCAAATAAAAAAACAATATGCGATTATAGGGTGAGTGCTCAAATTTGCGGAACTAATTGGGAACAATCTTCAGCGTCTGAAAATGTCGATGAGGCTTACAACGCAATAAGTGAAATTTTTAAAAACATTTATAGTGGTAGTGAAAAAAATGCAAAAACCTTTAAAAAAAGAAAACCAAATCCGTGGCTAACCGATTATTTACTTAAATGCTGCGATAAACGAGATAAACTTTATAAAAAATGGGTAGCAAAACCAAGAGATAAGCAAATTGAAAAAGAATACAAAATTTTTAGAAATAATCTAAACAAAAAATTACAATGTGCAAAAAATGATTTTTATAAAAAACAATTTTATGATAATAAAATTGATATTAAAAAAACGATGATATCATTCACTATTTAGTGAATGCAAAAAGCGTGCAAGCTTGGACGACATCATAGTGAAAAATTTCAATAACGAAAATATACAAACACTTACGAATAAATTTGCAACAAGTTTAAATGATAATTTACAAAACATTGTTCATGTGTGCAATATCCAAACCGTAAAAACTAACGCTACAGTGCAAAACAACTCCATATTTTTCGAAAAAGCACTTTAAATATCAATAAAAGTCCGGGATACGATTTGATACGACCGAAAGACCTCAAAAATAATGCTCTAGTGATGGCACCGGTCATAACAAAACTTATAAATATGAGCATAGAACAAAACAAAATACCGCAAAAACTTAGAATATCCGTCATTAGGCCCATATACAAAAGTGGAGTGAAAGCTGATACCGCGAACTATAGACCTATTGCAATATTGTTGGTTATCGAAAAAATATATGAAGAAATCGTGACACGTAGACTCAAAAGTTTTATCGAAAAATATAAAATTATCAATTACAAACAATACGGCTTCCAAAAAGGCAGAAATATTAACAAGCTACTAGGTAATTTTGCGAGTGACCTGAATGAAAACATGCGTAAAAAAATTCACAGTCTAGTAACATTTGTCGACTTTAGTAAAGCATTCGATACACTCTCGCACGTTAAGCTCTTAGAAGCTCTGGAAAATGCTGGTTTGCGAGGTAGCTGCTACAAATGGCTCGAAAACTACCTTAAATTTCGGTCATATGTTGTAAAAATCAAAGATACCATAAATAAAGAAGTGGAAGTAAAGCATGGCGTGCCACAAGACTCCAAACTAGGTCCGTTACTGTATATTATTTATACAAACGGAATGCTGAAGGCACTTAAAAACAGCAATACATACGCCTACGCAGACGATACGGCAATAATTGTTTCACACAAAGACGTTGAGACAGCAACAAAAATAATGCAACAAGAGCTTGACATATTAACAAGATGGTCACATGATAATGGACTTGTTATCAATGCGGCGAAAACGAAGATCATGCACATACGCTCAACACACACACCACGCCATGAAATTAAAGTCAAGATTCACAACTTAGCATGCTTGCACGACCACCAAATCGCAAGTACTGCTAATAACGACTGTCCAAGATAGATAGTAGAATACAAATACTTGGGCGTTGTAGTAGACTCTAATCTTAAATGGCATATTCACTAGAGAAGCTGCGAGCAAAGCTACGAAAAACTTCTTACATGCTGCATCACCTTAGCTTCGCATGTAACTACACTGTGTTAAGGCAGGCATACTTCGCGCTCTGTGAGTCGTACATTCGTCACGGTATAACAGCATGGGGATCTTCTAGTCACTGCCGTGCTCTTGGCGGCCTCGGTAGTCGAGTTGTTAGCGTGCTCGACTGCCACCCCAGAGGTCACGGGTTCGATTCCCGGCCAGGCCATGGTCCTTCGCTTTAAAAACCTTTCTAAATTTTCTATCCTCATTTCTAACCAACTGAAATTAAAAATTCATCAATATTTACAACTTGAAGTTGTAGTTGATGGTAGAGAAGTTTGTGGATGAGATTGCCTTATAACTTGAATTGACTGAGGTAAAGGCATAACACTTGCCTCTGATTCAAATTCACATGTTTCTTTGGCTTTCCACCACGCTTAGAACATCCTACACGTGTTTCACTTGATTGCCCTTTCCTTCCCACTAATCTATCATCCCATTTCGAACCAAGGCAGACTTGACTGAATAGGTATTCCACCTGAAATCCTTGGTTCAAAGCTAAAAAAAAAAAAAAAAAAAACTATCAAACACAACAAAACACACCCTCACTACACAAACACCTGCAAGTCCTTACGGTCGAAAACATATATAAATGTTGTCTACTTAGCGAGTTTTATGATGACATGCGCTTCAGAACTCCAATTCAACATGCATACAACACCCGCTACCGAATACAAGGAAATCTGCAAATTGCACAACACCATAACAACTTTGGAAAGCACACACTTAACGTCACAATTCCTAAAATATTAAATGAGTTGCCACCGAACATCGCATTTGTCCAACAAGTACAAAAACATCGCCGAAACAAAATCTTCAAAATGCATTATATTCACACCTAACATTTGCTATAATTATATTTATTATTTATTTTTTGTTTTTACACAAATATTTTAAATTATCCTAATATATGTATATAATATTTTTCTATGTTCATAAACTTTTTAATTAACTTTTATAAATTTTCGAATCTCTTAATTTTGATATAGTTTTGCTAAATTATAAGAATTAGTACTAATTTAAATAATTTTTATAGTATTAAGTTTGGAAAATGAAATACTAAAATGTTTGAACTATTTGTAATTTAAGATTTATTTTAATATATTTATAATGCACATTATTTCAATTTTTTCGCAGACAAGCCTTAAAGGCTTCGCGAAATCCATGAATATGTAAATAACTATTATAAGAGAAACCATGAAATAAATAAATAATAAATAATAAATAAATAATAAATAATAAATAAATAAATAATAATAAATAATAATAAAAAAAAAAACAAATCCAGGACAGTATTAGTTGTTCTTGTATAGTGAGTTGGCATACAAATGTTAACAGAAAAAAGACCTAAGTTATCCATATCTTGGATTAGACTATTTTCTACAAGGAGGTTACTGTTAAAATCCCCAGCTATAATGATTTCAGAGAAAGATAGTGCAATATTTTCTAATGTGCTTAGAAAAGGTGAAAAATCAACTGAACGGTTTGGACGATAGACACAACCAAGAAGCAAATTTTGATTTCTATTTGAAACTACAACAAATATATATTCAATAACACTATCAGGGGACGACTTACAAAGTATTTTACACGTAACATTTTCTTTCACATATATTGCAACGCCGCCTGCGTGACTAACTCTATCAGCTCGAAATGTTCTGTAACCATTTAAACTGAACAAAGCATCAGACATATCACTATTAAACCATGTTTCACTAACACAAATAACATCCCTACCAGAATCTTCAAACACATATCGCATTTCATCAATCTTATTAACTAAGCTTTGCGCGTTAAGGTGGCAAACTTTTAACCCAGTCCTTTGTTTAGAGAGTATTCTTATCATATTGTAGCTATTATCTTTGGAACGAGAATTCACATTACTACGATAACTTATCATGTTTAAAGAGTAAGTGCTTTCTGATAAAGTAAGTTTTCTTCGCTGCTGTAATATATAAAGAAGTAAAAACAAAATTGTAATGAAAGTTAAAGAAAATAAAAGTGAAGATGAATAAATAAGGAATAACGCTATTAGTTACTAGAGTCACGAAAGGAATGAGCATTTATTACACCAGGTTCTCCAGGATCATGTTCGGAATTAAAGGAATAAATGATTTCACCCAATTTTGACAGCGAGTCGACTGACAAAGCATTAACTCTATCCTTGAGCTTTATGTGCACAATACCACGACGAGTAAAAGCGGCCGACAATAAGTTTTCCTTTTTATATCGGAGGGCATTTTGCAGGATAGTTGAATTTTCTCTCGTTAAGCCTTCATTGATATATATGGGTTTGTTAGATTGGAAACCGGCATGCTGAAGACGCAACAAGTCCTTACTTTCGCGTCGGAATTTAGCAAAAGAGCTAAGAACAAAGTTTCTTTCGTACGGCGTTTCAAATTTGGCGAAGATTGTGGTATCTTTATTATTATTTAGACGAAATACGTTTTTAACTCTAGAAAACTGAATTTTGATGGTTGTGCAGATTTGACCTAGTATGCCATACAAGTTTTCACCTTCAGAATATGGGATTCCACTTATACGTAGGTCACATGCAACGGCCGCATTTATGATAGTTTCTCCAAAAACAAATCGGGTTTGTTTAGATTATCACTACATCTGACAAGTACTAAATCTTTTATATTTGTTTCTACATAAGGGTACCCTTATTTTCGCTCTTTATTTCAAATTTTAATTTCATAACTTTTCTGACGTCAGCTAAGGATGTGCAATCCCAAATATGGTTTGATCAGTCTTCTAAGGGTCGGTGATCGGTGACCACTATAAATTTGCTTCCAAATAAATATGGTCTAAAGAAACTAATTCCCCAATGAATAGCTAGCAGTTCCTTCTCTATCACTGGCTTATTTATTTCATGTTTGTTTAGTGTTTTGCTGGCATATGAAGTTGGTAAATCATTCCCTATTTCTCCCTGTGAAAGTACAGCTCCTAATGCATAATCAGATGCATCAGTGGTTAAAATTAACGGCTTTTCGAAATCTGGGTATTGTAAAACTGGTAGATTAAGGATTGGTGGATTAATTGTTGTTTTAATGTTTCAAATGCATTCTGACATTCTTCTGTCCATACAAAAGAAGAAAAGTTGTTTCTTTTTTAGCAAATTATTCAAACTTTTAACTAAATTAACTTAACTAACTTCGTCGGCATTTTTTGGTATTGGATATAGTTCAATTGTCTTATGCTTTGCCAGATCAGTTTTGACACCGCTTCATGTAATTAAATGACCTAAATAAACTACTTCTGGTTCAAGAAAATGACATTTACTAGGATTCAGTTTAAGATTGTATTTCTTAAGGTGTTCAAACACATTTATTAAATTGTCATTGTGGTGTTTTAAACTACATATAAATACTATTATGTCGTTGACATAAAGAAATGCTTTTGATTCTAAACCAGAGAATGCTACGGTGAGCGTTCTTTGAAAACTGTTTCAAGAAATTTTTAAGCCAAAAGGTAATCATTTGAAATGATAATGTCCTTTTGCTGTTGAAAATACTGCCATGTGTCTTGCATTATTAGCCGCGTTTTATTCGTTCCGGTTTAACCCAAGAATGATAGATAAAAGGATTGCGCAGTCCCAGTGTCGAGAAAAAATCTACTGCGCAGCCTACGTCACCCGGGTTCTCAACTGTGACACTTTATGAATACATACAAAAGAAAATATCAAAAAGTATATAGCAAGCACAAGCAGCGCAAGCATTTAAGAGCCGCCGCACACTACAAACTTTTAGTCGGCCGATAGGTTGATGCTTGATTGGCCGCGACTGACAAACCAACTATTAAGTTGGTTGTAGGTGCGCACACTGTGCCCGGATATTTTGCCAATTGCTGGGTTGTATTTGAGAAACATTCTCATGGGGAGTTTTAAAATCATTTGGCTGTTTTGAGTTTTATAAAATTTTCCGTTACTGATATATTTTTTGTTGATTTTGGTGCGGGTATGAATATTAAACAATTTTTTTATTAGGTTATTATGTAACCGGGCGTCTCGAACAGCAATAATTCATTGCATGCCATCTGTCAAAGATCAAATATTGCCAATGGAGACCACTCAATTGCCGAAGTTGACAATTTTCAAGACATATATTGCCAACAAGAACTTGGCCAGGAGCTGTCAGTTTTCTTGTTTGGCAGTCATTTTTATATGTGTTGAGAATTAAAGCTACTAAAATAATTAAAAAATTAAATTAAGTTCTTGAAAATGGAGTGGCATGGAGAAGAAATTTATAAAATAATAAATTTATACCGGCAATTTGAGTGCTGATTGAAAAAATCAAGCACGCGCGAGCAGCGTACTAATTTGTTCAGCACCATTTTAAAAATTAAATAACATCAAAAACTCACCCTTGAAATATTGCCATTGCTTGCAATGGATTTTGACAGATGGCATGCAATGAATTATTGCTAGTCGAAACGCCCAGTAATAAGCAGCATTCAACATTTTGCTGGCACTAACGCTATTTTTATATATATTACGCAAACCCAAATTTTGTCCAGCGTAAGGCTTTTTAAGTACAAGTCCAATTTTAATAAATTTAGTATGTTTTGATAGGTTTAGACCTGAAGATGTGCAAACTGGACTTTTTATTTCTTAAAAATTTATATTTTTTAAGTTATAGCTTATTAAAGTTTGCATATAATTGCACATAATTGTTGTTGTTATGTTGTTTTTTCTTTTATTAACAGAGCAGCTGAGAACAACGTTATCAAGCTCAGAGCAAAACTATTCGCTGCTCACATTTCGCTCTCTTTTGTCTCTTCTTAATAGAGCGTCTTTTAACAACAAAATTAAAGTCAGACAAATATAAAGCTTTCGCAAGACGCTCGCGCTGAACGCTTGCAACCAAGATACATACAAGTACATACAACTACAGAAATTGTATTCATCTCAGTATATTCTTTCCTGCCACGAGTGAAAAGTTTCCGAATAGCACACTTCCGAAAAATAAAATTACAACAAAAACAAACAAAATTTCCACCAGTTGGCAAACTATTTGATCGGCTAGTGTGCGGACTTCCATAGCACGCCATACCCACTTGGCAATCTGCAGATATTTGCCAGACCTCAAAATCAAGTGGAAATCTGTCCTCCCATTTGATTTTTTAGTTGGGTTTGATTCAATCGTTAGGTGTGTGCACTTCCATAAGACACCATGCCCACATGAAAACAAATCAAACTATCAGCCGACTAAAAGTCTGTAGTGTGCGGCGGCTCTAAGTCTTTACGAAATAGCAAACAAGAAGAACATAACAAAATGAAAATAAAGAGGCAATAAAAGTGCTGTCAAACACATCAAGCAACGTAGCTGCTTTTTGTGTGAAACGGTGCAAATGCGAGAACACACCCCTATTATAGGTGCATATTTTTAAGAAATAGTACTGAAAAATATATATGTATACTTTAATTTATTTATAAATATACTTATAATGATATTAATTCCACTTCAAGTCGCCAAGTTTCAATGAGAAAATGTCGACGTTTTTTCATCTTTACAAATAAATTACCCCCTATAAATAAATTGTGACTACGTTTGCATTCAGCCACTTTGACAGACCCGAGCTACGTCACGATTTTTCGCAGCCAACTTCATAACAAAGATGGACGACATGCGCAATGCGCAATCTGGTAATATATCATTCTTGGGTTTAACCTGATGAACGAATAGATCGCATTAGTTGAACTTTTTTAAGTTTTGCTTCTGACCGCTTGGAGTATAGTCGGCGATGAAAATATCAAACAGCTGATTGAAAAACAATACAATTGTGAAAATTTTTGAAGATGGATGAAAACTTGAATAACTTTTTACAATTCTTATTGAATTCATCGACCTCGTCCTCTTCAACTTCATCTTTTGTGTTTTCTGGGAGTGACAGTGCTGAAGAAGTTGAAGTTCATCCAAAAATAGCAACATTTTTGGACACTATAAGAAGCTATAGTGAAGACGACTTTAAGTCTAATTTTAGAGTGAATTTGGGAACAGCTATCAGTTTAATCGGTATACATTGGCATCTTTGCTATTTTAATAGTTTCTCATATTTGTTTCTTAACGCAGAACTATATAGCATATCATCCACATATATGGAAAAATTTTTAAATTCTGGTGGCCTTGAGAGAATAAGTGCAGAAAAAGAAATATATCTGTTCGTATGGTATATGGCCAATACCGAGCCATTTCGAACCGTGGCGAATCTGTTTGGTGTATGCAAAAATGCAGCTTGGAGGATTGTGAGAAGAGTGTGTTGTTGGCTGATTTCTATTGGTCATAACTACGTTAGGTGGCCCAATGATTTGCAGAGTGTAATGCAAAATTTTGAAAATAGGTGTGGTGCTCCTGGGGTAGTCGGTGCTATTGACTGTACTGACATCCATATTAATGCTCCTTCGGAAAATCGTGAAGATTATTTTAACCGCAAGCGCTATTACAGCATTAAACTGCAAGGTATAGTTGGAGCAAACAAAAAATTTGTGGATATATTTTGTGGAGAGCCAGGATCTATCCACGATAGCAGAGTCTTACGCAGATCTCCAATATATAGAAAAATGCACAACAACAACAACCACCTTGGAAATTATTTCATAGTCGGAGACTCTGCATATCCATCTATGGATTGGCTGGTTTGTCCATTTAAAAATACGGGAAATATAACTGAAAACCAGAATAAATTCAACTATCTGCATTCCTGTACACGAATTGTAGTGGAACACGCATTAGGTTTGCTAAAAACACGGTTTCGAAGACTACAGTTTTTTGTGGAACAACGCGACATTGTAAGCATCGTAAATTTAACTGTGGCTGGGTGTATTTTGCACAACATCTATCTGCATTGACAACCACGACATAATTACATTGGACAACAACCAAACCGTTGAACAGGAGATTGGTGAAGAAAATAGGCAAATATTTAGGGAGCAGACCGCAACCAACAGACGTGAGCAATTAATGCAAGAATTAATAAATAAACACTTAATATAAAACCAAAGAGAAAACTTGTTTTACAATTTAAAGTTATTTTTAAAATAGTTATTTATTTAAATTATCGCACAGAGTTTTTAATAAATTCATTTTTTCTGCGTGGCGGTTTTGTTTTGCCTCCTCCTTATCCTTATGCTGCTGTCTTTTTAAGTCTACATACTCCGGCATTAAGTTAAGTTTTTTTTTCGAAATAATTTTCCTTTGTCATCCGTGCCCTTTTTCTTTGAGGATTCGGAGAAGAGACAGAGAGACATTGCCGAGATGCTGCTTCTTCTTCTTCGGCTGGTGGTTGCATATCTGGCAAAGACCGTGCTTCCAATTCTACACCAGATGGAGTTACGGCAATGGCAGCAATTGGCTCTCCCGACACCGTCAAACAATGGTTATTGGCCATAGTTGGACGACTACCAAACAACTCCTCAAGTTGTTCCTCAAAAGGAACAACTATTCTGGCAGCACCTGTTTGCGTGGCGTTGTCTTTAGAGCTTTTGTATGCTCTTAGCAAATTTTTCATTTTTGCGTGGAGCATATCCACGCTTGTTGGTTGCATCTATAAAAGGAACAATGCATAAAATAAGATAATTAAAAATGATAACTGAATGTTACCAAAGCGCCTCTACTTACTAGATCTTCTAGTACTGCCTTCATCGCAAATTTTTTTCTTGCTGGATGCTTAAAATCATCAGAACGGCTGCCATAGGCATCCAGCAATGCCAGCGTCTCCTCCTTCGTCCATTTTCGCCGGCTAATGAATAATTTATTTATATTAAACCTAAAAATATTAATAAATAAACTTACGACTCTTTTGCATCCATTTCTATTTATTATTTTTTAATTTTAGTTTATTGTAAATAAATAAGAACAGCTGTTTCCTTTGACAGCAAAGGGTGACTATAAATCAATGAAAACTAAAATAAACAACGACCTCTATAGAGCAGTAGCGGAACGAAAAAAAGTTTAACAAGATGATCCAGCTACGGATCATACGGATCACAAAAATTGTTTACAGAAAGTTTCTCATCGTTCAAATGAAAAATATCTTGATAGTTTTTAAAAATCTTTAAAATTGAAGTTTTTGCTTCATTATCTAAACTGTTAATATTAAGTATTTTTGTTAGTTTTTTAAATCGTTCGTCTGTATTTGTCGATTGTATCAATTGGGTTTGTCCTATTATGAAATAGTTTTCCAAAGGTTCCGTTTTGATATTCAGATCGTCAATTTTTTCTTCATTTTCAGTTGTATTTAGAATTGCTATATGATAGTGACCTTTTGCTGGTGATATTGAATTATAAATATATAAATATACCTTTCTAAATTTTTTTGCTGAAAATGATCAGCAAGAAATCTAACTTCAAGTCTATGGCATATACTAGTTCTGTTCGAGGTGGAATGCAGAATGTCCCTAATTTTGTCTGTTGAATATTTATTGGCAAAATTACTTCCTCTTCACCTATTGTCATTCTAACTGTATGGGTTTCATAATCAATAACACACATATGTATATCGTTTTAAAAAGTCTGTCCCTATTATTCCTTCCGAGGCAATTGGAAAATCTGAATCTACAACTTGAAAATAATGCTTTGTTATATTGTCTTCTATTTTTAATTCTATCTCTGTTCCTCCTAATGACTTAACTTCATGTTTTGTAATCTCTTTTAAGGTACATGTATCGTCTGTCCAAATGTTTAGATGTCCTGGTAACGCTTGTATTTTACAGATTGAAATGTCTGCTCCTGTGTCTATAAGAAATGTCAGCTTGTTTTTTGTATTATGGCATTCAAGTGTTACATAGTTTATTAGTTTATTTGTTATATTGTGACGACCCAAAACCAGCAGTCAATTTTGGGTGCACACGTTTTCCATCATCAAGCAGAAATTGAATTATTTAAGATTAAATTTATTATTATTATTATTATTTGCCTTTGGATTATTGTTATTCTATTATTTAATTGAATTACTGAAAAATTAAACTTTGTTAAATTAATTAAATTAGGTATTGAATGTAACTAAGCACCCTGTGCCAACATAAACACATAGAATAAGGTATATATATTTTGTTGGTGTGAGCAGCGGTCAATGCGGCAAAAGTACAGCAAAGCCTATCATACGATTTCAACATTTCAACATAAAATTGAGCATCAACCAGAGAAAGAGAAACACACGTTGAAAACCAGTATTTCCCCTACCAACGATCTAAGCCTAACACAAACAGTGCGACGCGAGACACAAGCAAAAATACAAATACAACTCGAATTATCAGCAAGCATAGCCTAACGAGAGGTACGACTGAAGCAGTGAATGAGTTGAAGAGTCAGTAGCTGACGGACCACCAAGAGAGGAGGAGCAACACCGAAAGTAGCTGACGGACCACCAAGCGAGGAGGAGCAACACCGAAAATAGCGGACGGAACACCAAGAGAAGAAAGCGGACAGACCACAATTCGAGGAGGATTTACAGCGGAGACTGAGGACAAAAACTGAAGGTGAATAATTTTTTTGTTGTGCGAAAGGGAATAGATTATTTGCTAAGGCGCACCGTCAGGTCGCACGGGTGGGCAAGAAAATAGGAAGCGCACCGTCAGGTCGCTTGGTAGAAGTCTTAGAGTGTTAGAATATTTGCTAAGGCGCACTGTCAGGTCGTACGGGTGGGAAAGTTCAGGCCAGGAAACGCACCGTCAGGTCGCAGTGTTCAAGCTAAAGAGCTATAGATTATTCGCTAAGGCGCACCGTCAGGTTGCACGGGTGGGAAAGTTCAGGTTAAGAAGCGCACCGTCAGGTCGCTTTATCGTGGACGTGACGTTATTAGAATATTTGCTAAGGCGCACCGTCACGTCGCATAGAAGGCGCATCGTCAGATCGCCCCAACAAAACTCGAGGTTGACGGTCAGGGCATAAGTGGGTAGTCAGGGAAAAATATAGAAACCGGACTAGCACCACAGACATCAGCCAATGCGACAACTCCTGGTCCGCGAAACGCGCAGCCGATCTCTACCAACCGGATATCTCTCGCCGCACCAACACCACATCGCTCGCCACACCAACTTACGTCCGTATTTAATGTAAGAAATCGTAACTTAAAAAATTACTAAATAAAAATATATTTTCAAAACAAATATCCCTCATTACAAATTTTTGTGACGAATCCTGGACAGCGGCTGAGCATACCTCAGCTATAGAGCTGGAAGACCGGCAGCTTCGTTACATGGCGCCCGAACAGGGACTCTGAAAATATAGCTTGTTGAGCGAGTGTGGTGAAGGCGAGAGTTGGTAAAAGCCGAAATTCTACGCCCGAAAATAAAAGATATATAATTGGAATAAAACAAAGTTATAAAAATAAATAGAACAGAGTTAACTAAGAAAATAAATATAATATAAAAATAAATATAATATAAAAATAAAAATAATATACAAATAATATACTGAATTTAACAAAAGACAAGCAAAATAATATACAGAGGTATATAACTAAAATTGGAAAAAAAAAACAAACACAAGGATAACAGAAGGTAAAAGCATACCTATTACGACACCAAAATGGTCAAGATATCATGGATATACTCACTTCGACGGGAAGACCTCTTGGCTTACGCAGAGGAGTTTGGATTTGGTACCGAGGGCTCCGTTGAAGAATTACGGAAGCGGTTTGCGGCTTGCATAAGTGAAAGCAGCTTCAAACATGAACAGGAACATCGGTTGGTCGAGCTAGAAGCTAAGCACTGACGAGGGTGCTCACCAGGACCGTGTTTTCCTGATGAAATAAATGTGCCACCACCGGTTGCATTAACGCTACCATCACCAGAAGGCGGAGGTCAACAAAAGGACGAACAAGAACCGAATTTCAATATCGACAGAGGTCCAAGTCACCAGATGCTGCCAAAAGCATATCCTGGAGCGCAGAGGGCTGCAGCTCGCAGGATGTCTAACAGTGCAGTCATGGACAGAGTAACAAAGTGGTCAGTGAAGTTTAATGGGACTGAAGACCCACTTCCATTTATAGAGCGTGTCGAGGAGCTGGCAGGAATGTATGATCTAGATGAAAATGTGTTGCCACGCATCATGCCTGAATTCCTGAACGACCAAGCACTTCAATGGTACAGAAATAACAACGAACACTGGAATAGCTGGCAGAGTTTTAAGACCGATTTTCTAGAGTTTTTTCTACCCGCTAGATTCTTTGAACGTCTGGAAGACGATATTCGACGACGTCAACAAATGCCAGGTGAAAAATTTAAGGAATTCGTTATAGCCATCCAAAATTTGATGCGCCATGGTAATTTGAGCAAAGAACAACAATTAGAGCGAATTTATAGAAACAGCAGCCACGGCTTACAACTGTACGTAAAGCGGAGAGAGTTCTCAAGCCTCGCAGAATTAATAAGTTTGGCAGGCGACTTCGAAAATCTGGAGACACCTGCAAGGAACCGAGAGCAAGAAGGAGCTCAGAGGGTAGAAACAGGTCGCAGGCAGATGATGCCAGCGGTATACATCGATCCTAGCACGGCTTGCCGACGCTGTGGGCAGATTGGTCACTTCGCGCAAAACTGCCAAAACCCAGTTGTAAATTTTTGCTGGGAATGTGGTCGAAAGGGCATTCTGACCCATGAATGTTGCCGTCGAAGACAGGGGAGCCCAACAGCAAGAGCCAAATTTTGTAGTGCCTGGACAACGTTAGAAAATTTTCGAGCCGAAAAGGGTCGCACAGTGGCTACAGTAGCGCTTGAGGATGTCTGGATGGATGCTACTATTGACATGGAGGCGACGAGGAGTTTTATTAGCCGATACTATGCAGACAAGCTACCACGAAGAATAAGGACCAAACCAACGAGGACAGATGTTTCTATGGCTAATGGAAGCACACAAAGAGCAAATGAGGCGTTAAAAGCAAAGGTATCGCTTGGAAATAGAGCAGTAGAGATAGACATACTGATTCTTCCTGAAGTAGTTGACGGCCTGATACTGGGAATGGATTTCCTGTCCGGCATCGGAACCTCTATACGATGTGGCGATTTCACTCTAAAGTTACTAGGAATGCGGAAGGTGAAGAAGCACAGAGAAATTGTAAATTGCATCGCAGCAGCAACTGCGTCACCAACTGCCATCGCAGCAGCAACTGCGTCACCAACTGCCACCGCAGCAGCACCTGCGTCATTAACTGCCAGGGCAGCAGCACCTGCGTCACCAACTGCCGTCGCAGCAACACCTGCGTCACCAACTGCCGTCGCAGCAGCAACTGCGTCACCAACTGCCGTCGCAGCAGCACCTGCGTCACCAACTGCCGTCGCAGCAGCACCTGCGTCACCAACTGCCATCGCAGCAGAACCTGCGTCACCAAATGCCGTCGCAGCGACACCTGCGTTACCAACTGTAAAGAGGACAGCAACAAATAGAAAGAATTCAGCCATCGCAGCGTCACCAACTGCCGTCGCAGCAGCACCTGCGTCATCAACTGTGCAACCGTCAAGGGCAGCGACACCTGCGTTATCAACTGTGAAACCGTCAAGGGCAGCGACACCTGCGTTACCAACTGTGCATCGTCAAGGGCAGCGACACCTGCGTCATCAACTGTGAAATCACGAAGGGCAGCGACACCTGCGTCATCAACTGTGCAATCGTCAAGGGCAGCGACACCTGCGTTATCAACTGTGAAACCATCAAGGGCAGCGACACCTGCATCATCAACTGTGAAACCACGAAGAGCAGCGACACCTGCGTTATCAACTGTGTTTTCATCAAGGGCAGCGGCACCTGCGTTATCAACTGTGTATTCATCAAGGGCAGCGACACCTGCGTTATCAACTGTGTTTTCATCAAGGGCAGCGACACCTGCGTTATCAACTGTGCATTCATCAAGAGCAGCGACACCTGCGTCATCAACTGTGTATTCATCATGGGCAGCGACACCTGCGTTATCAACTGTGCATTCATCAAGGGCAGCGACACCTGCGTCATCAACTGTGTATTCATCAAGGGTAGAGACACCTGCGTCATCAACTGTGTATTCATCATGGGCAGCGACACATGCGTTATCAACTGTGAAACCACGAAGGGCAGCGGCACCTGCGTTATCAACTGTGTATTCATCCAGGGCAGCGACACCTGCGTTATCAACTGTGTATTCATCAAGAGCAGCGGCACCTGCGTTATCAACTGTGTATTCATCAAGGGCAGCGACACCTGCGTTATCAACTGTGTATTCATCAAGGGCAGCGAGACCTGTATCATCAACTGTGGAAACACTAAGGGCAGCGACACCTGCGTTACCAACAGTGTATCTATCACCAGACACAAAAGTTGTCAGAGTAACAGCAGCAGGAAAGATGCGGACAAATCTGGTAGAAGAACCACGGTCTACGGTCTGCTCTGATTTTACAAATTTACCATGGGAAGAGTTCCCACCGTCTTTGCAACCGGAATATTTAACCTGGAAGCCTCAAGATAGTGAAGCAGCACAGCAGACGGGTCACAACCCATCACCAGACCCGAAAGCCGACACGCCTAGGACGAGCCAAGACCTAGCAGAAAAGTTACGGTTAAGTATCTCCCAGTCTCGAAAGTGTTTAGCCAAAATCAGCTCCACGCAGACAAATGACGAAAGATTTGAACGAGATTCTCCCAGAAGGTCTAAGCGTTTTCATCAACGATATGCCAGAGAACCCATAGATGACGACGCCACTTTGGAAGATGCGATCAAATATCTCAAGGCGAAATGGGTGCCAGCAAAACAACTTTCTCGGCGACGTCGAGTACGTGGAACATGGTTCCGGATCATAATATCGCACAGTGGCGTGGTAAGCACGCGCATCGATTCTTCGGCGAAGTAAGGGGGGAGTGTGACGACCCAAAACCAGCAGTCAATTTTGGGTGCACGCGTTTTCCATCATCAAGCAGAAATTGAATTATTTTAGATTAAATTTATTATTATTATTATTATTTGCCTTTGAATTATTGTTATTCTATTATTTAATTGAATTACTGAAAAATTAAACTTTGTTAAATTAATTAAATTAGGTATTGAATGTAACTAAGCACCCTGTGCCAACATAAACACATAGAATAAGGTATATATATTTTGTTGGTGTGAGCAGCGGTCAATGCGGCAAAAGTACAGCAAAGCCTATCATACGATTTCAACATTTCAACATAAAATTGAGCATCAACCAGAGAAAGAGAGAAACACACGTTGAAAACCAGTATTTCCCCTACCAACGATCTAAGCCTAACACAAACAGTGCGACGCGAGACACAAGCAAAAATACAAATACAACTCGAATTATCAGCAAGCATAGCCTAACGAGAGGTACGACTGAAGCAGTGAATGAGTTGAAGAGTCAGTAGCTGACGGACCACCAAGAGAGGAGGAGCAACACCGAAAGTAGCTGACGGACCACCAAGCGAGGAGGAGCAACACCGAAAATAGCGGACGGAACACCAAGAGAAGAAAGCGGACAGACCACAATTCGAGGAGGATTTACAGCGGAGACTGAGGACAAAAACTGAAGGTGAATAATTTTTTTGTTGTGCGAAAGGGAATAGATTATTTGCTAAGGCGCACCGTCAGGTCGCACGGGTGGGCAAGAAAATAGGAAGCGCACCGTCAGGTCGCTTGGTAGAAGTCTTAGAGTGTTAGAATATTTGCTAAGGCGCACCGTCAGGTCGTACGGGTGGGAAAGTTCAGGCCAGGAAGCGCACCGTCAGGTAGATTTTGTGGTTGTTGTGGTGGCTTTTGTTGTACTGGTTGTGGTGGTTGTGTTTGTGATTGGTGTAGTGGCTGTGCCTGTAGTTGTTGTGTTTGTTTTTGTTGTTGTTGTTGTGATTGTTGTTGTGATTGTTGTTGTCATTGTTGTTGTGTTAGTTGTTGTTGTTGTGTTAGTTGTTGTTGTTGTGTTTTTTGTAGTTGCTGTTGTTGTTGATGATCTTGTTTTTGTTGGGGCTTGGGTTGGATGGTATTATTAGTTGTGGACACAACTGAAGCAAAGCTGCTAACTTGTGTAGAGAAAGGAACTTGAGATCGAAGGAGTTGTTGCGCTTCACGTAGGGTACACTTGTTCTGAGTTTTTATTTTTATAATTTCTTTGTGTTGAAGATATTTTCTGCATTCTTTAGAAGAAGCAGAATGATTTTCAGAACAGTTTGCACAAAAGGTACGCGAGCAAACATTTGGGGAATGGGTGGTAAGTTGCATTTTACGCAGGCCGGGTTGTTTTTCCATCGTTTAGCCGTGAGACCAAGGATTTGGCATAATTTACATCGCATAGGGTTGGGGATGAATTTTCTTACGCGTACGGTGTACCATGAGATATCAAGCTTATTAGGAAGATAATAGGAGTCAAATGACAATAGTACCACTCCACTAGGCTGTGTTTTACCTTCAACAGTTTTATTAAATTTATATACTGCGACAACACCTTGAGGGTTTTAATTCTTTCACTATATCATCTTCTAGGATATTATTTAAATAGGGTGCATAAACAGTACCTTTCGTAAGATTGAGATTATCGTGGTACTTACATCTTACAGAACATAACCCATGTAATTCTTTAGCGAATATAAATTTTTCAGCAGCTGTCTTATCTTTAACAAGCAATAACAAATTTGCCATCACGGAGAACCGTTATAGAAGTAATATCTTTGCTTATTAAATGCAGTGAGCGTTGGACGGCAAAACAAGAATATTCTGCAAGTGTTTTTTTTTCATCTTTGGAAGCAATAACAATAAACTTGGGGCTAGGTTTGTGAACTGTGGGAAGATCGGGGAAGGGTGTATGACTTTGCGTTGTTTTTGTCTTCTTTGCTTTGGAGCAATCAGTTGCTAATAAAGCAAACCGGTTTTTCCCTCTGTCGGGGCGTCCGGGGGTCATCTTCACCGCACACGCGAATTCACCACGCACAACTTATTTGATGAAAAGCAAGTAGCAGAAATAAATAAGAGAAATTATTAGAAAAGAAAAACTATTGTTTACAAAAAACCAACAATAAGCTAATCGCAAAAAAGATCAGTCAGACGGTCTGCTCGCAATGAGTGTTAGTCGGAGACTGTGAATGTAATTTAATTTTGACTTTTTTACAAGATAAATCATTCATAACATCAGTAGCTGCTTATGTTACGGTTGCTGCTTTGTTTGAAGTGAATATTTTTCAGTACCTGTTTGTGTTGTTGTTTATGCTGTTGTTGTTTATATATATGTACATTTGTACGTATATAAATAGATATCAGTTGCTTTATATTTTTCGTTTGTTATTTTTTTTGTTTATCTTCAGGAAAGTAATCAACATATAATTTACTGTATAATTTATTTATTAATAGCGAAGGCTATTAAAATATGAAGAGCTAAAATGAATAAAGAAATACAGCCATCATGTACTTTCACCAAATACATTGTGATTTGCGGATTTCAAACTATGTGGGATTTTTTTGGTTTGACTGCGTACAGTGGCATCATCTAAGCGCACGACCTGGTAACGCGACATTATGATTTCAAAATAATAAGGTCGGGCGTTTCGACAGTTCATCCCGTAAAGTTGACCAAAGCACGATTAAAGTACGATCAACGCACGGCCGACCTAACGCGCTTTTGCGATTTAGCCTTTAAGAGTAGCAGTCGTGCAACTATGACCAGCACGAAAACCAGACTAGAGCGGGGACAAATGCTGATTAGATGTTCAAAATTTAGATATTTTATCAGCCATAAGGGCTTCACAAACCTTAGATAAACACGACAGAATGCTTACAGGTCTGAAATCCTTTGCATCACAAGCTGTAGTTTTTTTCGCAATTTGCATAACATTTTTCCATGATGCAGGAAACGAAGATGTAGTAATCATGATTCAATCATTATAAGGTTATCCAGATATTTGACGTTTACTCACAAGAACAAGAAGGGTGTACACCCTTATTTGAAGAGGAGAGCAAAAGAGCCAAATTTTAATGGCGTAAAAATTACTCAGTTGCCTGAATATCATACTTTTTCGTAGTACAAAATACTAAAGATACATTTAACTACTACGTTTTCTACTACTTGTTTGCTTTGAACCAAAATATTATTATGAGCTTTTAAAAATTAAAGGTCCCATTTTTAATACAAAATTATATTGAAAAATTTGAATTTATTATGCAATATACATTTCATAATAAATTTATAAGAATATTTTTATTGTTTTTGAAATTTTATTTAAAATAAGTTATAATATAAGGTAGTCGAATATATAATAATATAAGATAAAGACAGTTTAGAGGTCAAATGAATTGAAAATTTTGTTTAAAAAAATTTGTGCTGCAGAGTTTTGAAATCGTTTGTTTGAAATGTGAAATGTGAGTTTTGAAATGTGAATGTAATGATTATTATTTATATAATAATTTGGGAAAACCAAAAATACTTACTTTTGATAGAAGATAAAAATAAGTGTTATTGATTTTTTTTCTCTATAACGACAATGTATAAAATTTTAAAATTCAATCAAATTAATTATTCACTGATGAAATAAACTGAAGTGGAATCAGCATCAGTTAAGAATCCTTGTCAAGCTCACCTCAAAAACCATATCTTGCTTACTATGTACTTTATATAAAATGAAACACTTCTGTTTTTATAGTGGGAAAGTAGAAAAAAACCCACTTTTATTAACATATGAAGGTAAATATCACAATTAAATGCTTCATTGCTGTATGTCTTGCGTTATTGCAATATTGGAAGGTGATTCATTTGATGAGCTGAACATCTTAAAAAGAAATAATAAAAAGACATATTACAAGAATACAGATTGCATATAAAGAATTCACTTACTTTATGTCAATATTTTCCTCATTTTCTTATTATCTCCACATCGTTGACTAATTTTTTGCTCTCGCATTTTTTTATTCAGATCACGCAGTCTAAAATTTATCCTGGATTTAAAAAAAAGTTTGACGACATTTTCCGGTAGTGCAACATTTCGGACAGCTTTAAACATGACATCGCCTAAATGTTGAAGTGGAGAAATTTCTGCCCCGTTGTACATATTGAAAATGTCTTCTAATTTTTTTATTTCCTCGAGGAATTGTGGCTTGGATTTGCACAAACCACCTTGCGACATGTTGTGGAGTATTACTATCTATTACTATTCATTGCCTTTTACTACTATTAATAAGTTTCATTGCATTTATAATTGTGATACGACCTCTTGCTAGCAACCCTGAAATAACTCACCACGACTAGTTTGCAACACTGACTTTAAGTAGAAACTTTTCAACTTTCTTTATTTGAAAAAAACATCCAAGCTAGCAGGAGGACGTACAAAAACGTAAGCAACCTTTAAAATGTTAATTTGTATTACTAACGTTGAATATTTAGGAAATAAAACGTTCCTGAACCAAAAAAGGATGTTCTTATTTCAAACCTCCGGCAGCTGGAATATTCGAAGTTAGAAGTCGCTAACAAATTTTTATTTCGTTTTTTACTCGAATTGGATATCGCTCAGTGGCCGTTGAGTTCAGCAAATTTAATTCGTTCTTGCTTATGTTGCAAATCGCTCAGTGGCCGTTGAGTTCAACAAATTGGGTTTCGTTCGGTTGTGTTGCGCTTCGCTCAGTGGTTGTGCAGTTTAATATTGCGAATTGTAACCTGAGCTAGTTAAAATCACATGAGATCGGCTGAAACTGGATGATCGCAAAACCTTGGAGTAACAGACGAGCTGAAAAAATAGACACCGGCAAACGATAAAGCAGATCCGCTGCATTCAGGAATTCTGGTTAGAGCCAACAATCGGATTGCGACAGTGGGCACTAGTAGTACGCGAATGGTCAGGTAAGAGTATTTATACCTATATTGAAAGTGGTTAGGATATTCGTGGTAGCAAAGTGGTTAGGTAAAAGCGTGATTCGGAAGTTAGGTCGAATTAAGGTCACTTCGAGCATTCTGAACAAAGTCAGAGGTCACCTTCAACGTCGGTTGTCCGTAAGAAGTCCGTTACTTACGCCATTTTTGATGATGCCAACTACACGATCAGCGTCGGCCAGCATGCAAGAGAGTTCATTAGAACGAGACGGTGATAGCGATGACCTTAATGTAACGGTCTGCCACCAAGAACTTGCTGCACATGTCGAACCGACAGTAGAAGTGAGGTTAAAGCAAATGATGGAAAAAATAAATGCACTGCAAGCCGAGGTAAACGACAGCAACCGTCGTTTGAAAGGGTATGAAGAGCAGCGTTCGTTCTCAAATACTCCAGCAGGATCAGCAGCTAATAATGATCACGATGAATCTACTTCATTGTCGTTTGTGTTAAGTGAACTTAGCCATGCACTAATAGCACCTAGAACAGAACATAGCCGAAAACTACACGACTTGCCCGAGTTCGACGGTCGACCGGAAGATTGGCCAATGTTCCATGAGGCATTTAATATGACGACGGAGGAGTACGGATACAACGAACGACAGAATATGATGCGTTTGCAGAAAGCCATAAAGGGAAGAGCTAAAGAATCAGTTGAGTGTCTTTTAATACACAGCAGTAACGTACCAACGATAATGAAAACTTTGGAAGACCGGTTCGGAAGTCCTGATTTGCTGGTGAAGAGCCAAATTGCAAGAATAAGAAACGTTTCATGTATAGCCGAAAACCGAATGGAACAGCTAATACCTTTCGCTACAAAAGTACAAAACCTATCTTCATTTTTAAAAGCAGCAAAATGCGAGCACCATCTATGCAATCCTACGCTAATGGATGAGCTTCTAATGAAGTTGCCAGTGCAACGAAGACTGGAGTGGGCAAAACATGCAATAACTATCACTCCAAGGGCTACTATAGTGGATTTTAGTGCATGGCTACAAGAATTAGCGCGCATTGTCAGTATAGCCTGTATAAACATCAACGAGCAGGTGAAGCCAGCAGTATTACGTAGTGAACCATGCCAAAAGTTTTTTCACGCGAACAGAGCCATAGACAGTGAAGCAAAAAATGCATGTAAAATTTGTTCAGAAAAACATGAGGTGACTGAGTGCGAAAGATTTTTAAAAATGAGCAGTGGTCGTCGATGGCGGATAGCTCGGCAAAAAAGGCTTTGCTTCAATTGCTTACGACCTGGTCATCAAGGCAGCAGTTGTACTAGGCTTAATCTCGGCGAACCTGGAAGTGAAGCACCAAAAGTACATAAGCTCTTGTCCGGTTCCAGCGAAAGTGACAACAATGCATCGCAGCAGCCGCTGTTTACTAGCACGATGGTTCAACCTAGGCAGACGAAACTTTTATTTAAAATCTTGCCAGTGCGTTTATATGCTAATGGAAAACAAATTACCTGCTTTGCATTTTTCGATGAAGGTTCTGCTATCACATTAATAAACAGGAATTTAGCAGACAGGCTTGGACTGAAAGGAAATACAGAAAAGTTAACACTGCAGTGGTTTGGAAATAATACTGCAACCGAATCTTCGAGTTGCGTTGATGTAAAAATTTCCGGAGTTGGCAGTAGCTGCAAAAAATATAACCTCAAAAATATTCGTAGAGTTGAAAATCTTCAGCTGCCAAGGCAGACGCTCAGCTTATCGGAACTACCGGCTAAATATCGTCACATTAAAAAATTGCCAATACACAGTTATACAGATGCTGTTCCAGAATTACTAATTGGAATCGATAACACTCATTTAGGAGTTACTCGACGTGTAGCAAGTAATGGTTGGAAGGGTCCAGCAGCCATCTTAACTAAATTAGGCTGGATCGTCTACGGGCCAGCAGAAGGCCAGCGACCTGAACAGCAGCACAATCAATTATTGTTCACTCAAGTAGGCGATAACTTGGAGCACTTGGTAAAAGATTTTATTGCTACAGATGATTTGAGAGTTCAGTTCATAGAGAAACATTTTGAAAGTGAAGATGTTATTAGAGCTAACTACTTGTTGGAGAAGAATACGGTACGAGTCGGATCGTGCTTCGAAACCGGCTTACTGTGGAAAAGGGATGATCCAAAGTTACCGTACAGCTACAACATGGCGAAAAAAGGCTTCTCGCTTTGGAAAGAAAATTTAAGCTTGATGAAAATCTCAAGAGGGAGTACACGCGCATTATGGCTGAATACGAAAAGAAGGGATACTCTAGAAAATTAAGTAAACACGAAATGACAGCCAAAATTAATCGTACTTGGTATTTACCACATTTTGCAGTGTCGAACCCAAATAAAAAAAAATTGAGACTCGTTTTTGATGCAGCCGCCATGGTAAACGGTTACTCCTTAAATTCATTTTTGTTGAATGGTCCAGACTTAGGTCAGCGTCCAATCGGAGTTTGCGCAGACATAGTTGAAATGTTTCACCAAGTGAAAATACGACCAGAAGACCAAGCAGCGCAGCGCTTTTTATGGAGAGCACATCCGAATATGCCGATTGAAGAGTATTCGATGGCGGTGATGACATTTGGTGCAACTTGTTCGCCTTGCTGTGCACAATTCGTTAAAAACTGTAACGCCAAAGAGTTTCAATATAAATTTCCAGATGCAGTTAGCGCCATTATTAACAACCACTATGCAGATGATTTAGTTCATTGCTTTTCAAGTGAAAATGAAGCTCTAAGAGTAACCGAAGAAATCATATGGGTGCATAAGCAAGATGGCTTCGACATAAGAAGATTCGTTTCCAACTCTCCATCGATAAACAAAGCCTTTAACCAGAATAAAGAAGAACAACTAATATTGAATCTCGATAAAGGAGATACAGCGGCCTATCAAAAGGTACTTGGAATGTGTTGGGACACCAGTCAAGATGCACTTCGATTTGCTATGTCATTCGGAAAAATTGATCCACAACTGTTGAAAGACTTGAGAAGACCAACAAAGAGAGAAGTCTTAAGCATTACAATGTCGGTCTTTGATCCATTTGGCCTAGCTGCTGAATATTCTCTAATCGCAAAATTAATACTGCAGTTGACCTGGCGCAGACAAGTAGAGTGGGATGAAGAAATACAGATAGATGCATACGATCTCTGGAAGAAATGGCTTTATATGCTGAACGAATTAGAAACCCTAAGCGGACCAAGATGCTACAGCACCAACTTTATGAAAGCTCGAGTCGAATTACATATTTTTGGAGATGCCAGTGAATTGGCTTATGCAGCGGTGGCATTTTGGCGAATAACAGAAACAGCTGGTTCAGTGCAGTTATCATTTGTGGCCGGCAAAACCAAATGTGCTCCATTGAAGTTAACTTCCATTCCTCGCCTAGAACTCCAGTCGGCAGTATTGGCTACCCGTCTTCGGAATTTAATCCTACAAAGCCACAACGTAATACCGAAAAGGGTTGTTATGTGGAGTGACTCCAAAACAACGATATCATGGATTAAGTCGGACCACAGGCGGTATAAGCCGTATGTAGCATACAGAGTGAACGAAATCCTAGAAAGTAGCAATGTAGTAGAATGGCGATGGTTACCGAGTGAACTTAACCCAGCGGACTTCGGAACTCGAATCGGCAATAAGAAACGAGAATCAACTTGGGCGAGTGGGCCAAGATTTCTGTTTGGAGATGAGTCTTCATGGCCTGAATCAGATCATTATGAAGAAACAAAAGAAGAGTTACGAAGTAAATCTATTTTTTTCGTAATCCCAACGGATTATATCGAATATCAAAAATTTTCGTCGTTTCAAAAATTGAAGAGAGTAGTAGCTTGGATTCTACGTTTTTACAACAACTGCCTGCGAAACCACCACGAGAGAAAGTACAGCGGGTTAGATTCTTCTGAATTAGAAAGTGCTGATTTAGCGATTTGTCGTAGTATCCAAATGACATCGTACGCAACTGAATATAACTCCCTAAAAGAAGGCTATCAAGTAAAACGCAACAGCTCGGTACTAAAACTGACACCATATTTGGACAAATTAGGAGTCATGCGTGTAGGAGGCAGACTGAATGAGGCTACAGCAATTTCTCCATTTACGCGTAGACCAATAATACTGCCATTGGTAGGATCATCATGTTACCAATTTAATAGTGAACTATTACCATAGCCTGTGGAAACATCAAAATGATAACACCATAATTGCGGAGATCCGGAGACGGTATTGGATACCACATGCGAGAATTGCGGTAAAGCGCGCTTCTAGAAAATGTAATTTCTGCAAGAAGCAACGGGCCAAACCAGCAACGCCTTTAATGGGTCAATTACCCGAGGACAGAGTTACACCATTTGTGCAAGCATTCTCTTATGTAGGCTTGGACTACATGGGTCCATTTGCTGTTGTAATCGGTAGGCGCAGCGAAAAACGTTGGATAGCACTATTCACTTGTTTGACCACGCGTGCAGTGCACCTAGAAATGGCTAGAGACCTCTCAACGGATACCTGCCTCATGTGTATCCGTAGCTTCATGAATAGACGAGGTACTCCAATACGCATCCGTTCCGACAACGGTACAAACTTCGTTGGAGCGAACAACATACTAAAACAACAGTTTGCTGAATTTGATAATGGCAAGATCGCGGAAGCACTGGCAAAGAAAAACATTGAATGGATTTTTAACTGTCCCCTTAATCCACATGCTGGTGGCTGTTGGGAGCGTTTAGTCAGGAGCGTAAAAAGAGCTATGGGTGATGTGCTACTTAATGGAAGCTTGCAGGCACACAGTTTGTACAGCTTGATGTGCGAAGCCGAAAACATCATTAATTCGAGACCTTTGACTCACATACCACTAGACGCACCTACCGATGAACCACTCACTCCTAACCATTTTCTTATAGGTACCGCCAATTCTGACCAAACGCCAAGTCCGATAGAAGAGAAGCTCCGTGCTACTAGAAAACAGTGGAGAATAGTGCAACAGCTGCAACATCGTTTCTGGAAAAGGTGGCTCAAAGAATATCTTCCTGATTTATGTCGTCGATCGAAATGGTGCCAGCCTGTTAAACCCCTAGCCGTCAACGATGTCGTATTGGTTTGCGACAGAACAGTCCATCGCTCCAAATGGCTGATGGGCAGAGTGACGAAAGTGTACCCTGGTAAGGATTCTCAAGTTCGTGCAGCAGATGTAACGACAAGGTCCGGAATATTCAAAAGACCTGCCTGTATGTTGGCGAAGCTTGACATAAGTGAATCCGAGATACGCTAGATTCACGGTGGCTGGGATGTTGTGGAGTATTACTATCTATTACTATTCATTGCCTTTTACTACTATTAATAAGTTTCATTGCATTTATAATTGTGATACGACCTCTTGCTAGCAACCCTGAAAGAACTCACCACGACTAGTTTGCAACACTGACTTTAAGTAGAAACTTTTCAACTTTCTTTGTTTGAAAAAAACATCCAAGCTAGCAG
The DNA here is from genome assembly GCA_943735915.1 of Pherbina coryleti. Lineage (NCBI taxonomy): Eukaryota > Metazoa > Arthropoda > Insecta > Diptera > Sciomyzidae > Pherbina > Pherbina coryleti. Next base: position 81,117,775 of record OX030948.1, read on the forward strand.
GAGGACGTACAAAAACGTAAGCAACCTTTAAAATGTTAATTTGTATTACTAACGTTGAATATTTAGGAAATAAAACGTTCCTGAACCAAAAAAGGATGTTCTTATTTCAAACCTCCGGCAGCTGGAATATTCGAAGTTAGAAGTCGCTAACACGACACCTGATCTACCCATGTAAACGTAGCAGAGTCTGTATCCTCGAATTCGTTCCTGATGGTAAGCTTTCGGATAATGTACCCAGATATAAATTCGAGAGCATCTTCCTGAACTTCGGAAATGTGGTGCTCAATGACAGGATCACAGAAGTTATCGTTGAGGAATTCTTGGCACAGTGCTTGCGAGATTGTCGCTTCTTCGAGATTGTTCATCTGAAGTGCTGTTGCTGAAGATAAATCAAGCCATGGGGTATCATCTACCTCCACATTTAATTTTGTCTTGAGGATTTCTGTGTTTCTGGCTAAAGTATATTAAAAAATGGAAATAAATTGCAATAATGTCTTAGAATTTCATTGTGATGTAAAAGCATTTAAAAAAAAGGCACAAACTTTATAAGTTTGCTTTTACATACCAAATAGATATTTTCGCAGCCTATACTTGAACTGCATTGGACTTGGATGATCATAAAGACCGCCTTGGCTTCTAATATTGCCAAAGAAATTTTCCAAAACATCTTGATTTAACCTGTAGGTTATTATATATTCAAACCCGAATCTCTTTTTGAGATAATCATACAAAAAGATAAGTGATTGGTTTGATATAATTATGCCTTTTTGAAATGGCGCCAATGTTTTCCTGTTTGGTATGATGTTTTGCGACATTACTTGGCTCATACGATTAATTATGAAGCTTTGAGAGGAAAGAGCAAGGCCATATGGTTTCTTCGCTTCAATATTGTTGGCGGTTGATAATTTAGAATTAAATATATCGAACCAGTCATTTGTGAGTTGGATGAAGTCCGCGCACTCACAGGGATTATACATGTCATGGCCAATTGAATAACACCGCCTTATTGCATTTGCTGTTGTGTTTGACATAAGTTGCGCCGCAAGCTTAACTTTTTGTCTTCCAGCATTGTTGACATTCAGATGCTCATCAGAAAATTTAAAAGCAATGGATGTGTCTGATGTAGAAGTAGAAGTTCATCAGTTGCTTCACTGTCTGAGCTGTTATAATCTTGCCTTCAAAGATGAACCCACTGTCGATGAAATGATTTCGAACGAGCTTTAGAAGGTGGGGAACATCAGCAAACACAAAGACTTTTTCTTTATAATTTGATGGATGTTGAAACCAGGTTTGATCTTCCAGAAACAATTATATAAAGGAAAATGTGTTTTAACATTTTTAACACACTCATTCAATAAATATAAGAACCCATTAAGTCAAAAAGAATCTTACCAATAGAGACATTAAGCTCCCTCCACAATGCTTGATTCGATGATCCCATGTCTGACACCATACCTACAACTGTGTAACCAGCTTCGTATAGCTTAGTTGAGAGCTGAAATAGTATGGCTTTTGTCATTTTTTGGTCGAACCCATAAAAAATCGGCTGTTTCCATGAAGCTTTTATGCCGCGGACGATTGCAACTTGAACGTAATTAGAAGGCTTTCGGATGCAACCAGTAAAAGCATTGTGCTCATAACACGCAGCAACTTTCATTTCATCAAATGAAATAATGCATAGCTTGTCTTCTGCCGGAATTTCATTTACATTCTTCAGCAAATCAATTATTTGATTCAGAATGCCTTCCTCGAATCCAACTTTTTGTACCCAACTGTGCAAAGTTGACAGGCAGGGCAATGGGAGCCCTTTTTGTCGTAAATGCCTATATGCCCTGGGCCCAGCTGCGTGAAGAGTAATCGCAGCTGATACATCATCCCAACACCATTTAGTGTGGATGCTGGGATTGTGTAATCTTTTAACTTGTCCCGCAGTAAAAATATTTTTTATATTTGCATTTAACGACTTCATATCCGCCAATTGCTCCTTAAGACTGGAGTTTTCTGCCTGCAGCTCTTCAATTTTTTTTTTTCAATATTTGGTTCTCAAAAATTGTTCCAGCTTCAACAAATTCAGATCTAAATACAATTCATTTTGGTTTAATTCTTTTGGAATTTTTTTATTTTTGTTTTTTCATTATTTTGTAAGATATGATAAATAATATATGACCCATAACACGTCATTCACGATGCTTCATGCAAGATACAATAATTACAAGGTAGCATTGACAACTGACTATTTCCTCACGAACTGCGTCCATTAAATGTTATGTGCCTATATATTCTACTTTTTATTTTCTTTTTTACTTTTTTCGTTCTCTAATTTATACTATTTTTGACAATTGAAGCAAAACGAAAAAACTGTCACTCCTACCTTGTATAATTATATCATGGCTTCACGCATAAATCATCTATACTAATATTATATTTTGAAGTGCCTTTTTTATGTTCGGAACAATCTTGAGAAAGGCCCGGCCGTTTTTCATGAAATTTTTTATAATAAAAAGCTCTCGACCTGGTGAAGGTTTTAGGCCAAAAAAATTATTAAAAAGTTTATTAGAAAAGGAGATTCATGGCTTTCAAAATCCTAAGTAAAATTCACCTGCAAGCACAAACCGACATGAACGACTCATAGCGTATAAAAATTGTTGTTATAGTGAAAAATAAAGCAGTGTGCGGCACATCGACACGATGCGAGTGTTCCAATATTTTACTCTCCCATCCTACAGTGAGTATTGCTTTGCTGAGAATAGCAATGTGATTTGTTTTTGTTTTGCCTACATATGCCCGAGCGTGTGTGTGCTATGGATAGCAACAGAGAATGGCAATGTATTTTGTTTTTGTTTTTTTTTTTTGTTGTACGCTATGCGTGGTGACGTGAAAAAAAGACAGAGGCAAGCAAAAACAATATATATAAAAAAGGAGCTTATGTTTGTAAGACCGCAATAGACTCCTAAACTACTCATCCGATTAGCATGAAAATTTGTGTATAGAAGTTTTTTGGTACGGTGCGTGCTTGTGGGATATCAATTTTGATCCACCTTGAACACCAGAGGGCGCTGTAGTACAAATTTTTAACAAAACTGCCTAAAACTCACAAACCGCTTATGCGATTAGAATGAAAAGTGGTATACAGTGAGTTTCATGTACGATGAGTGTGTTGCTGCTATCTTTTTTGACCTATCTTGAACACCAGAGGGCGCTATAGTACAAATTTTTTGCAAAACCACCTAAAACTCCCAAACGGCTCATTCGATTAGAATGAAAATTGGTATATAAAGGGTGTTTTTTTTAGAGGTATAGAACTTCGAATTGAAATAAAACACAAGAAAATCGTTTTAATGTCCATCAATTTGGCTTTATTGGAAGGATCATTTTATGCCATTAATGTTTAAATATGATTTCGGGCATGTGGCCCGCGGCTGGCTCGAATAAAGCCAATTCTACAGGTCCAATTTTCAACCACTTTTTTGAGCATTTGGGGCCGTATGTCGGCAATAACGCCACGAATGTTGGCCTCCAAGTCCCCTAACGTTTCTGGTTTGTTGGCGTAGACGAGCGACTTCACCTATCCCCAAAGAAAATAATCCAATGGTGTCAAATCACACGATCTTGGTGGCTAATTGACAGGTCCATTCCGCGAAATTATGCGCTCATCGAATGTTTCCTTCAATAAATCGATTGTGACGTGCGCTGTGTGGCATGTAGCGCCGTCTTGTTGGAACCACAACTCATCCACATTCATGCCATCCATTTCGGGAACAAAATAGTCGGTTATCATGGCTCTATACCGGTCTCCATTAACGGTAACTGACTCTCCAGCATTATTTCGGAAGAAGTATGGCCCAATGGCTCCACCAGCCCATAGAGCACACCAAACAGTCAGTTTTTGTGGATGTAATGGCGTCTTAAGGATCTCATGTGGATTCTCTTCACTCCAAATGCGGCAATTTTGCTGGTTGACGTAGCCATTCAACCAAAAATGAGCCTCATCACTGAACAAAATTTTGCGATGAAAATCAGCATCGAGATCAATATCATTTTCGGCCCATACACCAAAATCACGACGCATTGCATGGTCTCGCGGCTTTAATTCTTGCACAAGCTGGATCTTGTAAGGTCGCAAGCCAAGATCTTTGCGCAAAATCTTCCATTAAGTTGATGGACAAAGCTCCAATTGCTGGGCACGGTGGCGAATCGATTCATTCGGGTCCTCTTCAACATTTTGCTCTACAGCGGCAATTGTTTCTTCGGTGCGCACTGTTTGACGTCCCTGCGGATGCGTATTATCACATAGAGTAAACGTAGTGCGAAAACGACCCATGGTTAACCGAATTAATTGCTCTGATGGACGATTATGTCGACCATAAAATGGACGGAGCTTGCGGTAAACTTCGCGAACTGAACCATTATTTTCGAAATAAATTTGCACGATTTGCAAGCGTTGTTCTTTTGTCAACCTTTTCATGATGAAATGGCAAACCAAACTGAACATAAATGACATTCGAGTTGCCAGATTTGACCACAAAATGCCAGTTTTATCTCTATTCGAAAAACAAACCCCTAAAAAAAACACCCATTAGTAGTTTTCAGGTACGATAAGTTTTTTAGCACTATCTTCTTTGAACCACCTTGGACACCAGATGGTGCTGTAGTACAAATTTTTTACAAAATCGCATATTTTTAGTTGTTTTCTTAGGTTACATGTGCAAATATATACAAAATATTAAATATTTCTTAAATTTAGTAAAATTAAAAAAGTTTCCGTTATTTTGATATCAAAAACATGAACATATCTTGAAAACTATGAAAAATTTTACTACAACGATATATTTAATGCAACATCGTTGCTCAAAAATGAGAAAAACACAATCAGAAATTAAATTTTACGATTTTCGAGTCAAATATCTCCGCTGCTTTTGTATACATTTTGTAAAATTTTTTTTTGTCTTAAAGCTTCATCAAAGTACTATGAAAACTTTACTGCAAAAATACCGTTTGTTGAGTATATATATTTTAAATATTTTTTTCAAAAAAGGTCTGAAATTTTGGAGTTTTCCTTACAAAAAGGCTCAACATTTATTTTTGTTGTAAAAATAATTTAAATTCAAATTCGCAAATTTTCAACTCTATTTAAAAGTTATTATATTAAGTCTGTATGCTTACTGTCGGCAACTTTACTAAAACAGGGTAATGTCCATCTACTAGAAAACTGGGATGAGCATTATATAAGAGGGTGTGGCTCCGCCCATACAGTTAAAATTTGTATTATCGAATAGCTTTGAAAGTAAAAGTAGCAATACTTACATACAAACTCAAAATGGAGTTACTATTTGGTGATCTCCTGCTACTGGGAAGCTGTAACGGGCAGTGGAAAATGACAGTGGTGTCAAACTATGAGTCTAAGAAAAGTTTTGAATACACCTATTATGTTCCCATATAGTTGCAGGGTGCAGCAACGCGCGCCGGGTAAAGCTAGTATATCATAATCATATATAGAAGGATTGTTACAAATTAAGCCCAAAAAACCGTTCTCAGTTGCTGGAAAATTTGTACAATTTCATGAATTTACAATCTCGAATACACAAGATTATGAATTGCCCTAATATTGTCTGAACATTTGTATAACTTCAGAATAAACAAAACACATTGCAGGTGTGCATAGAATATATAAAAATTGTCAAATATGTCAAAATACACTGAATTTTATGCATTGAATTTAATTAACAATAATAAAAATAATAAATAAATGCAATTAGACTATATTTTATGGTTTATGGTTGTGCTTATATTGCTAATATGCCTTCTAAGTGTTTTGCTCCATAGGATAAGCATAAGTTACTTACTCAGTCTGTGAACCGCAGTCGATATTGCCTTGCTCCTCTACAGCCATATTTTCCATATGTATGGTTTTAGAACTGTAAAAAAAAAATATTAACGCATAAAGACTTAAGAATCTTATTTTATTACTTACTTGGATTCGTTCGGTTCAAAACTTGTCACCTGTGGTATAAATAGTGTGGGAACAGCACCGCTCTTCAGTCGTCTGCGCTTCCCACCAACTGCGTCTGAAAAATTGCCGGGTGCGAAATGTTTTTCGCATAATTTAGCTGACGCTGAGAACTGCATCCCACATATTTTTTCCCACCGCTGACGCCTTACCGGATCCAACGGCACAGCGTACTTTAGCACATGCTCACTGCTGTACACATATGTTGTCCTACATATCCCGCACGTTGAAGGCATTTTTTATTTTAAATTATTCTCACTATAGACACACAAAAAGGCACTATAAGGCACACAGTAATTAAATGTTAAAGACGCTTAAAAAATTTAATTAAATTTTCACTATACTCACACGAAAAATCACGAATTATATTCACGTCAATAAAATTGATAAAAGCACACTTGATTTTTTTCTTTTTAAAAGAAGTACAAACATATAGAAAAAGTACTTTTTTTCTAAAAAAAAGCACAGCAAAACACTGAAACATTACTTTTTGTCGGAAAGACCACACAACCCTGGCTGCTATTTTTTCAAGAGCGTAAAAATATTTTTGTTTACATAAAATAAGGATGCGTCAAATATCTGGATAACCTTATTATAATTGAATCATGGTAGTAATGCAGTGATTTATTATGTGTGTTAGAGAGCTACGGATATGAGGTAATATGATCTTTATAAATTTTATATCTATACCGTCTTCACCAACAGCTTTGAACTTAACAGCTTTATTTCTTTGCTACTTGATTTTCCGTAACCGTGGAAAATTGAAATGTTGGTTGCAAAAAAAGGTCTGAAAATTCAAAAGAACTTGACGGGCTATTTTCACTTACGTGGGTGTTAGACAAGAAAAAAATCATTAAGAATTTTAGGATCTATCTGACAATCGAAAGTTTAGTTCTCACCAATGATATATTTTTTTAAATTACTCCACAAAATTTTAGGGGGAAGAGATGTTTTTAGTTTTTTAGAACAGTATTTCATCTTAGATCGCTCTATTATAAGAATAGAAGCATTTCTGGCACGCATATAATTTTCCCATTTCCATTGTCCGTAGCCTAATCCCTTATTTCTATGCTATTTGTGAACCAAGGACAAGATGCATTTTTGATAGTGACAGTTTTAACAGGCACATACTTCATAAAAAGTGTATTTATTTGGTTACTGAATAAATCCTAACATATAAATATGACCTTTCATTACTTATATTGAAAACAAATTTGAGGTTTAGGTTAAGTATGTTGACAACAAGACAACATAAAGACAAAGAAGGCAACAACCAACAACAACAACAACGGCTCTTATAGAGCAGTGGTGCTCACTACCATGAACCAATTACAAGGTAGGCTCATATTGGAGAGCAAGGTGCGCTAGTTGTCAAAATCAGCTGCTAATTTTGAGTTTTTCTAATTGTCGTTGTTGCTTTTGTCAGGTTTGTTGTTGCAAAATTTCTCAATTGAGCAGCCATCTTAAAATAAGCTTACCTTGTAATTGTATCATGCTCACTACATGGTTTCTCATAGTCTGCAGGCATCGCACAGTGAACTGTTTGGCCTATTTAGACGGAATTAAATCTGTAACTTGAGGTTGAGTGCACGGAATGAACTGAAATTTGGAATTAAGGCATATTGGAAATTGAAAAAATATTAAGGAAAATTGCGATTGAGTGGCATATCTTCCTTACGTGTAAATGTCATACAGATAGACCGTATGGTACCAAAGTTACAAAAATTACACAATTTTCTAAATGGCATAACTCCTTTTTAACGACATAACTCCTAAGCGAAGAACTTCACAGAAACGGCAGACCACTTTTTAGAAACGCCAATGTATGCTCATTAGAGTGGGTTGAAAAACCCACCCCCTTTTTCAAAGCTGACCTCGAATGGATTCCAAAATAAAAAGAACAAATTTTTTTGGGACCATCGGAAAAACAGCCGAAATGGTCTTTTTTCTATAACTTGAGCATAACATATCCGATCTTAAAAAATAATATGTCGCTTAAAAGTGCTTTATGAGCACTATATTTTTTCTTCAGAACATTTTTACTTCCAAGGTCATAATTGACTAGTAAACCTGGTTAGCTCAATTTACCCCCCCTAAAATTGTTTCTTTTTTCTCATAAAATTAAAGTACTAAAAATTTGTTTACATTTTGTTCAAAAAAATTATTCAATAACTTTAAAAACAAAGAAGTTATAATGGTTCAAAAATTTGGTATAATGCTTTTTTCATTATATAGGAATTACTGTTTTTAATTCAAACAAAATTGAAATTAACTGAATTATTTTTAAAAATCAAGTTATGATTTAAATCGGGCTAACCAGGTTTACTAGTCAAATATGACCTTGGAAGTAAAAATGTTCTGAAGAGAAAATGTAGTACTCACAAAGCGCTTTTAAATAACATTTTATTTTATAAGATCGGAAATGTTATGCTTAAGTTATAGAAAAAGACCATTTCGGCTGGTTTTCCGATGGTCCAAAAAAATTTGTTATTTTTATTTTGGAATCCATTCGAAGTCAGCTTTGAAATAGGGGGTGGTTTTTTCAAACTTTTTTTTTTTGTATGGAGGCCGACCCACCCTAATGCTCATATTCTTCTATTTTGGTATAAGTACACCAAAAATTATATTATCCATTATTATTATGTTTTTGTTTGAGGATACGCTCGCATAACCAAAAAAAGGTAATTTTTGCCATATTTAAGCTGAAATTTCATCCTTCATTGTATGTCCTTGTATTTAATTTTGGCGATTTCTTAAAGTTTATTATATTTACTTAATATTTTAAACAATTTTAGGTTTGGCAACTTTTGCCAACTTTCCCCTCAAGGGGTTTTCGGCTGCAACCCCTTAGTTTATGTAGTTTTAAGTATTTTGGTCTGGTTTAATACAGCTATTACACCATTCTTTATATTTTCGTGTAATGCAAATAAGTTTGAATGAAAATATAGGTTCTTTCAATCAACCCCTCCTTCCATCCTGTCCTTTCTCACGCACTTCCTTCAAAATAGCTGAACATTTACCTATAAATCTGTGACAATAATTATTTGATTATTATTTAATTCTTATAAAAATGTTATTTTACTAAAAATTACTAAGGGCAAAAAGTAAGTAACAAAAGCAGGTAAATATGATGTTAGTGTGAATGCAAGTGTTATTGTTCTGTTGTTGCTTTTTCTAATAGGAATGCATTGAGCAGAATGAGGTTATTGCACTTTACACATGTTGACTATTTTTGGAAACGGTTGACTTAATTGTTGTGAAATGGAAAGTAAATAAGTGGTTTTATCTCGAAATGAGTTTTATGAAGTGTGTCCTAATGTGACAAAAAGCAAAAGAATGGATAAATTGATAAAGCATACTTGCAACAAATTTAATATTTGTGTGGATGATTTTGAGATGGTGAACAAGTTAAGAAATTGAGTTTATAAATAGTTATCTCCAAAGTTTTAACGACAAATTTTATAAAGTCGGCAATCGTCAAGATAGGTATGACTTATATTGACGTACCTATCAGAGAACTGCAATAAGTATCCAATAGAAATCGGATACTCGAATCATACTCGAGTTACTTGTTGTTCTCTACCATGTAAAGCTTCTTGAGAACAAGAACACTCAGTTCATTGCCGTTCGGAGTCGGCGTTAAACCTGTAGGTCCGGTTCTTTGTCAATTGTGTGCAAACTTAATAACACGCACAACACAATTAATCATAAGAAGCTAGATCAAAGTCCTTTCAAGGGCTGAAATGACCAGTTATTTATTTTTGTTTATTTAAAACGTCTTTGCACAAAGCTTAACTTTAAAAAATTTCGTTGGAGTAGCATTAATAGTGAAACAACTTCCGGAAACACAAAATTAGCCCATATCTCCCCAGGGGGTCAAATAGACCACCACTTCCCATAAATGTTTTTTGTTGTTTTTTCATACCCTATCGTTTAAAATCATAAAATAATTTTTTTCGTCTAACTTGTATTGGACGGTCCACTGTGCATCGTGTGTTGTTGAGCTTTTGCACACGAAGTAGCAATCGGCTTGCTGAGTTTTTACACTGCGTAAAAATTGGTTTTTTTCTTTTGTGCTTTAAATTTCAAGTCTTTCAAGTAGTATGCTTTGAGCGTTCATGTGGTATGGAAGACGCTCGCTGTTTTATTTATGAATGAACGTTAATATTTTGCAATGTTTCAGGAAATTATATTTATCGCTTTTACCTTTTTATGATATTCTCTATGTTTAAATAGTGAAAAACAAGCACAAAACTAAAAAAAATTAAAAAAGAATGTTCGATTCAGTTGAATTTCATACACAGAGTACATGTTATATGTTATATCAAAGTTCATATGCAAAATACCAAGTCCATATATTAATTTTTGTGGAATTTGAAGAGGTTTTTTACATTTTTGATAAAGGCACTTTGTATGGAAGGTAGGCGTGGTTTTCTTCCAAATTATTTGATTTTCATACTCAGAGTGTATATTAAATATCAAAACTCATATGCAAGTATGAATTGCAAGTTTAACATATATATTAATTTTTGTGGAATTCTAAGAGATTTTACCGTTTTGATAAAGTAACTTTTTCATCCGATTTGGCTCATTTTCGAACTTGACCTTTACTTTTTAGATACAACCTGAAATGCTGAATTTCGTGGTAATAGCTTGGAAATTACGGCTGTAATCGTGATCACAGACTGACAGACGTACAGACGAACAAGGCTAAATCGACTCAGGTGGTGATGCTGATCAAGAATATATGCATTTTTCTATACCTACCACTCCTCCTTATGGGCGTTACAAACGGAGTGACAAAATTAATATACCCCTTTTACGTGTTTTAACGTGGTGTTATAAAAATGATTACATATATTGAAAATCCAACACTCGACAAGATTTCCTTGCACCAAATGTTGTGAGAGCTTTTAACAGTCTTCTTGTTTCAGTGTAAAGCTGTGCACTCGAAAAGCTCTCTTTGTTGTTGTTTGAACCGTGCGTTGATCACCACTGGTATAGAGCAAACCACACAGCTTGACTATACAGACTGTTTCGTTGGCCGCTACACCAACTCATCAGTAGACTTTGCATGACTTTTCAGTGTGATCCACTCAAGCTACTTAGGTTCAACTTATACTGCCAATATACCGAGAAAGTTACCCGGAATTTATTTTTGACAGAAAGAACCCTTAAATTAGTAATTGAGTTCTTATTTACTTCGATGCACCCTGTGTCAAGGTTAACCTAGGCCGTATCATACTTTTAGGCATACTCATATCATACTTTTTCGTCAACGAAAGCAAGATGGAAATATTTAATAAATTAAATTAAAAGCCAAGGAAATAAAACAAAAATGCAAAGGAAACTTCGTCAACGAAATAAAATTTTTGCAAAGCAAAGATATAGAAAACTTCATAAACGAAACCAAAACTAATTTTTTTTGGGAAATTTTATATTAAGTACAATGCAATGATGATAGAAATTTCGTTGATATTTATATAAATCTATAGTTCAATTAATTTTAATTTTTTTTTTAAATAACATAAAAACATATGTGTGTTAAAGCATAACATACTACATACTAACACTAAGGGAGGAAAATATTAAATTTATCCAAAAACTTTTTTAATTTATCCAAAAAGCGAGTCATTTTTGCACCAATAACGCATTTGCTTAAATCGACTACGCAAATATTTAAAATTTATTTAAATACTTGATTATTTAAATAAAATATTAAAATATATAAACAGAATTAATAAAAAATTTATTAAAATTATGCACGAATTTTTTAAATATCTTTCAAATATTTATTATTTGAAAATAAAACTATCGCATTTAAAGAAAATTTATATAGAAATATTGAAATTAAAAAGCAATGTATTTAAATATTTCTCACGAGCTGCGACCATCAAATGCCATTTCCTTGCATATTTTATTTTCTTTTTTATATCTTTCGTTCCCAAATTTATACTATTTTTGACAGTTTTTTGACCAAACGTCAAAAATAGTTTAAATTAGAGAAGGAAAAAGTAGAAAGCAATATATAAATCAAAATATGCAGGCAAATGACAATCGGTGTAAGACATTCGTCAGAAAATGTCCGGTTGTCACTCACATCTTGCGTAAGTTGATAATGCGATAAAACAATCTTGGCCAAACATTCACACTATATTACCCTTGCAACAATAACTAAATGAGAACTTTAAAAACCTGAAACTGCAAGAAATAAACTGCAGGAACAGTGCGATGCTGTTGCTGCTTGTCGGAATATGTGTGTACGTGTGCGATGCTGTTGCTGCTTGCTTGTATGGAATATGTGTGTACGTGTGTGGTATAAATATAATTCAAATACGGGAAAAAACGAGTTGTAAGGAAAACATTTGATTTATCCACGTAAATATTTAAATAAAATTTATACTCAGGCATGGATAATGCTAGTATGCGTTATGTCCCTTAGTGTACCACTAACACTTGCCATTTTTTATTGTAAATACTCACGTTTTTATATATTATTATATTTTTCAAAACTTTACACAAAAATCAACAATCAATTATTTGTTTGGCAACGAAATAGCATTGCCGGCTTCGTGCTTTTTCCACACTGAAAAAAAAGATTAGCTTAAAATTGAACACAATGTGTTCAAAAAATATATTATATAAATGTATAAAAAAATGTATAAAAATGTAAATGTATAATTTAACTTTTTTTCATATGTTTTTCAAATGTTTTAAACACATTTGCTCTTACTTTGACGAAATTTTTTGCAAGCTATTTTTTTAAACACAAAATTCGTCAAATTAATAGCAAATGTCGTCAATTTTTGTTTCGGTGTATCACATTCGCCAATAAGCGTAGCAAACGATGTGACCATATGCCGGTAAAAGAAAATTGTAAGAAAACTCAATAGTAAATCATAAAAAGGTGTGAAAATTCTTCTCGGATTCACAGACGATTATTTGTTAAGTAATTTATGGCTAACGGGGTATTTACAGTAAGTTTTGACGTAGAATACGTCGTTCTCGGAGGTAAGTAGGGTGGTTGATAGTGATCAGGTGTCGGTATTTACATTACTTTTTGAGCCTTTGGTGGGCCTAAAGTACTAATCGTACAATGTTGATCTTAGCACTTGTTGGTCTGCTTGATCCTCAATGCGACAAAAATTCATGTTAGAACTGTCTAACTTATATAAATTTTACACAATTACATGAAATATAAAGCCAACATTTGATGTTTTTGTTTGCTTTAACTTGCTACCTATTCATCGACGGCTTCCGGTTTTTTCGACGGCGAAGACAGCGCCATCTAGCGTGAAGACATAAATCTTATAATTAAAAAAAAGCATACTTTTGGGGTCATGTTGTTTTTAACAGACTCGCGTAGCCCAGTAATACTGAGTAATTTTGAGGGGCATGCTTTTTTAACAGAATCTGTTATTGAAATGTCAAACGCAGCCAATTAAATATCCGGGCATATTATCGACAGTGAAATTTTGACACATGGGTTGTTGAACTTGATAGCATTGAACAAATTTCTATCAAACCCTCTCCGGCACTCTCTTAAAGGTCATATCCTCAGGTGTATGGAATAAATATTTTTAAAAAAGATGTCATCAAAAGCGAATTGAATAATTCTACGTCTTGTGTTACGACATAGTCGAAACTACTGTATCTTTTTTATTTAAAGACTACTGCTAATGCAAATTTGAGAGTATAAATATTTAATTTTAATATGAAAAAATCGCACCTCTAATTTTCTTATCACATTGCTATTCTCAGCAAAGCAATACTCACTGTAGGATGGGAGAGTAAAATATTGGAACACTCGCATCGTGTCGATGTGCCGCACACTGCTTTATTTTTCACTATAACAACAATTTTTATACGCTATGAGTCGTTCATGTCGGTTTGTGCTTGCAGGTGAATTTTACTTAGGATTTTGAAAGCCATGAATCTCCTTTTCTAATAAACTTTTTAATAATTTTTTTGGCCTAAAACCTTCACCAGGTCGAGAGCTTTTTATTATAAAAAATTTCATGAAAAACGGCCGGGCCTTTCTCAAGATTGTTCCGAACATAAAAAAGGCACTTCAAAATATAATATTAGTATAGATAGTAATTATATAATTATAGTATTTAAGGTCGCAAGCCAAGATCTTTGCGCAAAATCTTCCATTAAGTTGATGGACAAAGCTCCAATTGCTGGGCACGGTGGCGAATCGATTCATTCGGGTCCTCTTCAACATTTTGCTCTACAGCGGCAATTGTTTCTTCGGTGCGCACTGTTTGACGTCTCTGCGGATGCGTATTATCACATAGAGTAAACGTAGTGCGAAAACGACCCATGGTTAACCGAATTAATTGCTCTGATGGACGATTATGTCGACCATAAAATGGACGGAGCTTGCGGTAAACTTCGCGAACTGAACCATTATTTTCGAAATAAATTTGCACGATTTGCAAGCGTTGTTCTTTTGTCAACCTTTTCATGATGAAATGGCAAACCAAACTGAACATAAATGACATTCGAGTTGCCAGATTTGACCACAAAATGCCAGTTTTATCTCTATTCGAAAAACAAACCCCTAAAAAAAACACCCATTAGTAGTTTTCAGGTACGATAAGTTTTTTAGCACTATCTTCTTTGAACCACCTTGGACACCAGATGGTGCTGTAGTACAAATTTTTTACAAAATCGCATATTTTTAGTTGTTTTCTTAGGTTACATGTGCAAATATATACAAAATATTAAATATTTCTTAAATTTAGTAAAATTAAAAAAGTTTCCGTTATTTTGATATCAAAAACATGAACATATCTTGAAAACTATGAAAAATTTTACTACAACGATATATTTAATGCAACATCGTTGCTCAAAAATGAGAAAAACACAATCAGAAATTAAATTTTACGATTTTCGAGTCAAATATCTCCGCTGCTTTTGTATACATTTTGTAAAATTTTTTTTTGTCTTAAAGCTTCATCAAAGTACTATGAAAACTTTACTGCAAAAATACCGTTTGTTGAGTATATATATTTTAAATATTTTTTTCAAAAAAGGTCTGAAATTTTGGAGTTTTCCTTACAAAAAGGCTCAACATTTATTTTTGTTGTAAAAATAATTTAAATTCAAATTCGCAAATTTTCAACTCTATTTAAAAGTTATTATATTAAGTCTGTATGCTTACTGTCGGCAACTTTACTAAAACAGGGTAATGTCCATCTACTAGAAAACTGGGATGAGCATTATATAAGAGGGTGTGGCTCCGCCCATACAGTTAAAATTTGTATTATCGAATAGCTTTGAAAGTAAAAGTAGCAATACTTACATACAAACTCAAAATGGAGTTACTATTTGGTGATCTCCTGCTACTGGGAAGCTGTAACGGGCAGTGGAAAATGACAGTGGTGTCAAACTATGAGTCTAAGAAAAGTTTTGAATACACCTATTATGTTCCCATATAGTTGCAGGGTGCAGCAACGCGCGCCGGGTAAAGCTAGTATATCATAATCATATATAGAAGGATTGTTACAAATTAAGCCCAAAAAACCGTTCTCAGTTGCTGGAAAATTTGTACAATTTCATGAATTTACAATCTCGAATACACAAGATTATGAATTGCCCTAATATTGTCTGAACATTTGTATAACTTCAGAATAAACAAAACACATTGCAGGTGTGCATAGAATATATAAAAATTGTCAAATATGTCAAAATACACTGAATTTTATGCATTGAATTTAATTAACAATAATAAAAATAATAAATAAATGCAATTAGACTATATTTTATGGTTTATGGTTGTGCTTATATTGCTAATATGCCTTCTAAGTGTTTTGCTCCATAGGATAAGCATAAGTTACTTACTCAGTCTGTGAACCGCAGTCGATATTGCCTTGCTCCTCTACAGCCATATTTTCCATATGTATGGTTTTAGAACTGTAAAAAAAAAATATTAACGCATAAAGACTTAAGAATCTTATTTTATTACTTACTTGGATTCGTTCGGTTCAAAACTTGTCACCTGTGGTATAAATAGTGTGGGAACAGCACCGCTCTTCAGTCGTCTGCGCTTCCCACCAACTGCGTCTGAAAAATTGCCGGGTGCGAAATGTTTTTCGCATAATTTAGCTGACGCTGAGAACTGCATCCCACATATTTTTTCCCACCGCTGACGCCTTACCGGATCCAACGGCACAGCGTACTTTAGCACATGCTCACTGCTGTACACATATGTTGTCCTACATATCCCGCACGTTGAAGGCATTTTTTATTTTAAATTATTCTCACTATAGACACACAAAAAGGCACTATAAGGCACACAGTAATTAAATGTTAAAGACGCTTAAAAAATTTAATTAAATTTTCACTATACTCACACGAAAAATCACGAATTATATTCACGTCAATAAAATTGATAAAAGCACACTTGATTTTTTTCTTTTTAAAAGAAGTACAAACATATAGAAAAAGTACTTTTTTTCTAAAAAAAAGCACAGCAAAACACTGAAACATTACTTTTTGTCGGAAAGACCACACAACCCTGGCTGCTATTTTTTCAAGAGCGTAAAAATATTTATGTTTACATAAAATAAGGATGCGTCAAATATCTGGATAACCTTATTATAATTGAATCATGGTAGTAATGCAGTGATTTATTATGTGTGTTAGAGAGCTACGGATATGAGGTAATATGATCTTTATAAATTTTATATCTATACCGTCTTCACCAACAGCTTTGAACTTAACAGCTTTATTTCTTTGCTACTTGATTTTCCGTAACCGTGGAAAATTGAAATGTTGGTTGCAAAAAAAGGTCTGAAAATTCAAAAGAACTTGACGGGCTATTTTCACTTACGTGGGTGTTAGACAAGAAAAAAATCATTAAGAATTTTAGGATCTATCTGACAATCGAAAGTTTAGTTCTCACCAATGATATATTTTTTTAAATTACTCCACAAAATTTTAGGGGGAAGAGATGTTTTTAGTTTTTTAGAACAGTATTTCATCTTAGATCGCTCTATTATAAGAATAGAAGCATTTCTGGCACGCATATAATTTTCCCATTTCCATTGTCCGTAGCCTAATCCCTTATTTCTATGCTATTTGTGAACCAAGGACAAGATGCATTTTTGATAGTGACAGTTTTAACAGGCACATACTTCATAAAAAGTGTATTTATTTGGTTACTGAATAAATCCTAACATATAAATATGACCTTTCATTACTTATATTGAAAACAAATTTGAGGTTTAGGTTAAGTATGTTGACAACAAGACAACATAAAGACAAAGAAGGCAACAACCAACAACAACAACAACGGCTCTTATAGAGCAGTGGTGCTCACTACCATGAACCAATTACAAGGTAGGCTCATATTGGAGAGCAAGGTGCGCTAGTTGTCAAAATCAGCTGCTAATTTTGAGTTTTTCTAATTGTCGTTGTTGCTTTTGTCAGGTTTGTTGTTGCAAAATTTCTCAATTGAGCAGCCATCTTAAAATAAGCTTACCTTGTAATTGTATCATGCTCACTACATGGTTTCTCATAGTCTGCAGGCATCGCACAGTGAACTGTTTGGCCTATTTAGACGGAATTAAATCTGTAACTTGAGTTTGAGTGCACGGAATGAACTGAAATTTGGAATTAAGGCATATTGGAAATTGAAAAAATATTAAGGAAAATTGCGATTGAGTGGCATATCTTCCTTACGTGTAAATGTCATACAGATAGACCGTATGGTACCAAAGTTACAAAAATTACACAATTTTCTAAATGGCATAACTCCTTTTTAACGACATAACTCCTAAGCGAAGAACTTCACAGAAACGGCAGACCACTTTTTAGAAACGCCAATGTATGCTCATTAGAGTGGGTTGAAAAACCCACCCCCTTTTTCAAAGCTGACCTCGAATGGATTCCAAAATAAAAAGAACAAATTTTTTTGGGACCATCGGAAAAACAGCCGAAATGGTCTTTTTTCTATAACTTGAGCATAACATATCCGATCTTAAAAAATAATATGTCGCTTAAAAGTGCTTTATGAGCACTATATTTTTTCTTCAGAACATTTTTACTTCCAAGGTCATAATTGACTAGTAAACCTGGTTAGCTCGATTTACCCCCCCTAAAATTGTTTCTTTTTTCTCATAAAATTAAAGTACTAAAAATTTGTTTACATTTTGTTCAAAAAAATTATTCAATAACTTTAAAAACAAAGAAGTTATAATGGTTCAAAAATTTGGTATAATGCTTTTTTCATTATATAGGAACTACTTTTTTTAATTCAAACAAAATTGAAATTAACTGAATTATTTTTAAAAATCAAGTTATGATTTAAATCGGGCTAACCAGGTTTGCTAGTCAAATATGACCTTGGAAGTAAAAATGTTCTGAAGAGAAAATGTAGTACTCACAAAGCGCTTTTAAATAACATTTTATTTTATAAGATCGGAAATGTTATGCTTAAGTTATAGAAAAAGACCATTTCGGCTGGTTTTCCGATGGTCCAAAAAAATTTGTTCTTTTTATTTTGGAATCCATTCGAAGTCAGCTTTGAAATAGGGGGTGGTTTTTTCAAACTTTTTTTTTTTGTATGGAGGCCGACCCACCCTAATGCTCATATTCTTCTATTTTGGTATAAGTACACCAAAAATTATATTATCCATTATTATTATGTTTTTGTTTGAGGATACGCTCGCATAACCAAAAAAAGGTAATTTTTGCCATATTTAAGCTGAAATTTCATCCTTCATTGTATGTCCTTGTATTTAATTTTGGCGATTTCTTAAAGTTTATTATATTTACTTAATATTTTAAACAATTTTAGGTTTGGCAACTTTTGCCAACTTTCCCCTCAAGGGGTTTTCGGCTGCAACCCCTTAGTTTATGTAGTTTTAAGTATTTTGGTCTGGTTTAATACAGCTATTACACCATTCTTTATATTTTCGTGTAATGCAAATAAGTTTGAATGAAAATATAGGT
The DNA here is from genome assembly GCA_943735915.1 of Pherbina coryleti. Taxonomy (NCBI): domain Eukaryota; kingdom Metazoa; phylum Arthropoda; class Insecta; order Diptera; family Sciomyzidae; genus Pherbina; species Pherbina coryleti. The sequence goes on from OX030948.1 coordinate 81,136,745, forward strand.
TCTTTCAATCAACCCCTCCTTCCATCCTGTCCTTTCTCACGCACTTCCTTCAAAATAGCTGAACATTTACCTATAAATCTGTGACAATAATTATTTGATTATTATTTAATTCTTATAAAAATGTTATTTTACTAAAAATTACTAAGGGCAAAAAGTAAGTAACAAAAGCAGGTAAATATGATGTTAGTGTGAATGCAAGTGTTATTGTTCTGTTGTTGCTTTTTCTAATAGGAATGCATTGAGCAGAATGAGGTTATTGCACTTTACACATGTTGACTATTTTTGGAAACGGTTGACTTAATTGTTGTGAAATGGAAAGTAAATAAGTGGTTTTATCTCGAAATGAGTTTTATGAAGTGTGTCCTAATGTGACAAAAAGCAAAAGAATGGATAAATTGATAAAGCATACTTGCAACAAATTTAATATTTGTGTGGATGATTTTGAGATGGTGAACAAGTTAAGAAATTGAGTTTATAAATAGTTATCTCCAAAGTTTTAACGACAAATTTTATAAAGTCGGCAATCGTCAAGATAGGTATGACTTATATTGACGTACCTATCAGAGAACTGCAATAAGTATCCAATAGAAATCGGATACTCGAATCATACTCGAGTTACTTGTTGTTCTCTACCATGTAAAGCTTCTTGAGAACAAGAACACTCAGTTCATTGCCGTTCGGAGTCGGCGTTAAACCTGTAGGTCCGGTTCTTTGTCAATTGTGTGCAAACTTAATAACACGCACAACACAATTAATCATAAGAAGCTAGATCAAAGTCCTTTCAAGGGCTGAAATGACCAGTTATTTATTTTTGTTTATTTAAAACGTCTTTGCACAAAGCTTAACTTTAAAAAATTTCGTTGGAGTAGTATTAATAGTGAAACAACTTCCGGAAACACAAAATTAGCCCATATCTCCCCAGGGGGTCAAATAGACCACCACTTCCCATAAATGTTTTTTGTTGTTTTTTCATACCCTATCGTTTAAAATCATAAAATAATTTTTTTCGTCTAACTTGTATTGGACGGTCCACTGTGCATCGTGTGTTGTTGAGCTTTTGCACACGAAGTAGCAATCGGCTTGCTGAGTTTTTACACTGCGTAAAAATTGGTTTTTTTCTTTTGTGCTTTAAATTTCAAGTCTTTCAAGTAGTATGCTTTGAGCGTTCATGTGGTATGGAAGACGCTCGCTGTTTTATTTATGAATGAACGTTAATATTTTGCAATGTTTCAGGAAATTATATTTATCGCTTTTACCTTTTTATGATATTCTCTATGTTTAAATAGTGAAAAACAAGCACAAAACTAAAAAAAATTAAAAAAGAATGTTCGATTCAGTTGAATTTCATACACAGAGTACATGTTATATGTTATATCAAAGTTCATATGCAAAATACCAAGTCCATATATTAATTTTTGTGGAATTTGAAGAGGTTTTTTACATTTTTGATAAAGGCACTTTGTATGGAAGGTAGGCGTGGTTTTCTTCCAAATTATTTGATTTTCATACTCAGAGTGTATATTAAATATCAAAACTCATATGCAAGTATGAATTGCAAGTTTAACATATATATTAATTTTTGTGGAATTCTAAGAGATTTTACCGTTTTGATAAAGTAACTTTTTCATCCGATTTGGCTCATTTTCGAACTTGACCTTTACTTTTTAGATACAACCTGAAATGCTGAATTTCGTGGTAATAGCTTGGAAATTACGGCTGTAATCGTGATCACAGACTGACAGACGTACAGACGAACAAGGCTAAATCGACTCAGGTGGTGATGCTGATCAAGAATATATGCATTTTTCTATACCTATCACTCCTCCTTATGGGCGTTACAAACGGAGTGACAAAATTAATATACCCCTTTTACGTGTTTTAACGTGGTGTTATAAAAATGATTACATATATTGAAAATCCAACACTCGACAAGATTTCCTTGCACCAAATGTTGTGAGAGCTTTTAACAGTCTTCTTGTTTCAGTGTAAAGCTGTGCACTCGAAAAGCTCTCTTTGTTGTTGTTTGAACCGTGCGTTGATCACCACTGGTATAGAGCAAACCACACAGCTTGACTATACAGACTGTTTCGTTGGCCGCTACACCAACTCATCAGTAGACTTTGCATGACTTTTCAGTGTGATCCACTCAAGCTACTTAGGTTCAACTTATACTGCCAATATACCGAGAAAGTTACCCGGAATTTATTTTTGACAGAAAGAACCCTTAAATTAGTAATTGAGTTCTTATTTACTTCGATGCACCCTGTGTCAAGGTTAACCTAGGCCGTATCATACTTTTAGGCATACTCATATCATACTTTTTCGTCAACGAAAGCAAGATGGAAATATTTAATAAATTAAATTAAAAGCCAAGGAAATAAAACAAAAATGCAAAGGAAACTTCGTCAACGAAATAAAATTTTTGCAAAGCAAAGATATAGAAAACTTCATAAACGAAACCAAAACTAATTTTTTTTGGGAAATTTTATATTAAGTACAATGCAATGATGATAGAAATTTCGTTGATATTTATATAAATCTATAGTTCAATTAATTTTAATTTTTTTTTTAAATAACATAAAAACATATGTGTGTTAAAGCATAACATACTACATACTAACACTAAGGGAGGAAAATATTAAATTTATCCAAAAACTTTTTTAATTTATCCAAAAAGCGAGTCATTTTTGCACCAATAACGCATTTGCTTAAATCGACTACGCAAATATTTAAAATTTATTTAAATACTTGATTATTTAAATAAAATATTAAAATATATAAACAGAATTAATAAAAAATTTATTAAAATTATGCACGAATTTTTTAAATATCTTTCAAATATTTATTATTTGAAAATAAAACTATCGCATTTAAAGAAAATTTATATAGAAATATTGAAATTAAAAAGCAATGTATTTAAATATTTCTCACGAGCTGCGACCATCAAATGCCATTTCCTTGCATATTTTATTTTCTTTTTTATATCTTTCGTTCCCAAATTTATACTATTTTTGACAGTTTTTTGACCAAACGTCAAAAATAGTTTAAATTAGAGAAGGAAAAAGTAGAAAGCAATATATAAATCAAAATATGCAGGCAAATGACAATCGGTGTAAGACATTCGTCAGAAAATGTCCGGTTGTCACTCACATCTTGCGTAAGTTGATAATGCGATAAAACAATCTTGGCCAAACATTCACACTATATTACCCTTGCAACAATAACTAAATGAGAACTTTAAAAACCTGAAACTGCAAGAAATAAACTGCAGGAACAGTGCGATGCTGTTGCTGCTTGTCGGAATATGTGTGTACGTGTGCGATGCTGTTGCTGCTTGCTTGTATGGAATATGTGTGTACGTGTGTGGTATAAATATAATTCAAATACGGGAAAAAACGAGTTGTAAGGAAAACATTTGATTTATCCACGTAAATATTTAAATAAAATTTATACTCAGGCATGGATAATGCTAGTATGCGTTATGTCCCTTAGTGTACCACTAACACTTGCCATTTTTTATTGTAAATACTCACGTTTTTATATATTATTATATTTTTCAAAACTTTACACAAAAATCAACAATCAATTATTTGTTTGGCAACGAAATAGCATTGCCGGCTTCGTGCTTTTTCCACACTGAAAAAAATAGATTAGCTTAAAATTGAACACAATGTGTTCAAAAAATATATTATATAAATGTATAAAAAAATGTATAAAAATGTAAATGTATAATTTAACTTTTTTTCATATGTTTTTCAAATGTTTTAAACACATTTGCTCTTACTTTGACGAAATTTTTTGCAAGCTATTTTTTTAAACACAAAATTCGTCAAATTAATAGCAAATGTCGTCAATTTTTGTTTCGGTGTATCACATTCGCCAATAAGCGTAGCAAACGATGTGACCATATGCCGGTAAAAGAAAATTGTAAGAAAACTCAATAGTAAATCATAAAAAGGTGTGAAAATTCTTCTCGGATTCACAGACGATTATTTGTTAAGTAATTTATGGCTAACGGGGTATTTACAGTAAGTTTTGACGTAGAATACGTCGTTCTCGGAGGTAAGTAGGGTGGTTGATAGTGATCAGGTGTCGGTATTTACATTACTTTTTGAGCCTTTGGTGGGCCTAAAGTACTAATCGTACAATGTTGATCTTAGCACTTGTTGGTCTGCTTGATCCTCAATGCGACAAAAATTCATGTTAGAACTGTCTAACTTATATAAATTTTACACAATTACATGAAATATAAAGCCAACATTTGATGTTTTTGTTTGCTTTAACTTGCTACCTATTCATCGACGGCTTCCGGTTTTTTCGACGGCGAAGACAGCGCCATCTAGCGTGAAGACATAAATCTTATAATTAAAAAAAAGCATACTTTTGGGGTCATGTTGTTTTTAACAGACTCGCGTAGCCCAGTAATACTGAGTAATTTTGAGGGGCATGCTTTTTTAACAGAATCTGTTATTGAAATGTCAAACGCAGCCAATTAAATATCCGGGCATATTATCGACAGTGAAATTTTGACACATGGGTTTTTGAACTTGACAGCATTGAACAAATTTCTATCAAACCCTCTCCGGCACTCTCTTAAAGGTCATATCCTCAGGTGTATGGAATAAATATTTTTAAAAAAGATGTCATCAAAAGCGAATTGAATAATTCTACGTCTTGTGTTACGACATAGTCGAAACTACTGTATCTTTTTTATTTAAAGACTACTGCTAATGCAAATTTGAGAGTATAAATATTTAATTTTAATATGAAAAAATCGCACCTCTAATTTTCTTATCACATTGCTATTCTCAGCAAAGCAATACTCACTGTAGGATGGGAGAGTAAAATATTGGAACACTCGCATCGTGTCGATGTGCCGCACACTGCTTTATTTTTCACTATAACAACAATTTTTATACGCTATGAGTCGTTCATGTCGGTTTGTGCTTGCAGGTGAATTTTACTTAGGATTTTGAAAGCCATGAATCTCCTTTTCTAATAAACTTTTTAATAATTTTTTTGGCCTAAAACCTTCACCAGGTCGAGAGCTTTTTATTATAAAAAATTTCATGAAAAACGGCCGGGCCTTTCTCAAGATTGTTCCGAACATAAAAAAGGCACTTCAAAATATAATATTAGTATAGATAGTAATTATATAATTATAGTATTTAAGGTCGCAAGCCAAGATCTTTGCGCAAAATCTTCCATTAAGTTGATGGACAAAGCTCCAATTGCTGGGCACGGTGGCGAATCGATTCATTCGGGTCCTCTTCAACATTTTGCTCTACAGCGGCAATTGTTTCTTCGGTGCGCACTGTTTGACGTCTCTGCGGATGCGTATTATCACATAGAGTAAACGTAGTGCGAAAACGACCCATGGTTAACCGAATTAATTGCTCTGATGGACGATTATGTCGACCATAAAATGGACGGAGCTTGCGGTAAACTTCGCGAACTGAACCATTATTTTCGAAATAAATTTGCACGATTTGCAAGCGTTGTTCTTTTGTCAACCTTTTCATGATGAAATGGCAAACCAAACTGAACATAAATGACATTCGAGTTGCCAGATTTGACCACAAAATGCCAGTTTTATCTCTATTCGAAAAACAAACCCCTAAAAAAAACACCCATTAGTAGTTTTCAGGTACGATAAGTTTTTTAGCACTATCTTCTTTGAACCACCTTGGACACCAGATGGTGCTGTAGTACAAATTTTTTACAAAATCGCATATTTTTAGTTGTTTTCTTAGGTTACATGTGCAAATATATACAAAATATTAAATATTTCTTAAATTTAGTAAAATTAAAAAAGTTTCCGTTATTTTGATATCAAAAACATGAACATATCTTGAAAACTATGAAAAATTTTACTACAACGATATATTTAATGCAACATCGTTGCTCAAAAATGAGAAAAACACAATCAGAAATTAAATTTTACGATTTTCGAGTCAAATATCTCCGCTGCTTTTGTATACATTTTGTAAAATTTTTTTTTGTCTTAAAGCTTCATCAAAGTACTATGAAAACTTTACTGCAAAAATACCGTTTGTTGAGTATATATATTTTAAATATTTTTTTCAAAAAAGGTCTGAAATTTTGGAGTTTTCCTTACAAAAAGGCTCAACATTTATTTTTGTTGTAAAAATAATTTAAATTCAAATTCGCAAATTTTCAACTCTATTTAAAAGTTATTATATTAAGTCTGTATGCTTACTGTCGGCAACTTTACTAAAACAGGGTAATGTCCATCTACTAGAAAACTGGGATGAGCATTATATAAGAGGGTGTGGCTCCGCCCATACAGTTAAAATTTGTATTATCGAATAGCTTTGAAAGTAAAAGTAGCAATACTTACATACAAACTCAAAATGGAGTTACTATTTGGTGATCTCCTGCTACTGGGAAGCTGTAACGGGCAGTGGAAAATGACAGTGGTGTCAAACTATGAGTCTAAGAAAAGTTTTGAATACACCTATTATGTTCCCATATAGTTGCAGGGTGCAGCAACGCGCGCCGGGTAAAGCTAGTATATCATAATCATATATAGAAGGATTGTTACAAATTAAGCCCAAAAAACCGTTCTCAGTTGCTGGAAAATTTGTACAATTTCATGAATTTACAATCTCGAATACACAAGATTATGAATTGCCCTAATATTGTCTGAACATTTGTATAACTTCAGAATAAACAAAACACATTGCAGGTGTGCATAGAATATATAAAAATTGTCAAATATGTCAAAATACACTGAATTTTATGCATTGAATTTAATTAACAATAATAAAAATAATAAATAAATGCAATTAGACTATATTTTATGGTTTATGGTTGTGCTTATATTGCTAATATGCCTTCTAAGTGTTTTGCTCCATAGGATAAGCATAAGTTACTTACTCAGTCTGTGAACCGCAGTCGATATTGCCTTGCTCCTCTACAGCCATATTTTCCATATGTATGGTTTTAGAACTGTAAAAAAAAAATATTAACGCATAAAGACTTAAGAATCTTATTTTATTACTTACTTGGATTCGTTCGGTTCAAAACTTGTCACCTGTGGTATAAATAGTGTGGGAACAGCACCGCTCTTCAGTCGTCTGCGCTTCCCACCAACTGCGTCTGAAAAATTGCCGGGTGCGAAATGTTTTTCGCATAATTTAGCTGACGCTGAGAACTGCTAAATATGAAGAAAAAAACTGCATTTTGAACATAAAAACTGCCATTCGAAAAAACGATTTTTTAAGCATTTTCTTTAATTTTGTATTAAAAACAGAAATAAAACAAATTCATTTGTATATAAAATTTTTGTTGTATTTAATATATAAAAAAACTATTGGTATTTTATTCGCATTTCAGATTATTTTAAGATAAGTAATTCAGGTATTTTTAATGTTTGTTTTAGTACATATATTAATATTTTTATTAGTTATATATATCACTATTAAATTTTTGTATCATAGTTTTTGATACGTCAAAGCGTTGTTGATTGACGTTGTTGAATTGTTTTTTTTTATTTTGAGAGGGTTGGAATTTCTAGTTGTCGCACTAATCTTGTCGCTTTTGCCAATCCAACCTTTCAAGTACTTATTTTCCTCCTAGGATCTACAAGGCTTGCAGCCTTGTGGTTTGAAAAGAAAACACGCAAATTGGCGCAAATGAAGAAGTGAGGTTGGTTCATGTTCAATGTTCGATGCGAGAAGTTGGCTGAAGCTGCTGCTGAAGTGTAAAGCAGGTCTGCTTTAAAAAATTAATTGAAACATAATGATGTTTTGAATAAAGAGAATTTATGAAAACTACATAAGATTTTATATTTTCATAAAAACTGCATTTTACCCTGGAAAACTACATCAATTATGGAAAAACTGTATTTTTTTTAAAAAAACCTGCCAACTTGCTCAGAGTTAAAAAAACTGCCATTTGCAGGCAAAACTGCCATTCTGGCAACACTGCTTGTGCCAAAAAAAAAAACCGATAATACAGCTAACAAGCGTTGGAGAGTGGTAGTCGATTTTCGAAAACTCAATAACATAACAATAGGAGACGCATATCCTCCACCAAACATTTCGGACATCTTAGACCAGCTTGGAAAAACAAAGTACTTCAGTACACTAGACTTGGCTAGTGGTTTCCATCAAATAAAATTCGATGAACGCGACCAACAAAAGACAGCCTCCATCACTCCCTATGGCCATTACGAATACAATCGTATGCCATTTGGCCTCAAAAACGCACCAGCCACTTTTCAGCGTACCATGAACAACGAATTAATGGGGCTACAGTATGGTGATTCAAAAAAACATTTTTTTTGAAAATCAACCGAGCTCGTTCGAAAATGGGATGATTATATCAAAATATGAAAACCAAAATTAAAAAAAAAATTTTTTTTTAATTTTTAGATAGTGCTACCACCAGTTTTCTGTTTTAGTTGAATAAAATCGTGTAAAAAGCCTTAAATTTAATTATGAAATTTTCATGGCATACGTACAATAGACCATAATTAATAAAAACATGTTAAAATTTTGGATTCTAGATCAAACCTTTTTTTTTAGGTCCGTGAGGGTTAAAAAAAGAATCGCTTGTAACTATGTTTCGCATAGGAAAACAATATTTTTTTTAATGAAAACCCATTCTTCGACAACCATTTATTCCCTTCTTCGACATTATTTTGTAGACGTCGAATTAAAATGGATAGAACAGCTATGGGGAACTAATGCTGTGGGGAACTTTTAACAAAAAACACGTTAAAACAACTAAAATAAATTTTATTCTGCCTTCTTAGTCAGAATTGCTAGTGATAACTAGTGGCGGATCTACATACGGGCTGAAAGGGCTATAGCCCCCATCTCCCCACTTTTAGAATTTTTTGTATGGGGAAAAACGCCCTAAAAGCCGCTTCAGCTCCCCCCTCGGGCTACAAAACTATAGTTTCAGACCCCCCCTCGAGCGAATCCTAGATCCGCAACTGGTAATAAACCCCCGAATACCGTTTACAGGTTCCTACAATTCGCATTAGAGTGAGTTTGTGTCTCGAGTCTTTTTGCCTTTTTTCAACTTTTAACACTCATACCCATATGCTTGGGTGTGCATATTAGATAGGAGTAATTTTTTCCATGCTAGTAATATCCAGTTTCGAATTCTACATTCAATTCTGAGTAAAAAAGTCCTTGTGACCATATATTTCCGATGAAATTTACCCATCAAAAAATCGTTTAAAGATTCGTATATTATAATTTCATAGAGCAACAATTGATATATATCATACCAAATATACTGGAGCAAAATCCAAAACCGTGCTACAATTATGACGATTATTCGAACGAACTGAAGGCACGATTATAAAATAGTTTCCCATGAACCAAGAAGACAAGATCAAGCAATCAGCAATGCGAGAAAAAAGTATTTTTTCGTGCCACGTCATCGGTCACAAAAAAAGATATATTGCATACGTTTTTCATGCAAAGCATGTGAAAACTAAAATAAAAGTGGAAAATTATAAAATTAACAAATTTAATTCTCGAAAAAAGTGTTTGAATACTTTGTATGTTTATATTTTCATACAGTAACGAAATTTGAAGTAATTTTTTGCTGTTGCAATTATTGCACGTCGCTACAGCACACTTCATTTTTATAAAAAACACAAAAAATTACTGAATTATAAACACTAATAATTCTTTAAAACTTCAAGAAATAATTTTTCACATATAATCGCTACACGTAAACAAAACAATTTGTGACCGATGACGTCAGACCTACCAGCTTTGTTTTGTTTACAATATGGCGCCTCATTTCTTTGCATGATCTTTATTTCTTGGTTCATGATAGTTTCCAAATAGCTAGAGAAAACATCTGAAGAAAAAAATTAAGTGCAATAAGGTTAGGGATGCAACATCGTTCTTAAAAACATCGATGTTTGAAAACATTCCTATCCTAGAAATAGCAACATATAACTGCCCGTGGGAAAAGCAGCTTTCTCGTAAAAAAATAAAATTCATTCATAATCTTTACATTTGTGTCGACCTCACATCAAGTTATTTGATTTCCAACTGATTTTCTGTGGTGGGGTTTTTTCAGTAAAAAAATAAGGTTTTAGGCAATAGTTCATAATTTGTTTGCATGTAACTAAATCGATAGGGTCTCTTTGAGGAAAAGTAAGCTTAAATAATTAACTTTCGTGTGGCATAACAACCATAGAAAAATATTAAGCACAGACAATTTTATGCCGATTTAAGGAAACATGGCTCTTAACCGAAGACATTATCCTAACTTATTTTAATGGTATGAAAATGCATTTTATGCAATGCACTTCGGCTAATTAACACAATTTGTAGCTCAATTATATAAAACTCGTATTCGATAACGTGAATTGTTTTAGAAATATATTGGTTTCAATAAGTCCTTACCTTTTCAAATGTAAATTTATGTTTATGGAATGATTTAAAAATACTTTTTTTCACTTTCAATATATAAAATCATATTAAGTTAAAATATTTTCCTAGGTCTTATTTCAGTTACGAAATTATATACTAACGCTATAACGCTAAAAAGGTAAGGATTTATTTTTATTTTTTAACGCTAAAAACAGGCTAAAAAAGCCATCCAACCCATACCAATACGCAGCTTCAAAGCGATGTAATTTGCATCGCACGGCGTTTCAATTTAAGCTTAAATTGTTACCATAAATTTCATTCACTTCTATTTTGCAGCTTAAGAATTCTGCACGCAGCTATTCAACGTTTTGAATAGAAACACTCTCTCTGAATAATGAAACATTGAAGCAGCAGCAACAAACGACGTGCTTGGAGAAAATTCTTTAAATTTTGCATTCTGCTATTCGCGAACAAAGAGCTATCTCTCTCTGCTTTAATGCAGAGAAACTCTTTTCTGAGCATTGAGCAGCATTTTGTAGCGAAACCAAAGCAACTTTCTGCTAGCTGCAAGCAATAACAGCGTCGAAGCCAAAGAACAAATCAATGCTTGCAAGAAAATTATTTAATTTTTCAATAAAATATGAATTTTACGACCAAACTATTGATCTTAGATGCACGTCACCATCGACTTTTTTGTTGGAATCGGCAAGATCATTCATTTGTTCATATATCATATTCACTTATCTTTTACGGTTTAAGCAGAAAATGGAAAAAAGCCCAAATTTTTCCAAAAATACCGAATTTTGCCAGTTTCTTAGCCAATAACTTCTAAGCTTTGAATATTTTAAAATTTTAAGTATACGGTGTTAATCTACAATTAATTACGATTTGAATAGAGAAAATTTCATTTAAATCCGTTCAGCCGTTCTTGAGTTTACTTTCATCAACGCCAAAAAGGCAACATTTCAAGTTTCATTTTTATATAATAGTAAGATAAGATAAGATAAGATAAGATAAGATAATAAAATATGAAAGAAAGAAAAACTTCATACAAAATACGGTCGTGGAAAAATTAACAAAAACAGCATTTCAAAAAAAATTAACCCACAAAATCACTTTTCACTTTTGCTCTGTTTTGTAACGCTTGCTTTTAAACCACTCTGTAACTTAATTAACCATAGTCCTACGTTGAGAAAAAATTCAGAATTCTACGTTGAGGTGTAGATTTCTACATCCATATACTTTGTGTGGATTTTATTAAGAACATATACTTTTAAATGAAGAAACAAAATTTTATATTAAATATTTAAGTACACTGAAAAAATATATTAGCTTAAAATTGAACACAATGTGTTCAAAAAATGTGTTCATAATTTGACTTTTTTTTCATACGATTTTCAAAATTTTAAAACACATTTGCTCTTACTTTGACGAAATTTGTTGCAAGCTATTTTTTAAACACAAATATCGTCAAATTAATAACAACTGTCGTCAATTTTAAAACATTTTTTTTTCAGTGTACGTATATGATATATATATAAATAAATAAAAAGAAATAACTGGCCATTTCAGCCTTTGAAAGGACTTTGACCTAGCTTCTTATGATCAATTGTGTTGTGCGTGTTGTTAAGTTTGTACACAATTGACCGAGAAACGGACCTACAGGCTTAACGAACGGCGGTGAACAGAATGTTCTTATCCTCAAGAAGCTTTACATGGCATTTTGATTACTCTCTGAGGTTTGCCATTGTCTGCAGAGAGGTGGCGGCCGTACAGAAAAATTCTTTTAATTAAAATAATTTTCTGTCGCTGCTGGGTTTCGAACCCGGGTCTCCGAGTTCATTGACATAGAGGCCACGCACTTTAACCAACTATGCCACGGACGCCACAAATATATATAAATACATCTATTTATCCTCACAAGGCAGGGAGGAAGATCCTCACAAGGCAACGCGTGAGGGTTAGGGGGGCGACCTTCACATGGCAACGTGTCTGACTACTTTATCCTGGTGAGGCCAGCATTATCCATGTCGAACTCGTCTCAAGTCGACTCAAACCTCTACGTGGTGTCATCTAGAAACGGCAAACTGGCAACCGTTAGTTTGATGGGTAATCTGAGCGGCGGGCTCCCTGCCTTTAAAGGGTTGTGCGTTGGGTTTGAAGCCCGCCACGTAAAAACACATTTCAATGAAAAACAAAAGAAAAATGATGAGAATGGTTCCAAAATCTGATGAAGACTATCGCAAACGAAAAACTAACAACGATTTACGGATATGCACTTGGAACGTCCGAACCCTTAATTGGGATGGTGCCTCTTTCCAACTGATAGATATCATAGAAAGATAGAAGGCTGATATCACTGCAATCCAAGAAATGCGATGGAAGGGACAAGGTTGCTTACGGAAAGCATCCTGTGATATCTACTACAGCGGCCATGCGGAGAAGCACGAATTTGAATACGGATTCGTGGTTGACAAGAGACTACGGCATCATGTCCTGCGATTCACACCTGTGAACGAACGACTTGCCATAATCCGTTTCAAGGCAAGATTTTTCAACATAAGCCTGATTTGTGCGCACGCTCCGACAGAAGATAAGGACGATGAGATCAAAGACAGCTTCTACGAGCGCCTTGAAGAAGCCTAAGAGCGCAGCCACCGCCACGACTTAAAAATCGTGCTTGGTGACTTCAACGCCAAGGTGGGTAAGGAAAACTGTTTCCAACAGTCGGAAAATTCAGCCTCCACGACAATACCTCCGATAACGGAATGAGGCTGATTGACTTTGCCGCAGCGCGAAACATGGTCATTAGTAGCACTAGATTCAAGCATCTTAATATTCATAAAGCCACTTGGCTGTCTCCTGATCAAAAGACGCATAACCAAATTGTTCACGTTTTGATTGACGGAAGGCACTCTTCCAGTGTTTTAGATGTACGCACGATCCGCGGTGCCAATATAGACTCGGATCATTATCTTGATGCAGCCAAGATCCGTACACGCCTGTGCGCAACCAAAAATGCGCGCAATCCAGCACAGGGAAAGCTAGACGTCGAAAAGCTGCACTCAAGACGAACAGCCGAAGACTTCGTTACTCGACTCTCACTCCTGCTTCAAGAAAGCCCTCCTCCGATCGATTGTATATGCGCGCAGTGGAATAAAATTTTCCACTCTATGCGTACAGCTGCCGAAAAGGTGATTGGCTATGATCTATGAGCTGCTAAAGAGCGTCACAAAAAGAAGAGGAGGGAAGAGAGACGCATTTTCAGGCGAAATAAAAGGGAAGCGGAAATGCGTGAGTGCGAGAAAATTGAGATGCATGGTGACAGGAATGAGGTCCGAACATTTTTCGAAAAAATAAGACGCCTGGCCGATGGTTTCAAGACCGGGGCCTCTTCCTGCAAAGATGAAAATGGGAATCTAGTGACAGATATCCAGAGTACACTGATGATGTGGAGGGAACACTTCTCTAGGCTTTTGAATGGTGACGACGACAACAATCCCGCCAATAAAGATGATATCCCAGAAACCCCAATTGTGGACGACAGCGTTGAAGTTCCGCTGCCCGACCATAGTGAAGTCTTGAAAGCTATAGCTCGGCTTAAAAACAACAAAGTCGCAGGAGCCGATGACTCTTCACCTGCTGAGCTCTTCAAGAATGGAGGCAAAGCTCTATTTGAATGCATTCATAAGCTCCTATGCACAATATGGAAGAATGCATTCCAAACGATTGGAACCTCAGTGTGCTCTGCCGAATCCACAAGAAAGGCGATCCCACAATTTGCGCCAATTACCGTGGGATAAGCCTTCTGAATATCGCATATAAGGTCCTGTCGAGCGTATTATGTGAAAGACTGAAGCCCATCGTAAACCAGCTGATTGGACCTTATCAGTGTGGCTTCAGACCTGGCAAATCCACCATAGACCAGATATTTACGGTACGACAAATCTTGGAGAAGACCCTAGAAAAACAAATCGACACACACCATCTTTTTGTCGATTACAAAGCCGCCTTCGACAGTCCAATAAGGAATCATCTATATTCCACCATGTCTGAATTTGGTATTACTGCAAAGCTCATCCGTCTTTGCAGAATGACACTGAGCAACACCAGCAGCACAGTTAAGATCGGGAAGGATCTCACTCCTCCATTCGATACCAAACGAGGTTTCAGACAAGGTGATTCCTTATCGTGCGAGCTGCTGATTTGAGAAGCATTGGCACTATATTCTACAAAATTATTATGCTGCTGGCGTATGCTGATGATATCGATATCATTGGCCATAATACGCGCGAAGTCAGTGCAGCATTCTCCAGATTAGCGAAAGAGTCGAGTCGAATGGGTCTTGCAGTGAACGCAGATAAGACGAAATACCTAGTGTCAACAAACAAACAGTCCCAGCGTCTTGGAAACCACGTCATTGTTGACAACATCTCCTTCGAGGTTGTTAACGACTTCGTCTACTTGGGATCCAGCATAAACTCTTTCAACGATGTCAGTATTGAGATAAAACGAAGGATCACTCTTGCCAATAGGTGTTACTTTGGGCTGAGTAGGCAATTGAGAAGCAGAGCCCTCTCTCGACGAAAAAAACTCACGCTCTTTAAGTCACTAATCATGCCCGTCCTATTATATGCAGCACAAACCTGGACGTTGAGCAGTTCTGATGAAAAGACTTTAGGAGCCTTCGAGAGAAAGATCCTTCGTTAAATCTTCGGTCCAATCTGCGTCAATGGTGAGTTCAAAATTCGATGGAACCACGAGCTGTATGAGCTGTACACTGACATTGGCATAGTCAAACGCATTAAAATCGATCGGCTCCGCTGGCTAGGTCATGTTGAGCGAATGGAAAACGACGCTCCAGCAAGAAAAATATCCGATTCGGTGCCCGGTGGTGGTCAACGCAGAAGAGGACGCCCACATCTTCGTTGGAAGTATCAGGTGTTGGATAAATTGACGACGCTTGGTGTTTCCAACTGGCACCAGCAAGCGGCGCAATTTCTTAAACGAGGCCAAAACCGACTTACGGTTGTAAGCGCCAGATAAGTAAGTAAGTACATTTATTTATTTAAAATGCTATCCGTGCACACATTTCGGTTGTTATATACAAATAGTTGTTTGGTAGACAGCAGGCCAGCACATGATTGTATTTTGCCTTCTGGTTTTTCCTTCAACGCAAAAGAAGCATCTGCCTCTCTTCTTTACTTGATGTGGAAGGCTTGTATTACGCCATTCTTGAGATGTTCCAGCTTCAGCATTATGTGAAGAGTTATTGTTCCAGAAACAAACAATATAATAGAAACAAAATATACGAGTATCTTGCTTTAACGTGCATGGTGTATAAATCTAAACCTCAACATGAGAAATTGAAGTTTTTAAGTAAATTGAAAACTATTATAATTGAGATTCTCAAAGTACATAATTCTGGTTCACACTCAGCATAAAATAAAAGTCATGAATGCTTGGATCCTTAAACTAAATGGTTCCTGAAATATTTAAATATTAAAAAAAAAATGTAGTTTTCTACACCAACGTAGGACTACGATTAAAATCAAACAGAACTCATGGTATAATAACACAGTGTGACAACTAAAAAAGCACAACCAAAAATTTATAGAAATTCTTAAAGAGGGGCATGTTGTGAGTCCATCGCACTTGGTCTGACCTTTCAATGTCGTCACAATTTTTTTTAATTCGTTTTTAAAGTTGAAGGGTTCGATTTTTGTTGCGCCGACATTCATTGAATTTTTACAGCTATTTGTCTTGTTGCAAATGAAAAACAAATTCCACTTCTTCTCAGTAGATTTTCACGTAAAATAAGGCTGTATAAAAATAAATACGATAAAATACAAAATAAAGCGTGTAGCGAAGCACATTCCTTAATTTTTCTTTAATTTCATAAAAAAAAATTAGTGTTTCTATGAAGTTCAACGATATAATGCTGAATGAATGACATATTTTTTTTACACAAATTCATTGCACGTCAAAATACCTTTTCATTGTCATTTTGTCAAATCTTAACCGATTTTGGACATCTTAAGCTCATTGGAAATAAACCATGATGAACCACATACATCTAGAGCATTGCAATATACATAGATCTTTGAAAAATATAAAAACCACTATGGAACGCCGCCACGTGGCGTCCGTGGCGTAGTTGGTTAAAGTGCGTGGCCGCTATGTCAAAGAACCTTGGAGACCCAGGTTCGAGCCCCGGCAGCGACAGAAAATTATTTGAATTAAAATAATTTTTCTGTACGGCTGCCACCTCTCTGCCTCAGAGAGTAATCAAAATGCCATGTAAAGCTTCTTGAGAACGAGAACATTGTTCATCGCCGTTCGGAGTCGGCGTTAAGCATGTAGGTCCGGTTCTCGGTCAATTGTGTACAAACTTAATAACACGCACAATACAATTGATCATAAGAAGCTAGGTCAAAGTCCTTTTAAGGGCTGAAATGGCCAGTTATTTATTTTTTTGTTTTTATGGAACGAATAAACATATGTTTATTTTCAATAGAATTTTTATAGGAATGAATGTGTACGAGTGTATAAAAGTATGCTGCACACAATATAATCTGAAACATTTTTGTTAGAAAATTTTGAAAAAAATGGTCGAGCATTTAAGTTTATCTTCGGCATTTACAGTCCTATCTTATGGAGTTTACTTTTCTCAAAAAAATTCTGCATTTTTTCTGCGCTCTTTGAGAACTCTGCCCTTTATGTGCTTTTTTCTCAAAAAACATTCTGACCTGTAAATTAAATCGAGTTATTTTCTCGACAATGTTGACCTCGAAAGTAGAAAAAATGCAGAATTTTTCACTCTCAAGGTCGACGATTTTAAATTCTGACTTCAAATGCTACCAACTGAATGATACAAATTGACATGTTAGGAAAATATTAAATGTTATCATTGACATATCATTAAAGTTTGAGCTTTTTTACGGTTGACAAAAAAAAAACTACTACTAAGCAACAGTACAGCTAACACAACATCATTGAAAAAAATTTGCATTTTTCTGAACTTTTTTCGACTAATTTGCCAAGAAAAGAAAACACCATTCAAGGAAGATATATACATTTTTTTATTTCGAGGAGTCCAACTTTTTTGCTGTAAAGGTCATTGGGCTCAATCACCCCGTTCTAGCACTTACCCGCGAGAAAGTATATGGTAGTATATATATAAAAATTTGGACGCCTCGAAATAGAAACAATGAGATATCATTCTTGAAAAAGATAGTCTGTAAATGCCGAAGATATGAAGAAATACTTAAACGAAATTTTCTCAAAAAAATGCTTCAGATTAGACGGTTTGCATATTACTTTTTTCCTTTACGGTCTAATGCGCTCGTACACATTCATTCATATAACAATTCTGTTGAAAATAAAAATATGTTTATTCGTTCCATAGTAACTTTTATCGTTTTAAAATATCTATATTGCAATGTTCTAGATATATGTGGTTCATCATATTTGTTAATGTATGGATTAACTTGCCAGTACTTGAACTGGAAGTTAAGGTCGAAAGGAATTTTTGATTTGAATTTCTAGTACTTGAACTAGAAATTCCTGATGAATGAAATGAAAATCAAGTTGACTCTTTTGCTTTCTGATTTCAATTAATTTATTAACATTTATTATTGATTATTTATAACAAAATTGCATATAAGTGATCTTAATACATAACTCGTCATAATATAAATATCAAAAAATATCAATAGTAAAAAACAAAACTTAAATTAATGTAAGAACGCTGGCATAGCATATTTTGTGAAGCTACATATGTGTATTTCAATATTAAAGCCGCGGACGGAAATTCGCAACAACACAGGTGTCGAATTTCTGTTCGCTTAATATGAACAACAATTTAAACTTGTGTCGAACAAAGTGCAGTGAACCTTTGTTCTAATTACTGCCGAATAAATAAAATACAGAAGAAAATAAAGACAAATGAATGAATAAAAATTGCTATGCTAGCGTTATTAATGAATGCGTTAAAAACATTGCTGGTTACCAAAATAAATAAAAAAATTACGTGCAGCAACAATATTTTCTTTTTAATGAGCTAAAGATGTCTAAAATCGGTTAAGATTTGACAAAAGTAGAGCTTTTTGTATGATAGCAAACATATACATGAGAATCAGTGTTTTATGACGAAAAAAAAAGTTAAAACTGCCGCCATTTTGCCAATTCTCAATCGATATTGATGATTTTGAATTTAATGAAAAGGTATTTTTTCGTACAATGAAGTTTTGTGAAAAAAAGATGGCAATCATGCAACATTATATCATTTAAATTTATAAAAACACTAATTTTTTTTATGAAATTAAAGAAAAATTCAGGAATGTGCTTCGCTACACGCTTCATTTTGTATTTTATCGTATTTATTTTTATACAGCCTTATTCTACGTGAAATTCTATTGAAAAGAAGTGGAATTTGTTTTTCATATCCAACGAGGCAAATAGCTTGAAAAATTCAATGAACGTCGGCGCAACAAAAATCGAACTCTTCAACTTTAAAAACGAATTTAAAAAATTGTGACGACATTGAGAGGTCAGACCGAGTGCGATGGACTCACAACATGCCCCTCTTTAAGAATTTCTATAAATTTTGGTTGTTCTTTTTTTTTGGTCGATTTCGTCACACTGTGTAATGACAAGGTAGCATTGACAGTTGCTTGGTATACAAGCTACTGTCAAAAAATTCTCAAAAACAGAGCGCTCAAAATCGGCTATTGCCAATAAGTAAAAACCATGGTATAATAATACAAGGTAGCATTGACAGTTGCTTGGGAAACATTGAAGTGAAAAAAACAACAACCACAGCAGCTGCAGATGCATTTACACAAAAAGCTGTTTTTGACAGGAGATGTTTTCTTGTAGAAGAGAAAATAAGCAGTGTCAATGCTACCTTGTATTATTATACCATGAGTAAAAACATAAACTATGTTGAAAACGTTGAAGTGAAAAAACCATGTGAAAGAAAAGAACAACCTAAGCAGCACTTTTGAAAAACCATTTCAAAGAACAGAACAACAGCAGCAGGAATTTTTGAAAAATTTTATATAGATGCAAGCTACCTTATTCATTCTACCATGAACAAATAGAACTGAGCAACACATAAACAAACAGAACTGAGGAAAACATAAACAAATAGAACTGTTACTGAAAAATAAATTGCACAGAACTAGTTATACACAATATTGTATCTCTGTCTTGCACGAACAGAAAATCAGTGAGAAAAACAGAGAAAGTGTCTTTCCTATGCTAGCAGTGCAACTTTTTATGCCTCTGTTGGCGTAATCTGTTTTCTATTATTTTTGACATTAGGCTATGAATGAGTGAGTGATATCGATGTTTTTGCTTTTGGCGTCGATGTATCGACGATGTATCGTTCATAACAACATCGATGTCAACATCGATGTTTATGAACGATATATCGTCGATGATGAAAACATCGAAATATCGTTTGCATCTTTAAATAAGGTACTATGACAAATCGGCAGAACCAAAACAATTCAATATGGGAGACAAAGTTCTGAAATTAAACCATACGCGTAAAAATAAACTTTAGCATTATAGGAAGGACCATCATCAAAATAGAAAATAAGACGAAACTTATACATAACAATCATTTAAAACTTTTTCACGATTAAACACACGTTCAAGCACACATAAAAAAAGAAAAAAAAACCACTACGCGAAATTAAATAAGTGAAACTATAATTTTCAGACCACCAGGATTACTACTTCACTTTTGGCGATTATGGCATTAGCTTCTGGAACAATCAGGATAACGGAAATACGACAAAATCTAGGCATATACTTTGAGGAGGTGGGAAGAGTTCAGCTATTTTCAAGTCAATGGAGGATAATCGCGTACCACGATGTAACTGGAATAATGCAGGCACATTAACACAATAAAAAACTTTACGAACAATATTCAAGAACTTTGCGAAAAATTGAACAAGGACAATTTCTCTATCATTTGCAACGGTACAGTAACAGAAATAGTTCATTCACAAACAGACCTAGACAGAAAATATAATATTTTGTTACCTAACATTCGAAAAAATGAGCATTATTTTCGGACATTGGAATGGTACAAAAGACGCTATTTGGGACACTAGACGAAGAAGATGCGGAAAAATACGACAAATAAATAGAGAAACTACAAAACAATGACAGTCACCTATTATCACTTTGAAACAATTTAATAACTTAGAAAAAATAATAGAAAATTTACACAAACATTCCGAGTTCATGATACGTGGTATATATAATGTCGAGGGACAACTAGAAATCAAATTTCAGTTGATCTCAAGAATGATATATTACCAGATTGCGCATTGCGCATGTCTTCCATATTTGTTATGAAGTTGGCTGCGAAAAATCGTGACTTAGCTCGGGTTTGTCAAAGTGGCTGAATGTAAACGTAGTCACAATTTATTTATAGGGAGTAATTTATTTGTAAAAATGGAAAAGTCGACATTTTCTTATTGAAACATTGCGACTTAAAGTGGAACTAATGTCATTATAAATGTATTTATAAATAAACTAGCAAATACCCGCTGCTTCGCCGGCGATAAAAATATTAAATATCATTAAAAACTTTAAATCTTAAAATTTAACAGCCGTATTCATATTGAAGTGGGAAGAGTGTAAAAAATGGTTTGTGTATTAGATAAATTCAGTGACTTGTTATTTATTTGTCGCAATTTCGTCAAGAATTTGATATTTAAAAATCAATAGTATTTCTAAGCCATCTGCACTGAAATAATTGTCATTTTATTATTTTTTTTTTTATAAATATTTTGAAATCTTTGACAAATTTTCTTGTTTTTATTTTCTTTTTTTGGAAATTTTTTATATATTTTGAATTTTCTTGACATATTTTCCAAATGTTTGAAATATTTTGAATAATTTTAATTATTTTTGACAATATTTGTGCTCAAATGATAGCAAATAATTTAAAAACTGCTTAACGAAAGGTGTGTTATAAGCATTAAAAACAAAAAAATTAAAAATTTCAACCATTTTTAAAAATCCTCTAATTTATAAACAAACATTTTCAAACACTTTTTGACATTTTGTTTGTTTTTGATACATTTTGAAATAATTTGATACATTTTTGACAATATTTGTTGTGCTCAGATGAGAATAATTAAATTTTTTAAATGCTTTATCGAGGGTTTATTGAAGGTTTCAACCATTTTTAAAATTCTCGTATTTATCAAGCATTTAAAAGAGATTTTGAAAGCTGTCGAAACGTTCAACATGAACAATTTTTTTCAATTTTTTTTCGATTTTTTTCTTATGAAGGCTTTGTAAGAGGCTTATAGTTTTTTATGAATACAGCCGTTTGAATTTCGGTATAGTTGTATATTTGTGTTGAAGCGACTTAGTAGTTCCATCCGAATAAAGTAACCAGCTAACTAAAGTATTAAAAATATAACTAAAGGAAAAAACTTTCTGTATCTTCCTGATAATTTTTTTTTTAATGCATTGGTTAACTTTTCCTAGCACTGTGACTATTGGGGTACTCA
Source organism: Pherbina coryleti (assembly GCA_943735915.1). Taxonomy (NCBI): domain Eukaryota; kingdom Metazoa; phylum Arthropoda; class Insecta; order Diptera; family Sciomyzidae; genus Pherbina; species Pherbina coryleti. Next base: position 81,158,658 of record OX030948.1, read on the forward strand.
CAGTTTTGTTTTATCAGGTGTGTTAACTTCGCCGTATGTTAACTCTAAAACATTTTGCCATGTGGTAACTATTTTTGATTTTGTTTTGCATGTAAAAAAGAGATAACACAAACTGGTAAAATTGCCTTGCTTTCAAACATGTTTGTTTTTCGTAGTAAACTGGCAGTTCTGAAAGGTATTTTTATTTTATTGAAAAATCAATAAATCAAGGCTTCTCTTGTTATTTTTATTTTATTGAAAAATCAATAAATTAAAGAAAGCTTCTCTTTTCAAAAGGCGTTTGTGTCAATTTTAGAATGAACTACGTGTAGGGGTGCTCACAATTTGATTGAAGTATCATTTTAAAGTTAGTATTTATATATTTACTTTAGAAGGGATCTGTGAATACCCTATATATAAAAATCTCGTTTATACGTAAAAATATCAGCTCTGAGGTAAGAAAAATATATGACGGCCTTAGAGAATTGTTATTTTAAAATTAAATATATCTTTCGTTTAAGCTGATAAATTTCATCAAAACATTTCAAAAAAACATCGACACGGAATTTTTGTCGATGCTTTTATAATGTGGCAGTATTTTTACATTCAAAAAGGTGGCAGCATTGGTACCGCACTCAATACATGTTGCTGTCTTTTTTTTCTTATTTGTGGACCCTCCCACCGGGTAAAAATAATCAATTCTCTTCTCCAATATAGATTCTACAATTGATTTTTTTAACACCCCATCGGGAAAAAAAGAAGAAATTTTATATAAAAAAAGAATCAATTCTCTTCTCCAGTATAGATTCTAGAATTGATTATTTTTAGCATGCTGATGTCCTACAAAGAATAGTACATTCTTTTCTCGCTTCAAGTGGAATCGCTACAGAAATCGATTTTTTATTCACTTTTTAAATAGATTGTTATTTTTTTAGATTTTTTTTTTTTGTTATAAAATTAAATTTCGAGTACATAAAAAAAACAAAAAAAAAAAACTGGTAATTTCAGCCATTGAAAGGACTTTGGCCTAGCTTCTTATGATCAATTATGTTGTGCGTGTTATTAAGTTTGTACACAATTGACCGCGTACCGGACCTACAGGCTTAACGTCGAATCCAAACGGCGATGAACGAAATGTTCTTATTCTCAAGAAGCTTTACATGGCATTTTGATTACTCTCTGAGGTTTGCCATTGTCTGCAGAGAAGTGGCGGCCGTACAGAGAAATCATTTTAATTCAAATAATTTTTTGTCGCTGCTGGGGTTAGAACCCGGGTCTCCAGGTTCGCTGACATAGAGCCCACGCACTTTTAACCAACTACGCCACGGACGTCACAATTTCGGGTACATTCGTTTGGTGTTGGCGTTCTAATGTTGGCGAATGTACCTTGAGTGTTCTGCCAATATTGAAGTATTACATATATGGTTATTTTAAATAAAAAGTATTAATTTTCGGATATAAGAAAACAAATCAAAACAGACTGATGCTTTTCTCACTTATACCAAAATTTGTTTTAGAATCAGTTCGTTTTTCACTTATCAAAAAAGCAAGCAAGGAATCTAAAAACATTTTCTATAGTAGAAATAATTATATGGGTCGTAAACGATTATGGCTGGAATAAAAACGAATCAGTAAGATTTGGCTTTAAATGTATATGTTCTTTGGAATACATTCTAAAAGGTAAGCAAAAGAATTCATTCTATTTACGATTTTTGTTTTTAGAATCCATTTTCATTTTGCCGGTGGGACGCTGATGTCCTACAAATAGTAGTACATTCTTTTCTCGCTTCCATATGAATAGCTACAGAAATCGATTCTATTATTCACTTTTTAAATGCATTCTTTTAAATAAAAAGTATTAATTTTCGGAAATGAGAAAACAAATCAAAACAGACTGATGCTTTTCTCACTTATACCAAAATTTGTTTGGTTGATATATTCGTTGATATATTGGTTGATATAAACTTTTGGTTGATATATTCCAATTCATAGGTTTTGCTTTAATTTATATATTCTTTGGAATACGTTCCAAAATGTAAGCAAAAGAATCTATTCCATTTAAGATTTTTTTTCTTTAATCAATTCTCATTTTCCCGCTGGGTTGTTGACTTTTATATATGATGCTCAAAAAGAGTTTGAAAATAGAGCTTTTGTCTCACAGCGATTTTGACATATTGTTCTATCTCATATATTCGTCAACATTAGAGTGCTGATATATTGTTATATGAGCGAGAAAACATATAGAGGAAATTAAATTTCAAAATAAAAAAACTCAGGAGCGGTGCTTCCATTGTCAATAATTTTATTTGAAATTTTTGTTGTTTGAATGTTTTGATTAAAATTTTGTTTGTTTAAATTAAATCATATTTCAGGCGTTATTATAATTGTTTTATAATTGTGCGTACCTGTGATTTAGGAAAAACAAAATGATTTGTTTTCTTATATGTTTGGGGCAAACGTTTTCATAACAACCGCCACTGTGACGGTTTGACTATTTACTTTTTGTGTAGTAATTTTCATATATTCAAATATACTAACACAAACAGCAACATCTTATGTTGTTATGGCTGTCTCTCTTCGATTTCAGAGTTGGAATACAGAAGTTTTACATATACATATGTTCTACCTTATTAGCTTTGGGCACAACCTTTTTTGAGATGCACAGAGCTTTAATGAGAAAATTTTTTCTCTCTGAGAATAAGAATAAAGAAATTGTATGTTTATTCTCTTTGAATTTTAATTAATTATTTAAACAATGGTTATTAAATTTATATATCCCATGTCCCAACTGGGCACCATAGCTATCCTAGAGAAAAAGAATTTTTGAAATAGCGCCTGCCATTCTCAAGCTTTTCGCAGCCGAACATACGTGAGTCTTCTTTTATATAGTAGTATAGATTAAAGTATACATATGTGACCCGGTCTATGAAAAGGGACCTTCGGTGTGAAAATATAATTTTTCACTTTTTTGGCGATTCGGATAGACTAATGTGTGCTCTTTCTAATGGCGCAAAGCAGAAGTTTCCAACTCGTAAAGAAGTTTGTCAGGAATTTTCCAAAAAATTTCCACGCCATTCAGTGTGCGACAATTAAACGTTTACAAACAGCTGTTTTCTCGAAAACTTGTTTTTACACCGAAGGTCCCTTTTCGTAGACCGGGTCACATATATATTTTTCAGTACTATGCCCTAAAAAAATGCACCTATAATAGGGGTGTGTTCTCGCTTTTGCACCGTTTCACACAAAAAGCGGCTACGTTGCTTGATGTGTTTGACACATAGAAATAAGATATAAGGAAATGGTGTTTCCCTCACATACAGCGTACGTGTGATGAAGTACCTGTTAGAGCGAGATAGGAAGTGTTTTTTGACATTGCTTCTATCGAAAATGTAAACAATGAATATTGTGTTTTCGTAAGTTAAAAACACAGAGTAGACAATGAATGTCATCACTTGAACTTGCTTGATTATGAATATTGAAATCCGAAGTAATTTTATTTTAAGCCTTGCATAGCGCACAAGTCATTTCTTTCCGAAAGCATTTCAAGGAAAATATCATACATATGCCTATCAATTGCGCGCCATTTCGAAATCGAGATCTCGATATAAGAGCTGTCAACACACAAGCACAATATCATGGGCGCATTCAGTTTTTGAAGGTGAAGGTATGTAGGGCGCCTTTGTTTTCAGGATGCGTACACGTATATGTTTATATATAAAATTTATTTATTTATTTATAGTTTAATTTCTATGGATTTATTAAGTATGAATACATACTATTTGCAGAATGTATTTGCGCTGTTCGCAGATTTTTGCTTTTGCTTTTTATAGATGCTGACAAAAACTATTTATATTTTCTGTCACGTCATGTATCTCTTTTTGTTGCCTAGTATCTTATCCCCATACTTTCCACAGCTTGTAGTTTATACACTCAATATAGTGCTACTGAAGTGCTATCCATAATTCAAAACAAAGAAAAAAAATTCGAGTTTTTTTATGTTTTTCTTCATATTTCATATGTACGACTATTACGTGCGTAGCCATGGAAAAACCCATATACAGGGCAAATTATTAAGATGTCTTAAGTAGCTTTCCTTTAACATAGGCTCGAAATTTTACCAGTTTATTAAATGGGAAATTTTAATCGTTACTATAAGTAACTATTGTCTTCAAGCTATACTCATTTTTTGTAGTAAACAGTACTTAGGAAATATATATAATTATGAATTATCGTAAAAGTAAGAATACAGAGGTTCTTAATAATATAAATTTGCCTGATTGACATTTTGGACTATCCTGGCGCCCTATCCAAACAAGTAAGAGATTTATATCAATCCAAGATAGTCCATATGTTTTGAAAAAATGTGTGGCCCTTTTTTGCGCAACAACCAAATGCGGCCCCTAGTTAATGTTTCTGTATTTGTGTGAACCAACACAAATATGATAAGTACTTCATTTATGAGGAACAACAGCGCTTCCTTATATCTTAGTTCTTTGGTTTGACAGCACTTTTATTGCATCTTTATTTTCATTTTGTTATGTTCTTCTTGTTTGCTATTTCGTAAAGACTTAGAGCCGCCGCACACTACATACTTTTAGTCGGCTGATAGTTTGATTTGTTTTCATGTGGGCATAGTGTCTTATGGAAGTGCACACACCTAACGATTGAATCAAACCCAACTAAAAAATCAAATGGGAGGTCAGATTTCCACGTGATTTTAAAGTCTGGCAAATATCTGCAGACTGCCAAGTGGGTATGGCGTGCTATGGAAGTCCGCACACTAGCCGATCAAATAGTTTGCCAACTGGTGGACATTTTGTTTGTTTTTGTTGTAATTTTATTTTTCGGCAGTGTGCTATTCGGAAATTTTTCACTCGTGGTAGGAAAGAATTTACTGAGATGAATACAATTTCTGTAGTTGAAATAAAATTGTGATTTTTGCTGTGCCAAAAGGACGATGAAATTTTGACAATCATATTCACCTCACAAGTGCCAAATATTCTCTTTCAGACTGTCAAGATTTCATCATCCGAGTGAAAAGATTCCGAATAGCACACGGCCTTCGTTGAAAAGTGCTGCTTTTTTCAGTATGCATAGGGATAAGTGTTGCCTTTTGCAGATTGCAAATAGGGATAAATAAGTTTTAATTATTGTTATAAAAGATTACCGACCACCGGTGCGCGTTGCTGCCCCCAGCAACTATAATAATAATAATGATAATATAAGAATAAGAATAATTTAAGAATAATAAGAATAATAATAATAACAATTAAGTGAAATGTGAGCGGAAAATTGCAATAAAAAAACTTGTATGTATCTTGGTTGCGAGCGTTCAGAGCGAAAGGCTTGCGAAAGCTTTATATTTGTCTGACCTTAATTTTGTTGTTAAAAGACGGTCTATTAAGAAGAGACAAAAAAGAGGGAAATGTGAGCAGCGAATAGTTTTGCTCTGAGTTTGATAACGTTGTTCTCAGCTGCTCTGTTAATAAAAGAAAAAACAACATAACAACAACAATTATATGCAAACTTTAATAAGCTATAACTTAAAAAATATAAATTTTTAAGAAATAAAAAGTCCAGTTTGCACATTTTCAGGTCTAAACCTATCAAACCATACTAAATTTATTAAAATTGGACTTGTACTTAAAAAATCTTACGCCGGACAAAATTTGGGTTTGCGTAATGTATATAAGATAAGATAGCGTTAGTGCCAGCAAAATATTGAATGCTGCTTATTACTGGGCGTCTCGACTAGCAATAATTCATTGCATGCCATCTGTCAAAATCTATTGCAAGCAATGGCAATATTTCAAGGGTGAGTTTTTGATGTTATTTTATTTTAAAAATGGTGCTGAACAAATTCGTACGCTGCTCGTGCGTGCTTGATTTTTTAAATCAGCACTCAAATTGCCGGTATAAATTTATTATTTTATAAATTTCTTCACCACGCCACTCCATTTTCAAGAACTTAATTTAATTTTTTTATTGTTTTAGTAGCTTTAATTCTCAACACATATAAAAATGACTGCCAAACAAGAAAACTGACAGCTCATTGCCAAGTTCGTCTTGGCAATATATGTCTTGAAAATTGTCAACTTCGGCAATTGAGTGGTCTCCATTGGCAATATTTGATCTTTGACAGATGGCATGCAATGAATTATTGCTAGTCGAGACGCCCGGTTACATAATAACCTAATAAAAAAATTGTTTAATATTCATACCCGCACCAAAATCAACAAAAAATATATCAGTAACGGAAAATTTTATAAAACTCAAAACAGCCAAATAATTTTAAAACTCCCCATTAGAATGTTTCTCAAATGCAACCCAGCAATTGGCAAAATATCCGGGCACAGTGTGCGCACCTACAACCAACTTAATAGTTGGTTTGTCAGTCGCGGCCAATCAAGCATCAAACTATCGGCCGACTAAAAGTTTGTAGTGTGCGGCGGCTCTTAAATGCTTGCGCTGCTCGTGCTTGCTATTTGCTTTTTGATATTTTCTTTTGTATGTATTCATAAAGTGTCACAGTTGAAAACCCGGATGACGTAGGTTGCACAGTAGATTTTTTCTCGACGCTGGGGCTGCGCAATCCTTTTATCTATCATTCTTGAGTTGATCTCGTCTATTAGTCGGTGTCGGTCGGTGCTTTTTGTTTAAATTATTTGTTTTGTGTTTAAATATTTGGTACGTATTTAAAATAGTGAGTGTTTTCATTATTAAGAGTACTAGCTCTGTTTGAGATATATATTGTGTAAATATTTAACTCTTAAATTGTAATATTTATATATATTTATATTTATGTTAAATTGTCTATTGTTTTTGTAAAAAGTTTTTTGTTAAGGTTGAAGCGCTTGCTTGCATGCTAGCTTACTTGCTGTGTTGTTTTTATTTTTTCATTCCTCTTTGTGCGGCGTTTTGTTTTTTTTCTAAGCTAAGTAGTGTTGTTATTGTTTTTTAACTGTTGCTGTCACTACTTGGTTAAGTGTATAAATTAAACCCTATAAGCACATTTTTTTTGTTTCTATACATATATTGCTCAATTCTGTAAAGAATAATCATGGACTATTTTTCTGCAGAAAATATTGCTGCTTATTCCCTTAACGAGCTTTGTAGAAGTCAGAATATTCTGAACCCCATGTTCAGCTGTTCTGGCCCATGTGAGGAAATGTTTCATGCTAATTGTGCGGGTATCTCCAAATCGTGCTTAGACGATTTAATGTCTGTCTGGTCTGGTCTTCGCTGGTACTGTGCTTCGTGCAGGGCCCTTTCCCCAGATGAGCTTTATTCTAAAATGAAGCTTTTTGGTGAAAGTCTCAACTTGCTAAATAACAATTTTAGGGATATTGTTACCTTTTTTAGCGAAGTTAGTGCCGCACCCAGTATCAGCGTCTACGATGAATGTACTTCACCGGAAAAAATTTCGCCTTCTTTGTCTCAGACAATCTCTTCTGGGACGCAAACAAAAATTCAGTCTGAAGAAGACCAGAATATTTCTAAAAAGAAGAGGAAAAATAAAAAAAAAAATAAAAATAATACGTGTCGTATGACGTCTTCAAACCTTCCTCAGGCTAAGCAGCCCTCAGCTATGCCTTCAATAAACGATACTACAATTATTTCTTCACCTCATTCTTATACTCCTCCATTGGCTAATAGTCCAAATGTGATTTCAACTGAGCCCAATAACCCAATAATTAATTTAAGGGCAGTGTCGAGGCAAAAACTCTTATTCATTTCGCGTCTTCAGCCCGACACAACATCTGAAAATGTATTGACGTTTGTCACACAAAACATTTTATTTAGTCAAAATGCATTCTGTTCATGCAAAAAAATTGGCAACAAGCCTTCCCACGCCTCCTTTATTCTAACGGTTGCAGCTGAAGAGTTTGCATCTGTACTTAACTCTAAAATGTGGGCCGATAATATCCACGTTTCTGAGTTTACGCCTAAAAATAAGTCTAGAAGGACGAATAAAATCGCCCATCAGACCCATAGACTAAATAGATTATATTTTTACTATCAAAATGTATGGAGATTACGTTCTAAAACACGCGACATATTTTTGGGGTCTCAGAATTTCTCTGAGGATATTATCGCGTTAACAGAAACATGGCTGAACGGAAGCATTATTGACTTGGAACTGTTTGACAATAGTTTTCAAGTTTTTAGAAGGGACAGACACACTGACAATTTTTCTGCTATTGGTGGTGGTGTCCTTGTAGCTATAAGGAATTCCTTTATCAGTTCCTTAATTTATATTCCCTGCTCTTCTCATATCGAACTTATATGCGTTAAGGTTATACATTGCAATTCCAATGTATATGTTATTAATGCGTATGTTCCCCGAAAGAGCAGTGTAGAAGTCTATGCAAGCCTTGCGGATTGCATAGAATATATAATAAATCTACTTGACGTTAATGACGACATTTTACTGTTGGGCGATTTCAATCTACCTGACTTAAAATGACATTCTTCCGACGATGATACATATTTTTGTGCATCAAATTCGAAGACTCGCCAAGAGCATATATTTGTTGATAATATATGTTCTGACTTATAACAAGTTAGTTGTATTTATAATAGTCTTGAAAGACTTCTTGACCTGGTCTTTACTACAGACAGTAACAATGTGATTGTTAAAAAGGCCTTCCATGCTCTGACTATTGTAGATGAATACCATCCACCATTGAGCATTTGGTATAAATCGGACAGAGAGAGCATAGTAAATTCGAGTTCAATAGATAAGGTTTATGAATTCAATTTTAAAAAAGCTGACTTTTTGAAGTTGAATCATTTACTTCATAACAAACTAAATATTATTTTAGAGTACTTAAATAGAAATAACCTTGATGATTCCATAAGTTTTTTTATACGGAGCTCTTTATTGTGTTCTCTCAGTCCGTACCATATAGCCTCAAATTTGCGAAAAACTGTGCGTACCCTTGGTACACAAAGGATTTAAAAACTCTTCGCAACAACAGGAATAGGGCATGGAAGAAATATGTCTGTAGTTTAGACTCAAATGACCTGGAAACCTACAAACGTTTGTTTCTGGAATTTTAAAACAGCTCAGCTGCATTATAAAATGAATATTTAGACAATATAAAGCTAAGAATACTGTCTGATCCAAAAAAGTTTTGGGGATTCATAAATACAAAGAAGAAATCCGATGGATTCCCTTCATCATTCAAAACTGTTGATGGAATTACTAACGATCCCGTCATTATTTGTAGTTTATTTGCAAATCTTTTTAAAGTCTCATTTTGTTCGGATTCTTTTGATCCTGATGAGGGGTATTTTGAATATATGAATTCTACTCCCAGAGTTTCTTTGGACTCTTTATCCTTTACCTCAGAGGATATTTTAAATTATATTAGTTCGATCGATGAAGATTTTAGCGCTGGACCTGATGGAATTCCTGCCGCAGTGTTAACTCAATGCGGTTCAATTTTGTGTCAACCACTCTCTTTGTTATTTAATAAATCTATAAATGAAAGTTATTTTCCCACTGCTTTGGAAAAAATCATTTATTAGTCCTATTTTTAAAAAAGGTTGCAGGAATGATGTTATTAATTACAGGCCCATTGCTAAACTGTCATCGATTCCAAAACTTTTTGAGCGAATTGTGTATGATCGGGTAAAAGGTCACTGTCGTGAAGTCATAACAACTCGTCAGCATGGTTTTGTTAATGGCAGATCTACGGTATCTTGCCAGGTCGACTGCATCTACACTGATTTTAGCAAGGCATTTGATAAGTTACCACACAATTGAATTCTATTTAAACTTAAGTCCATTGGATTGCCACAATATTTTGTAAACTGGATTAAATCGTATTTGACAGACCGTTCTTATCAAATACGATTCCGAGGGGTTTTGTCTACTGAGTTTATTGCGTTATCAGGTGTTCCTCAAGGAAGTCACCTAGGTCCACTTCTGTTTATTTTAGCCATTAATGATGTGACCCATATCATTAAACACTCTCATCTGCTTATTTATGCGGATGATATGAAAAATAAATTCTCAAGACAATTCAGCCCTAATCCAGTCCGATCTGAATTCTTTTGAAGTTTGGTGTTCTAAAAATAATATGTTTCTTAATCCAGATAAATGCCAAACTATGACCTTTTCGCGAAAAAGGAATACTTTAGTTTTTAATTATAAGATAAAAGATACTGCTTTATGTCGTGTGGATGTCGTTAAAGATCTGGGAATATGTATGGATTCTAAGCTTTCCTTTAACATTCATATTGATAACATTTGTAAAAAAGCATCTTCTATGCTTCGATTTATTAAACGCTGGGCCAAGGAATTCAATAGCATGATCACGACTACAACGTTGTATTATGCAATAGTGCGTTCTCACTTGGAGTACGCAAGTCAAGTTTGGTCTCCAAGTTACAATGTGAATGTTGATCGAATAGAGAATCCAAAAATGCTTTCTTCGGTTTGCCCTAAGGGGCTTAAATGGATTTGACATTTTAAACCTTCCTCCTTATGAGGATCGCTTAAAACTTTTAAAAATGCAATCATTGAGTGAGCGAAGGAAGTCTGCTGATATCGTCTATTTGCACCAACTCATAACCGGTGTATTCGATTCTCCAGAACTTCTTTCTCTTACTAATTTTAACTCTAATCGTAGAAGTAGTAGAAATGCTAACAATTTAATTTACTTGCCATTTAGAAGAACAAATTATATGTTAACTGCTCCTTTAAACCGTATGAGTAAATTAGTTAACAATTGTAGCTTTTTTGATGTTAACTTGTCTAAAGGTCAACTCAAGAGTAGATTAAAAACTATTGTGTAATTGCATGGTTAGTCGTGTCGTCTTGTGTTGTCCTTGAGCCCAACCATATTTTGGTGGGTAAATTTTTCTCACATTAACTTATTACGAGCCACTAGTATCAATTACATTAAATTTCAAAGATTTTTGGACTGTGACTTTTAATGCGTAAATGATGAGAATGTGCGAAAAAGCTGTAGTAGTTAAACTCGATTGTTATTGCATGGAAGCTTTTGCGTATTTCAAACGCCATTAACGAACTAACAGATTAACGAAGAGCAATTATTTGGAAAAAATTCCCTCAGTTTTGAAATAACCAACAGACACAAATAATGATGCACTTTCTGTCTACAGGGTAAGCATTCTTAACACAAATATAATAAACAATAAAATATGATTGATGTTCGGTATTTCCAAGGGGACGGACGTGCCGGTCAACCTTCCCCTTGCTCGATTATTGTATTAATTGTGTTTTGTTTGTATATGTCCAATCGTTCCGTCGGTGTTTTGTGCTAAAGTTAAATGTTAAATTAAATGTTAATAAAAACAATCAAAACGATCAAAACAAAAAACAAAACAAATAAAAATATATACATATGTGGAAGTGAAAAAAAAAAACAGCAGCTAATTCAGTAGCACAGCTGAACAACAACAACAACAACAAAATCCACAGAAATCTGTTTTCTCAACAGCCGCCTGCAGCAAGAACAACATCGCGGGATTGCTTAAGTTTTTTTAGCTAACCACGCGAAGGGCTTTTCTATGCTCCTCGCAGCGTAAGTAATTGTTGTTTTTTCGTGTCCGTCTGTTCCTCCAACCTTTTTGGTTTTAAATTTACACTATAAGAAAATGTCGGGTCATTTTCGTATAGGTTTTTGCAATATGCGTGGACTGAGGACGAATTTTTTCTCGGTTTATGCATATTATACCCTTAATAGGCCTCAAATAATGGCACTGAGTGAGACCCAAGTGAGAGAAGATGCAGATCCACTGGATTTTCATATACCTGAGTATCACTTACTGCCATTGTTTTCCCTGCATAGGGGCATAGCTCTTTACGTCAGAACAGATGTAGCGTATCAGTGCGAGCGGAACCTGAGCAACTCCGATCCTGAGTTCTGCTCCTTGTGGGTAAAATTCAGAATTAGCTCTCATTTGATGCACTTCTGCTACATCTATAGAAGTCCGAATCTAGGGAGGGAGCCGACTTTTAACAAATTGGACTCTCTCTCTGATTCTATTACGCACATTTTGGGGTTGTTCCCTGACAGCGAGATCGTTGTAGCCGGCGATTTCAATGTCTACAACCCGGTTTGGTTATGCCACTCAGGGCAAACAACACCTGAGGGACAATATGTTGAGCTCTTTGCTGAATCGAACCAACTGATTCAATTAGTGAAGGAACCAACTTTCATCCCTAGAGTTGGTCTGCAAAGCCATAAAATCTTAGACCTTTTTCTGACTTCGCATCATGAAAAATATGATGTGACTGTCCATGCACCTCTTGGTAATTCGGACCACTGCACCATATCCGCTACTTTTCCATATTCTAACCTAAGCACTCCTACGCCTAAAGCCCCGAAATGGATCGCTTGGTTTTATGGAAAAGCAAATTGGATTGCGTTAAATAATTTTTACCGCAACTTCAATTGGAAATTATGTTTCGCTGATAGAAATGTAAATGCCACCGCACTTATGGTACAAGAAATTATTTTATTGGGCATGCGGTCTTTCATCCCCAATAAAATGAGAAGCATTAAGCCTAAAGACCACTCCTGGTTTAATGAGACAGGCAGGATTGCAGTCAGGTCCAAAGAGGAAGCCTTTGACGTTCCAACAAGAATGCTGAAACTAGAAGACTTCGCATTGAGGCTAGGAATCGCTGTAATGCAGTTTTAAAACGCGAAAAGTTTCTGCACGAAACCCACATCAGAGAACAGGTTCTTCTCTGCCCCAAGGGGAGCAAAAACTTTTGGTCATTCGTTAAGAGAGTTAAGAATCAGACGTCTTCGTCGATTCCTGCTCTTTTAAAGTATGACCAAATCTTCACTGACTCGGCTGATCAAGCGAACCTTTTGGCTGGATTGTTTGCACAAAATTTATTTATTAAGCGCATATTAGATAGCAATATTAATTGTCCGGAACTACTAACTTTAATTCCGTTCTATGCTCCGATAAGACCATTAAGGGCGAGTGCTTTGTTTTACGTTCCATTTCATAGAACTAATTATGGTATGAATGAGCCAATATCTAGATGTTTGATCTATTGTAACTTCATCGCGAATAACATTGATTTTAGTAATGATTTTAATCTTTTTAAAAGGAATGTCTTTGAAATGTTTAATTAATTATCACTAGTATTATATTATAGTATTGTATCTATTATTCTTATTACTGGTGGAAATATTTTTGTAATTATGAAATAGTCTGTAAGATCTTGATCAGTAGACTTAATTTAAATAAATAGATAAATAAATAAAAATTCCACAATTCTGGCTACCAATCAGCCACCGCCTTCTTTAGAAAATATATCATCTTAATATTTTTGAATACGGCCTTTTCATTATTTATATTGAAAACGAGTTATTGAGCTCTAGGCCAATCATGTTGAGAACAAGACAACATGAAGAACAAAGAAGGCGACAGCCAACAACAACAACAACAACGGCTCTGTATAGAGCCAATCACAACAGCTTTGACTATACAGACTGTTTCATTGGTCGCTACACCAACTCATCAGTAGTCTTTTGTGTGACTTTACACTGTGATCCACTCAAGCTACTTAGGTTCTAGTTATACTGCCAATATGCCGAGAAAGTTACCCGGAATTTTATTTTGGCAGAGAACGCTTGAATTTTTGTAACTGAGTTCTTATCGACATTAGATGCAAGCTGTACCAAGGTTGACCTAAATCGTATCATACTTTTAGGCCTAGCCTTAATTCATGTGCATCTTCGAAACTCGATCACGTGGTTTGCCGCTATCGGAGCATATTGAAGTTGTTGTTATTTTTGCTTTTTAGCTCCTCCCTTTTTCCACACTTCCATTTTTAGGGTTCAGTTAGTTTAACTGATGGTACACCTAACATGGTGTGGAGACCATTTTGTTATGAAAGACTTTGTTGTTTATGTGATTAACACACAACTAATGATTTTCTTAACATTTTACGGGCGTGCTCTCCCAGAAATTTTAAATCTTAATATTTTTGAATACGGCCTTTTCATTATTTATATTGAAAACGAGTTATTGAGCTCTAGGCCAATCATGTTGAGAACAAGACAACATGAAGAACAAAGAAGGCGACAGCCAACAACAACAACAACAACGGCTCTGTATAGAGCCAATCACAACAGCTTTGACTATACAGACTGTTTCATTGGTCGCTACACCAACTCATCAGTAGTCTTTTGTGTGACAACTTCAATATGCTCTGATAGCGGCAAACCACGTGATCGAGTTTCGAAGATGCACATGAATTAAGGCTAGGCCTAAAAGTATGATACGATTTAGGTCAACCTTGGTACAGCTTGCATCTAATGTCGATAAGAACTCAGTTACAAAAATTCAAGCGTTCTCTGCCAAAATAAAATTCCGGGTAACTTTCTCGGCATATTGGCAGTATAACTAGAACCTAAGTAGCTTGAGTGGATCACAGTGTAAAGTCACACAAAAGACTACTGATGAGTTGGTGTAGCGACCAATGAAACAGTCTGTATAGTCAAAGCTGTTGTGATTGGCTCTATACAGAGCCGTTGTTGTTGTTGTTGTTGGCTGTCGCCTTCTTTGTTCTTCATGTTGTCTTGTTCTCAACATGATTGGCCTAGAGCTCAATAACTCGTTTTCAATAAAAATATATCATCTTCAATGCAGGAGATATATTTTCGAACGAGAGCAGTTAAAAGAGTCCTTGCAAACCTCAACATAAACAAATCTTCTGGCCCCGATGGTATACCACCAATTGTGCTTAAAATGTGTGCTTTTACACTAGCCCGACCGTTGCGTAACCTTTTCAACATCTCATACAGGACAGGAGTGTTTCCATCTTGTTGGAAGGTTGCGAATGTTTAGCCGGTACCTAAGAAGGGCGATGCCACGAACCCTGAAAACTATCGACCCATAGCGATATGCTCTACGCTCACCAAAGTCATGGAGAGTGTAATAAACTTCCACGTTATGAACTATCTGGAGTGCAACAAATTGCTTAGTGACCGTCAATATGGCTTCCGAAGATCTCGCTCTACTGGAGACCTAATGCCATTCCTCACGGAGAAATGGAACCAATGTGTTCACTTCTTTGGTGAAAGCAGGGTTGTTGCTCTCGATATTTCTAAGGCGTTTGACCGAGTGTGGTATAAAGCACTCGTGTCAAAACTAATTGTATATGGTGTTGGTGGTAACTTGGCTCGATGGATTATTAAGGACAGGTCGATTCGTGTCGTGGTCGACGGCATTTCGTCCAGTGAACATGCCATCGTTGCTGGAGTACCGCAGGGTTTAGTCCTATCACCAACTTTGTTTCTGGGTTTTATCAACAACCTTCTGTCGCTGACTCATAACTCAATTCACTCGTTTGCGGAAGACAGTAGCATTTGTCATTCATATTCTTTCAAAAAACGCCCGCGCTCTTTGGAGATTGAGAGAAAGAGGCTTAATATGAATGACACACTGCTTAATGACTTGGAAAAAATCTCCGAGTGGGGGCTTGCTAATAGAGTTGAGTTTAATGCTAGCTGTCTGTTAACTCACAAACGAGTGAATTGCTCCTTAGCACCCCTCAATATGAACGGTGTAGATCTCGCGGAGTTAGATGCTCTTGATGTTCCAAGCATATCAATCAGATCTGATCTTCGCTGAAACGATCACATTTTTGATGTGTCGAAAGAAGCGGCCAAGTGTTTCGGTTTTCTAAAACGGTGCAAAAAATACTTCACTCCACCTGACCTACGCGTGATCTATACCTCATATATAAGGCCGAAAATAGAGTACAATTCGTACATTTGGGCAGGAGCTTCAAGATCTTATTTGGAGCTTCTGGACCGAATTCAACGACGTGCGATATATATGATAGCGGATGAAAACATTTCATCTTCTCTCAACGCTCTTGGTCATTGACGCTATGTTGGTTGCTTAAGCCTTTTGTACAGGTACTACCATGGGAAGTGTTCAAGGGAGATACATGACCTGACGCCATCAGCTCGTATGTTTCCCAGGTCCACTCAGGCAGTACACCAAGTTCATCCCTATACCATTGCCTTGATGCCCAATAGAACCTCGCATTACCGAGATAATTCGTTCTTCGGTCGTACAATAAAATTAAGGAACAATCTCCCTGCGAGCGTGTTCCCCGGCAATTTTGAGCTATGTAAATTTAAAACTAATCTTCACCGACACTACTCAATCTTTCAACCCTCCAACTAATTATCACCCTTCTTCCGAATGAACACAATGCTTTCGCATTTATAGGGGGTATCCCTTGAGAGTTGGTTTAGTCTAAAAAAAAAATTTATTCGACAAGATCCCCAAATCAACCCTGTGAAGTGCAACTCTTAACCATTTGACGACCATTGGGACACCGGTGACCCTTTTACTTTCGAATTTTTCCTGGAAAAACTATGCAAACTATTTTTCTTAACAAGGTATAATTCAACAGGGAATGAATGTGGCTTACAGAAAGTATTTTCAAGGGTAAATTCATCCCTTTGCCTACCAGACCACCCCAAAGACGAAAAATCTTTACTTTTTCTCCCCCTTCTTCTTGCTGCAATATTTTGGGGGAAGGAGGAGCTATAGGTAAAACATTTTTGGGGAAGTTGCGGGCAACTTCCACTTTTTAACAAAAAATAGCAGAAAAAGATAGTCCACTCGGGCTATCCAAGGTCGTCAACGGTAAAAATCTAAGACATATTTAATTTTGTTGTAAAGTTCATTTATTTGAAATAAAAATAAATTTGTTTGCATTTTTGATCAATGCATTGAATTTTCATTTTCTTATGATGAAATTTGAAGTTATTTCGATCATTGGCGAAGCAAAATGGTTTTTTGCAAAAGGCACAAATCGTAATTATTCTATGGCCTTTGTGTTGTTTTAAGCAGAAAATACATCCTTACGTCCCGTTTCACTTTTGCAGAATTATCGGACAGGGAAGTGATACCCGCAAGTTTAAATCTCTTAGGTACAACAACACAACAGCTGTTGGTGACCGTATTGATCATTTGAGTAGCCAGTTGCCCGCAGACTTCCAATGCAGATATAGAAAATGAATCATTATTCGAAGTAGAAATTTTGTTGTAACCACAGTGCACAGCGGCGGATTTATATAAGGGTTGATAAAGCCGCCATCCCCCTTGAAGAAGTTTTTGTGTGGGAAAAAAATTTAAAAAGCGCTAAAATGCGTTTCACCCTCCCCCTTGGACTATAAAACTGTTAGCTCAGTCCTTCCTCCTTCTGGTGAATCCTAGATCCGCCACTGATTGTGCACACTCAAATCAAAGTGATCGCAGAAAAGACGCAAGTAGAATTTGGTCTTTGATTTGCGATCGTGTTCGTAGTAATACTGAAATAAAAACACAAAATCAAAAGTAATTTTCTTCTAATGATGGTACTTTGGCCACTCTATGACTATTGGTCAAAAAGATACTTCCAAAATAGGTCAAAAATTCGTTAAAAAATCCCAAACATTTTTTGTTACGGAGTTTTTTTTTGCATCTTTTATTTATTAATTTGGAGTCGCTTAACACGAATTCGTTGTCGGATTAACAAATTTTACTGCGGTTCAAGTGCGGTCGTCAAAAGGTTAAGCGAAACTAATGATGATGCGCTGTTTTTGAAGCAAGTAGTGCATATGTTTTGATGAAACTTAATTACCTTTTTTGTTCTACGTGTCCGCAAAAGTCTTCGCATTTTAACTGCATCTTTGGGAAGCGTTGAGGATGCAGTTAACTTCGTTAACGACAAATGAAGATGCAAAAAAATTTTACTTTTTGTCACATGCAGGGATTGAACTCGGACTGCTGGCATTACAATCAAATGTCTTAACGCTCTACTATTCCCTTGCTTGATTATTTGAGAACAAAATTTAGATAAAAATATGAGCTCCACAACTCTGAACTCTGAAGAGTGCATCCTCAAAGCATACCAAAACTGCGTATAAAATGCGGTGTTTCTAGGAGCGCTTTTTATTTTCCCGCTGGGATAAGAAGCACAAATACATCCATTATTTGGATCCTTTTGGAACAGCCAAACAAATGGCTATTCTCAAAAGTAAATAAATACACTATAAATGAAATATGCCCCAATAAGGTCACCCCGCATGCCCTAATTTATTCAGGTATATTAGAAACCGACGGTGACTATTACATAAAATCTAACAAAATAACAATAAAAAATACCTTCATGAAAACAAGTACAATAAACATTTTTACCTCCCTCCAATTAATATATCCCACCTTGCCCAACAAAATTATTCTAACAATACTGAGAAATTATAGCCAAACGTTTTAATGATACGTAATCCGGAACAACAGGAATTACTAACGCTATCTGAAAAAATTGTGCAACAAAAACGATCGGAAAATATTAATATTGACAAACTAAATGTACATGATATCCATCATTATGGAATAATTTATTTTATTGTTATTTTCATAATTTTATTCCTCCTATAATTATATTAAGTTCGGGGGATATGTACTAACTTGTGCAGATAATTAAAATTGAAAAAAAAAAACAGAAGAAAAAACAAATGTGTTATATTATTATTTACTTTTATTATTATCTTCTTCTTCTATATATATAAAAATAAGTTGCATTGTGTATGAAATTTATGTTCTGTTTAATGCGTGCACCGATTTCGTTTCTGGAAATTTCTCATGAAAGGTGACGTCAATACGAAGGTTTTTATGTAGAAACGGTCTTTGTATGTGTATTAGTTCATGAATTATAGGCCTTTTAGTGATCTTTACAACAATACAGGTGTGAAAAAATACAGGTGCGCACATATGGGGAAATATTTGCAAGGGAAATTGGAAATAAATGGAATATTGGAATAATTTTGGAAGTCTCACTTGAGAAAAAGTAAAAAAAAAGTAAAAATTTTTCATATCCCCTTTTTTCCATATCCCCTTTTACCGCCCACAAATCAATAAAAATGCTATATTTAAGAAGGTTTTGGTCGTATTAAACTAAAATTTTGTAAATAAGTTCGTATGGTTACTGTCGGAAACTATACTAAAACTGGGCGTGGTATAACTATATATACGCCCACTTTTTAGAAATCATTATTATTCCTGAGTTGTACATGTTTTGATAGTGGAACTTGATATGTAGACGTTTTGGGCCCAAGAGGTAGTTATTATATATTTGAGCGAACATTACACAAGGTGAAATTTGGCCACACCGGCCAAATTAATGATATCGAATTGCTTTGGAACTAAATGTCGTATGTAACTATGCAATAGACTCCTAAACTAATCATCCGATTAGCATGAAAATTTGTGTATAGAAGCTTTTTGGTACGGTGCGTATTTGTGGGCTATCAATTTGTATCCATCTTGAACACCAGAGGGCGCTGTAGTACAAATTTTTTACAAAACTGCCTAAAACTCACAAACCGATTAGAATGAAAAGTGATATACAGTGGTTTTCATGTAGGTTGAGTGTTTTCTGCAATCTTTTTTGACCTATCTTGAACAACAGAGGGCGCTGTAGTACAAATCTTTTGCAAAACCACCTAAAACTTTCAAACCGCTCATGCGATTAGAATAAAAATTGGTATATAGTAGTTCTCAGGTATGATGAGTTTTTTGACAGTATATTCTTTAAACCACCTTTGACACCAGATGGTGCTGTAGTACAAATTTTTTACAAAATCGCATATTTTTAGTTGTTACATATGCAAATATTTACAAAATATTAAATATTTCTTAAATTTAGTAAAATTAAAAAATAACCGTTATTTTAACGTCAAAAACCTAAACATATCTTGAAAACTATGAAAAAGTTTACTACAACGATATATTTAATGCAACATCGTGCTCAAAAATGAGAAAAACACAATCAGAAATTTAATTTTGTGACTTTCAAATATCTCCGCTGCTTTTTTATACACTTTGTTAAATTTTTTTGTCTTAAAGCTTCATCAAAGTACTATAAAAACGTTATTGCAAAAAACCCGTTAGTTGAGTATATATATTTTAAATATTTTTTCAAAAAAGGTCTGAAATTTTGGAGTTTTCCTCAAAAAAGGCTCAAAATTTGTTTTTGTTGCAAAAATAATTTAAATTCAAATTCGCAAATTTTCAACTCTATTGAAAAGCTATAACATTTATAAGCAAAAGTTATTTCAATTTTACACAAAACTTAAAAACCATTATTGTGATTAAAAAAACGAGGCCTACCTCTTGATTTTTTCGAACAAAATTTTTTCCAATATTGTGTTTTCATATTTTTGAAAAAATAAACAAGCTAAAACATTAATTTTTTAGGAAAAATTATCTTAGGATCTCTTACCAATCAAAAGTTATAGCCAATAATCAATATATACAAAAAGAAACTGTGTGATGGCTGGAAACTTCAAAATTACTCAGCCGATAGAGCTGAAATTTTGGCAGTATATTTTTTCAAGTACGAGATGGTTTAAATTTCTGTCACACCCCCTTTTACCGCCCACAAATCAATAAAAATGCTATATTTCCTACGGTTTTCGTCATTTTGATAATTTAGTTTGTATGCTCACTGTCGGCAACTGTAGTAAAACTGGGTAATGTCCATCTACTAGAAAACTGGGATGGGCATTATATAAGTGGCTGTGGCTCCGCCCATACAATTAAAATTTGTATTATCGAATAGCTTTGAAAGTAAAAGTGACAGTATTTATATACACTAAGGGAAAAAAATATTAAATTTATCCAAAAACTTTTTTAATTTATCCAAAAAGCGAGTCATTTTTGCACCAATAACGCATTTATTTAAATCGACCACGTAAATATTTAAAATTTATTTAAATACTTTTTTAATTAAATAAAATATTAAAATATTTAAACAGAATTAATAAAAAATATATTAAAATCATGCAAGAATATATTTAAATATCTTTCAAATATTTACTATTTGAAAATAAAACTATCGCATTTAAGGAAAATTTATATAAAAATATTGAAATTGAAAAACAATTTATTTGATTATTTCCCACGAGCTGCGTCCATATCAAACGCCATTTAGTGGTATATTTTATTTTCTTTTTGTGAAAATATTATTTTTGAGTACGGTGGTGAGTGCGATGCATGATGAAATCATCTAGAGTGGAGTGACATTCTTCAGAAAATACCGAGTTGTCACTCCACCTTACATGAATTCATCATGCTTCGCACTCACCACCGCACTCACAAATCATATTTGCCAAATATTCACGATATATTACCCTTGAAATATTAACTAAATGGGAACTATAAGACCTTCAACTGCTGGTACGAAGAAACTCAACGCACAGGAACAGAGTGCGATGCTGCTGCTGCTTGGCGGCTGCTTGGCAGCTGTATGGAATATGTGTGTCAGTGTGTGGCATAAATAAAATTTAAATACGGGAAAAAAACGAGTTGTAAGGAAAATATTTGATTTGTCCACGTAAATATTTAAATGGAATATATACTCAGGCGTGGATAATGTTAATATGCGTTATTTCCCTTAGTGTACAAACTCAAAATGGAGTAACTATTTGGTGATCTCCTGCTATTGGGAAACTGTAACGGGCAGTGGAAAATGACAGTGGTGTCAAACGTTGAGTCTAAGAAAAGTTTTGAACACACCTATTATGTTCCCATATAGTTGCAGGGTGCAGCAACGCGCGCCCGGAAAAGGCTAGTAGATTTATATATAGATATAGACATAGACATAGATATAGATATAGATATAGATATAGATATAGATATAGATATAGATATAGATATAGATATAGATATAGATATAGATATAGATATAGATATAGATATAGATATAGATATAGATATAGATATAGATATAGATATAGATATAGATATAGATATAGATATAGATATAGATATAGATATAGATATAGATATAGATATAGATATAGATATAGATATAGATATATATATAGATACTAGAGGACCCGACAAACTTCGTCCCGCCCTAAATTCGAGCAATCACGATTCCACCCGAAATTAATTTTTTATCGAACATTCATGATCAATAACAAATGGTGCCAATCGAAATTCCATTATTGATTGAATGAAACACTCCAATATCCCATATTAACACGGAATGTAATACGCTGCTATTATTCGAATTCAAAGATTG
>OX030948.1:81183232-81193232 GCA_943735915.1 Pherbina coryleti
TTGGACTACGTCAAATTTGCATTTTTATTGTCGCCGTATATGTTGAAGCCTGGTTTTCTGCTCCCTTAGCAATGCAAGCACCATACACCGACTTAAATGTTTTGTCAAAATGAAAAGATTTTGAAAATATTGATTTAGGAATCTCGCAGGTTGCCGTCAAAAAATTCAAAAACCAGTTATGGTATTTAAATGGGGAGGCTATTGCATTTGCGTTTTTTGACAACAATGTCGTAGATGCAACAAAAGAAATATGGTCGCTGCTTTGAATATTGAAAAAGAAAAACAAATTAACTTTAATCGCGCCACAATGGGAAAACAAACAGTTTCAAAATTCATTAGTGGTGGGCTTGAGCAGTTTGTTTCTTCTCAAACAAGAAATTTTTTTGAGAGATTTCAAATTGATACGTCTTTCATGACATTAACTCCGTCCGAATGGCCTGCGCAGGATTGCTATATGACAGCGGTAAAAACATTAAAAAAATTAAGAGTCATCAATGATACCGCCGAAAGAGGAGTGAAGTTGATGGATGAGTATAATAAGCTCTTTACAAGAAATGAAGAGCAAAAACAATTTGTACTGCAGGTTGTTAGCGACTATCGTCGCCAGTTTTCGAACTCTAAGAAATCTACTGTAAGTCAAGAGTTATAAATTGTTTAATATAAATTTAACAATATTTAAATATAAAATATAAAAATATAAAATAATATAAAAATATAAAAATTTTTGGTATTTTGTTGGTTATTTTCTAAAATATTAATTTTAGCAAAAAACTTTCTTTGAGGCTAATGTTGTTGACTAAAAGAGCTAAAATATTGCCAAACATCATATTCTTGAAAATGTTTTTTAAAAAGATACTCATATACAAACAAATTACATTTGAATAAATGGGCTTGAAGGCCAACTTTGAGGGGCGGGCGACACCCCTTAAACACAACTTATCGCTTTGAAACTTTTTTGTATTTTTTTTTACATAAAACTGAACCGATTTGGGGGGAGAGAATATAAGAAATCAAAAAAAAATTTTTCTCCATGCAACTAACGGCCACGCTAATAGATATAGATATAGATATAGACATAGATATAGATATAGATATAGATATAGATATAGATATAGATATAGATATAGATATAGATATAGATATAGATATAGATATAGATATGGATATAGATGTAGATATAGATATAGATATAGATATAGATATAGATATAGATATAGATATAGATATAGATATAGATATAGATATAGATATAGATATAGATATAGATATAGATATAGATATAGATATAGATATAGATATAGATATAGATAAAGATATAGATATAGATATAGATATAGATATAGATATAGATATAGATATAGATATAGATATAGATAAAGATATAGATATAGATATAGATATAGATATAGATATAGATATAGATATAGATATAGATGTAGATATAGATATAGATATATATATAGATATAGATATAGATATAGATATAGATATAGATATAGATATAGATATAGATATAGATATAGATATAGATATAGATATAGATATAGATATAGATATAGACATAGATATAGATATAGATATAGATGTAGATATAGATATAGATATAGATATAGATATAGATATAGATAAAGATATAGATATAGATATATATATAGATATAGATATAGATATAGATATAGATATAGATATAGATATATATATAGATATAGATATAGATATAGATATAGATATAGATATAGATATAGATATAGATATAGATGTAGATATAGATATAGATATAGATATAGATATAGATATAGATATAGATATAGATATAGATATAGATATAGATATAGATATAGATATAGATATAGATATAGATATAGATATAGATATAGATATATATATATAGATATAGATATAGATATAGATATAGATATAGATATAGATATAGATATAGATATAGATATAGATATAGATATAGATATAGATATAGATATAGATATAGATACAGATATATATATAGATATAGATACAGATATAGATATAGATATAGATATAGATATAGATATAGATATAGATATAGATATAGATATAGATATAGATATAGATATAGATATAGATATAGATATAGATATAGATATAGATATAGATATAGATATAGATATAGATATAGATATAGATATAGATATAGATATAGATATAGATAAAGATATAGATATAGATATAGATATAGATATAGATATAGATATAGATATGGATATAGATGTATATATAGATATAGATATAGATATAGATATAGATATAGATATAGATATAGATATAGATATAGATATAGATATAGATATAGATATAGATATAGATATAGATATAGATATAGATATAGATATAGATATAGATAAAGATATAGATATAGATATAGATATAGATATAGATATAGATATAGATATAGATATAGATATAGATATAGATATAGATATAGATATAGATATAGATATAGATATAGATATAGATATAGATATAGATATAGATATAGATATAGATAAAGATATAGATATAGATATATATATAGATATAGATATAGATATAGATATAGATATAGATATAGATATAGATATATATATAGATATAGATATAGATATAGATATAGATATAGATATAGATATAGATATAGATATAGATATAGATATAGATATAGATATAGATATAGATATAGATATAGATATAGATATATATATAGATATAGATATAGATATAGATATAGATATAGATATAGATATAGATATAGATATAGATATAGATATAGATATAGATATAGATATAGATATAGATATAGATATAGATATATATATGTGGTGACTCAATTCCACCACATATAAACACCGACACCACAACATACAAAACAACATACAAACTTTACAAATATTCACTTACACATTTATTTAAAAAATTATTATTTAAGATTTCAAAATTGTCAATTTTTATTTATCAAAAATTTTGTATATTATTTTAGTTATAAAATTGTGTTCATCGAATGAAGACTAAAAATATATTGTAAAAAATAAAATTTATAAATAAAAATTTTTTAATAAAATAAAAGTTTGTTCGTGGACCACCGCAGCATTTGTGCCCACCACAACTGGTGATCCTACCATCACGAACTCAAATATAAGCTTAAATATTAAAAGAAATAATAAGATTGTGCAATTATGTAACTGCCTTCACGCACAAAACGTTCACAGGGCCGCCAACAATCTCTGCAACAAACACAACAAGATCAGCAAATCACCGAACAACAACAGCAGCAGCAGCTACAAAAACTAACGCCACATCAAAAAAAATTGCAAGAACAGCAGCGTTTATTGCAAGAGCAGAACCAAACTTGCACTCAATCCAATAAGCAAATGGGAATAGATACACGTGACAACAAGTACGTAATAATAAAGACACCACCCAGTGATTTGGTAGTTCAGGCACAGCAGCAACAGCATCTAGAACAACAGCAATTACAGCAACTGAAACGCTCGCCTCTACCATCGTCAGCATCAACAACATCATCGTCCAACAACAAGCAAGACCCTACACCTGCCGGTAAGGTGGAACAGGCAACAACAACAACAAAAATAACAACAACAGCAGCAAAATAATTTACAACAACAACAACAAAAACAACAATAACAACACCAGCAGCAAAATTAACAACAACAACAACAACAACAGAAAAATATCAACAGCAGCAACAACAATCACAACAGCATCAGGATAAGTTACAACAACAACAACAAGAACAACAAAAACAACAATAACATCAATAACAACAACGGCAACAACAACAAAAGACTGGCATATTCATTATTTTATTATTTCAAAAAATTGTATCAAATTTTGTAATTTTTTTTTTGACATGTTATAAAATTTTTTACAGGTTGCTTTTCAATTTAGTTTATCACGAGGCACACAACGTAGCTTCTGAAACGTACGTAAGAATATAGGGTCGGAAGAAACCTAGATTCTCACATACGTAGGCACTCCACTGCACTAGGAAACACATTTTAGGAAACACATTTTAGGAAACACATTTTAGGAAACATACTTTAGGAGACACTTTTTGAGGTACACGATGAGTCTTTCACACACACCACCACCCCACCCCAGACAACCCCCCACTCCCTTACATACTTCTAACCCTCTCTCACATCTCTCTCATTTCGGCGAAGGTGACCATCGCCCTCTCATACAACTCCAAACGGATCTTGTCAATCCATTTGATGCACCAATGCATCCTGAAGTACAAGCAACGTCAGTTAAATTGCCACAATTTTGGACCACTTGTCCCGACGCATGGTTCGCACATGCAGAAATAATATTTCAGGCAAAAGGAATTACTACTGACAAGACAAAGTATGAGTACCTTGTAACCGCTCTACCTCAAGAGGTAATTATAACAGTGCTAGATTTCATACAGAAACCTCCTTCCTCAAATTTGTATGAAGGCTTAAAGAGAACCTTGATCGACCGACACTCTTTAAGTGAAGCCAAGAGGTTCGACAAAATTTTGTCTGGCACCGAGATGGGTGACCAAAAGCCATCTCAATTTTATAGGTCACTAATTATGTTAGCCGGTACTACAGTCGATAGCGACTTAATTTATAAAATTTGGCTTCGCAAGCTCCCCAAAAGCCTTAATATTGCTTTGACCGGATCTAGTCATAGAGAGCTAGAGGAACTATTGAAACTAGCTGACAATTGTTGTGGGAAGTTATGTCAGAATCCGAAGTCGCTTCATTTGGCAATAATGCCCAGCGCATGACAAAAAACACCCAAAACTCCGAGCTTGCGATGATAACGCTATCGTTTGCTGAAACAACGTCAAAAATTCTAGAAAGTTTCAACAAACTAGCAATTGAGGTCCAAGAATTAAAAAACGAACGATACCGGAATAATTCACGTTCGAACTCGAGAGAAACTAATTTTCGAAGATTTTCAAGACGTAGATCCCCGTCAAGAAGTGTGTCAGGGCAGCTAGACAATGCGAACAACCATGCTCATTCGGTCAAAACGACACCCAACACAACACAACACAACATAACTCAACAAACTAAGTGACTCCATCATTGCGACGGCTAATGATGGAAGTCAAACAATACTCACACGCCGCCTTTTTATTTACGATAACGACAATCATATAAACTTTTTGATAGACAGTGGAGCAGAAGTTTCCGTACTTCCAGTAAATAAATTCAAAGCCCACAAGAAAAATTCAGACTTAATTCTAACAACAGCTAACGGTAGCACAATCTCAACTTTCGGCAAGAAATTACTTAACGTAAATTTAAAACTAAGACGCGATTTCCCTTTTACATTCATACTAGCAGACATTACAAGACCCATCATAGGAGCAGATTTCCTTACGAAATATGGACTCTTGATAGACTTAAAACACAAGAAACTCATTGATCCACTTACACAACTATCAGTTAACGCAATCACAGCATTTACAGAAACATCACTACCCAAACTAATTACACTAGATAACAAATATACAAATATACTCAAAAATTACCCATCACTAACAGCAGAACCCGACTACAACAAACCAGTTAAACACAAAACAGAACACCACATAACTACAAAAGGACAGTTACCTTTTTCTAGACCAAGACGCCTTGACTCTAACAAATACAAAATTGCCAAACAGGAATTTGATTTCTTAATCAAAGCAGGTATCTGCCGTCCTTCAGACTCCATGTCAGCTTCTCCACTACATCTGGTACCCAAAAAAGATGTGAACGACTGGAGACCCTGTGGTGACTATAGAAGACTAAACGCCATTACAGTTCCAGACCGCTACCCTCTACCACACATACACGACCTATCTATAGACTTACACAATAAACACATATTTTCAAAATTAGACCTAGTTAGAGCATACCACCAAATCCCCATGGCCACACAAGACATACATAAAACCGCGATTACAACACCGTTCGGAATGTTTGAGTTTCTGAGAATGCCATTCGGTTTAAGAAATGCAGCTCAAACATTCCAACGATTTATCAACGAAGTATTACGAGAACTAGACTTCGTATTTGTATACCTCGACGACATTCTTGTGGCCAGCGAGACAGAAGAAGAACACGTTAAACATCTAAATTTAGTTTTTGAACGACTAGACAATTACGGACTAAACATCAAACCAAACAAATGTATTTTCGGCGTAGACAGAATAAATTTTTTAAGTTATGACATTTCAAACAAAGGCATACAACCATCTCCCGATAGAATTCAATGCATTGTTAACTATCCAAAACCAGAAACAGTTAAACAAATGCAGAAATTCATCGGGATGATTAATTACTACCACAGATGCATTCCAAAATTAGCACACACACTTACACAAATTTACGAAATGATAACTTCAGCATCAAAAACAAAGGACAAACACTTAAGATGGACAGAAAACACAACAGAAGCATTCGCAACGATAAAAGAAAGTTTTACTAAGGAAGTGCTAATTAATCATTTTAATAGCAAAGCAAAACTTTCTATCGCTGTGGATGCATCTAACACTGCTATCGGTGCAGTTTTGCAACAAGAACACAATCAAGAAACAGAACCACTAGCTTTCTTTTCAAAGAAATTATCTCCATCAGAGACAAAATACAGTACGTTCGATCGCGAACTTTTAGCAATTTATCTTACAATTAAACACTTTAGACACTATTTAGAGGGACGAACATTTACTATATACACAGACCACAAACCACTTACTTCAGCATTACATTCAAAAACAGAGAGAAGCCCAAGACAAACACGACACCTAGAATTCATTGCACAATTTTCCAACGACATCAGACACATTAAAGGTACCGATAACACCGTAGCGGACGCACTTTCAAGAGCTGAGATAGAGGCTTTCACAACCTCTGAGATTAACCTCAGAACTCTACACAAAGAACAGAATACAGATCCAGAACTACAAGATATACTAAATAAACACACTTACAAATTCGAACAAATACACATCCCAATACTTAACATTAAAATTTGGTGCGAACAAACAAGTTCAGGAACACGTCCATACATTCCACAAACATTACGCAAACAAATTTTTGAACAATTACATAATATTTCACACCCAGGTACACGAGCTTCTCGACGACTCATAACACAAAGATATTTTTGGCCCAAAATGAACACACAAATCAACAAATGGTCACAAGAATGCGTTAGATGCCAACGAGCTAAAATACATCGACACACGAAGACAATCCCACACAAGATGGACATTCCACACGGTCGTTTTGAGCATGTTCACGTTGATTTAGTTGGCCCTTTACCAATATCTAAAGGTTATAGATATCTACTTACCTTAGTTGACAGAAACACACGTTGGCCCGAAGCGTATCCAATTAAAGATACCAACGCCAGTACTATCGTAGATACACTTCAAAAGGAATACATCTCACGTTTTGGAGTTCCTCTGGAAATTACTTCCGATCGAGGTCCTCAATTCACGTCCACAACATTTCGAAACTTCGTTAAGACACTAGGAAGCAAACACATTACCACTTCTGCTTATCATCCACAAGCTAACGGGATTGTAGAACGATTTCACCGCCAACTTAAGACTTCTCTAATAGCGAGTAACAACCACACAAATTGGTACACAGAGTTGCCACTAGTTCTTCTAGGATTTAGGTCCACGGTCAAAGAAGATATTAAGGCTTCACCAGCTGAAATGGTTTTTGGTCAAACACTCAGGCTACCACAACAACTAGTAATTCCCAGCAGTCAGAATTTTAATTCGTCGGACACCTTGTCCAAACTTAAAGAGGTCGTAGAAAATCAAAAGTCAAACATTGCGCATCACAGCACCAACTTCCAACAATATATACCTAGAGCCCTTAGTACTTGTAACTTTGTCTTCGTCCGCAATGACACAATTCGTAAAACACTACAAGAGCCGTACGATGGTCCCTTCGAAGTTATTGAGAGAACACCGAAATACTTCACAATTCGTAAAAATAACACTAACATAACAGTCAACATTGATAGGATTAAGCCCGCCACCTTAGACACCGAAACAGCACAGACACATTCAATCAAACATAAAAACACTAAAAAAGTACACTTTAACCTATTAGCCAACACGACCAAAAGTTTTCAGAAGGGAGGGGGAATAATGTGGTGACTCAATACCACCACATATAAACACCGACACCACAACATACAAAACAACATACAAACTTTACAAATATTCACTTACACATTTATTTAAAAAATTATTATTTAAGATTTCAAAATTGTCAATTTTTATTTATCAAAAATTTTGTATATTATTTTAGTTATAAAATTGTGTTCATCGAATGAAGACTAAAACTATATTGTAAAAAACAAAAATTTATAAATAAAAATTTTTTAAATAAATGTGTAAGTGAATATTTGTAAATTTGATATAGATATAGATATAGATATAGATATAGATATAGATATAGATATAGATATAGATATAGATATAGATATAGATATAGATATAGATATAGATATAGATATAGATATAGATATAGATATAGATATAGATATAGATATAGATATAGATATAGATATAGATATAGATATAGATATACTATATATATAGATATAGATATAGATATAGATAAAGATATAGATATAGATATAGATATAGATATAGATATAGATATAGATATAGATATAGATATAGATATAGATATAGATATAGATATAGATATAGATATAGAGATAGATATAGATATAGATATAGATATAGATATAGATATAGATATAGATATAGATACAGATATAGATATAGATATAGATATAGATATAGATATAGATATAGATATAGATATAGATAAAGATATAGATATAGATATAGATATAGATATAGATATAGATATAGATATAGATATATATATAGAATAGATATATATATAGATATAGATATAGATATAGATATAGATATAGATATAGATATATAGTAGATATAGATATAGAGATAAAGATAGAGATAGAGATAGAGATAGAGATAGAAATAGAAATAGAGATAGAGATAGAGAAAGAGATAGAGATAGAGATAGAGATAGAGATAGAGATAGAGATAGAGATAGAGATAGAGATAGAGATAGAGATAGAGATAGAGATAGAGATAGAGATAGAGATAGAGATAGAGATAGAGATAGAGATAGAGATAGAGATAGAGATAGAGCTAGAGATAGAGATAGAGATAGAGATAGAGATAGAGATAGAGATAGAGATAGAGATAGAGATAGAGATAGAGATAGAGATAGAGATAGAGATAGAGATAGAGATAGAGATAGAGATAGAGATAGAGATAGAGATAGAGATAGAGATAGAGATAGAAATAGAAATAGACATAGAGATAGAGATAGAGATAGAGATAGAGTTAGAGAAAGAGATAGAGATAGAAATAGAAATAGAGATAGAGATAGAGATAGAGATAGATAGAGATAGAGATAGAGATAGAGATAGAGATAGAGATAGAGATAGAGATAGAGATAGATAGAGATAGAGATAGAGATAGAGATAGAGAGAGAGATAGAGATAGAGAAAGAGATAGAGATAGAGATAGAGATAGAGATAGAGATAGAGATAGAGATAGAGATAGAGATAGAGATAGAGATAGAGATAGAGATAGAGATAGAGCTAGAGATAGAGATAGAGATAGAGATAGAGATAGAGATAGAGATAGAGATAGAGATAGAGATAGAGATAGAGATAGAGATAGAGATAGAGATAGAGATAGAGATAGAGATAGAGGTAGAGATAGAGATAGAGATAGAGATAGAGATAGAGATAGAGATAGAGATAGAGATAGAGATAGAGATACAGATAGAGATAGAGATATAGAGATAGAGATAGAGATAGAGATAGAGATAGAGATAGAGATAGAGATAGAGATAGAGATAGAGATAGAGATAGAGATAGAGATAGAGATAGAGATAGAGATAGATATAGATATAGAGATAGAGATAAAGAT
>OX030948.1:81195732-81260732 GCA_943735915.1 Pherbina coryleti
TAGATATAGATATAGATATAGATATAGATATAGATATAGATATAGATACAGATATAGATATAGATATAGATATAGATATAGATATAGATATAGATATAGATATAGATATAGATATAGATAAAGATATAGATATATATATATATAGCTAGATATAGATATAGATATATATATATATAGCTAGATATAGATATAGATATAGATATAGATATAGATATAGATATAGATATAGATATAGAGATAAAGATAGAGATAGAGATAGAGATAGAGATAGACATAGAGATAGAGATAGAGATAGAGATAGAAATAGAGATAGAGATAGAGATAGAGATAGAGATAGAGATAGAGATAGAGATAGAGATAGAGATAGAGATAGAGATAGAGAGAGAGATAGAGATAGAGATAGAGATAGAGATAGAGATAGAGATAGAGATAGAGATAGAGATAGAGATAGAGATAGAGATAGAGATAGAGATAGAGATAGAGATAGAGATAGAGATAGAGATAGAGATTGAGATAGAGATAGAGATAGAGATAGAGATAGAGATAGAGATAGAGATAGAGATAGAGATAGAGATAGAGATAGAGATAGAGATAGAGATAGAGATAGAGATAGAGATAGAGATAGAGATAGAGGTAGATATAGAGATAGAGATAAAGATAGAGATAGAGATAGAGATAGAGATAGAGATAGAGATAGAAATAGAAATAGAAATAGAAATAGAAACAGACATAGAGATAGAGATAGAAATAGACATAAAGATAGAGATAGAGATAGAGATAGAGATTGAGATTGAGATTGAGATTGAGATTGAGATTGAGATTGAGATTGAGATTGAGGTTAAGGTTGAGGTTGAGGTTAAGATTTAGATTGAGATTAAGATTGAGATTGATACTGAGTTTAAGATTCAGATAGGGATATAAATCATTTCCCTTACGACAGCAACGCGTCGGGTACCAGCTAGTTAATTGATA
The DNA here is from genome assembly GCA_943735915.1 of Pherbina coryleti. NCBI lineage: Eukaryota > Metazoa > Arthropoda > Insecta > Diptera > Sciomyzidae > Pherbina > Pherbina coryleti. The sequence continues at coordinate 81,196,705 of OX030948.1, forward strand.
TAAATGACACGAATAATTATTAAATTTTTTAAATTTGAATGTGGAATAACATTTTTATTTATGAATGAGTTTTGCATTCATTGAATGGATTCTTATTTCGTTATTCACTCATTCACCTTTTTGAAAATAAAATCAAATTGAATGGATTTGTTTTACAGCTCTGACTGTTATTCTAAACGGCAAATGTTGAGTCGGCTGAAAGCAGGCATTATTTTTTGTATACTATGCTTGCTGCTGCAGTTGCTGTTGTCGCGTTTATTATAAACAAGTTGCTCAACATTTCTCTACAACGACAGTGTGGAGACATGCCGTTCTTCGCTTGCCGCGCTCAATGTGGATAGGCTAATATGGGTAATTAGTTGCAACTGCAAAGAGAGCAACACCGAGAGCAAAAGCGAAAAGCACGGAGGCAAGTTTTATGAATTTACCTCAGTACAATTCTGCTCACAGTGAAACCTCACTCACAGTCGCAACTAATCGGAGAGGATAGAGAAATTGACGAACAAGAAAAAAACAACAATACGTACACAGCGGGGAGCATAGAAAAGCCCCTCGCGTGGATAGTCAAACAAATCAAAACTCTCCAGCGGTGTTGTTGTTGTTGCTGGCGGCTGTAGGCGAAACAGGTTTCTTATGCTGTTGTTGTTGTTGTTGTTTGTTTGTTATGCTAATGCTGATGCTGCATATTTTCATTTGTTATTTTGTTTTTTTTTTTGTCAGCTTATTTTTTTTCGTTTTTAAATAATTTTTGCAAATATGCAAATGTTTAAAACACAACACAACACAAACACGTACACACAAATAGACCGACGGAACGATAGACAATTAAATTTTTAATAAAACAACTCGGGGACGGGCGACCCGAGTCTGCCGTCTGCCCACTTTGAATGTAGTATCACTACTCTCCAAGGGGAAGGGGGGGCTAATGCTCTTTCAGCCCATACGTAGATCCAACACATTACATCAGACAAGTACTTAATATTAGCACATTACAGGATCTGCCTCTATAAAAACCATAAAATTTAAGCATTAGCTTCTTAATTTTTGGGATAGCAAAGAAACCTATTATTAAAAATTCTGAAATAATTTGTTGACCTATTTAATCAGCCAAATACACACTGTGCAACGTGACTTCAACAAGAAATCAAGAGTATTTTAATTGCTAAAAAAATTTCGCGTGTTTAAATTAAAATATTCAAAATTTAATTTTACACAGTCATGATATAAGAGTCAGAAAAATAAAACGAAAATTATAAAGCATCTATAGGTATAAGTGTTCTGGTCAAATTATTTTAAGCAAAATTTGTGTTAAAAGTATTAATATCATTTATTATAAAAATAGAACGGAACCACAGTGCATTACATGTGACTTGGGAGAGGCCCTCTGGAGTAGCCGTTATTATTATGTCAATTGCTCTCATTTCAATGGATTTATGACACCATCGTCTTCCGTAGCACCTCAATTCGGCATTGAGTATTATATATTAGAATGTCAGGGTCCAGGACTACCAGTTTCAGGGGTTCATTCGGCTAAAACACATAGCTTGATGAAAATTCTTTATGATACTCGTCCTTATTTTACTGATCGCCTGCAAAAGTTAGCGCTTCCAACACAAAGATCCTTTGAGATTCCGTTACCGCATGGTAGTCGTGCACAAGTGCAATTATTGTTACCCCCCAGCTGGAGGGAAGAACTGAGGGATGCTGCATTTCCTGTAATCGTTGAAGTGTAAGACATTTATTAAAATTATTTTTATGTATGCTATGTATAATTCTACTATTATTTACAGGAATGGGCGTCCTGGTTCCGAGTCAGTTTCAGAAAAGTTTCGAATAGATTGGGGAACATATATGTCCTCACGCAACGATGTTATTTACATAAGGCTTGATGTAAGAGGAGCAAAAGGGCAAACTAAAAAGTCGTTATACCGTCATCTGGGAGGTGTTGAGGTGCAGGATCAAATTTCAGTCTTAAGGTTAGCATTATAGGGTGAGGGCAATAGCACCTAATGAAATAATGCCTAAACAAATAATGAAATAAACCCCAAAAATTTTCAATACAAATTCGGGTTTTATTTCTTTTCAACTGGTCTTTATTTCATTTTTCTATATTGGGCGTTATTTCATTATGAAATAAAGCTCAAAAATAATAATTAAATAAAGCTTATTCTTATAATAATTTGCTCTTGTATGGAATGAATGAAACCAAATTAAAGCGCCGCAGACGTAAAATTTTTATAAAAAATCGTGACACTTCAATTTGATTTCATTAATTTCGTACAAGGGCAAATTATTATAAATGCATTCACATGTTCTGCGTGAACCATGTGTTATTAACAACTAGCTTTATTTAATTTTCTTTTTTGGGCGATATTTCATATTTTCCACATCTTTTATTTTTGGTAATTATTTTTTTTTCCTCCGCAGAGATTTGCGTCGTATTTCATTTGCGATTTCGGCATTATATAATTTTTTATTTTGGCGTTATTTCATTTTTCAAGTCCAAAATATTTTGGGCTTTATTTAATTTTTTTTTTTTTTTGCGTTATTTCATTGGGCGTTATTGCCCTGAACCAGCATTATATGATAAGTATTTACACATTTCCAAATTTTATTTTATTATAATTGTACATAAAATCTCAATAAAATAAGTTTAAGTTACACTAGCATAAAATTAAAATTTTATTTCTTTAATTTTCCTTCCATTCTATCTAACTTATGATAATTGTTATCTTCTTTGCTAGTGCATGATATATTTTCACAATGCAAAACATTTTGAAAGACGTATAGGGTGGGCCATCTAGAAGTTTGTTTTTAAATCATAGGTTATTTTGACACTGACAGCTGTTTCCCGCTCGAAATCTTGACATAAAGTCAATATCATACCTCAACCGAAAGAAACGAGTCGCTTTACGCTTGAACAACGATTGGAAACTTATTTCCAAAGTGAGTGCTGTGTAGCCCAAACAGTACCGTTATTTGAAAAGAAGATGATTCGTGTGAAAAATAATTTCTTCTGACGAGGCGCATTTTCATCTCGGCGGCTTCGTTAACAAACAAAATTGCCGCATCTGGGGCTTGGAAAAACCACACGTTATTGTCGAGTAGCCGAACCATTTACAAAGAGTTACAGTTTGGTGCAGATTGTGGAGTGGTGGCATCATTGGACCATTTTTCTTCGAAATGAGGCTGGGAGCAACGGTCAACGGTAGGCGTTACAGAGCCATGTTAACCGACTTTTTTTACTGAAATTGGAGACATAATTTGGACGACCTCTGGTTCATGCAGGATGGCGCTCCAGGTCACACAGCCCATGTCACAATTGATCTTTTGCGCACCAAATTCCCAAATCATGTTATCAGCCGTCTTGCCGTCTTACCCGCCTCGGAGTTGCAATTTGACTTCTTTGGACTTTTTTTTTGTGAGGAACCCTGAAAGACCGATGTTATGCCAACAAACCGGTAACGATTCAAGCACTTAAGGCCAATTTCATCCTAGCAATCTGTGAGCTACAGCCCGAAACCATCAACAAGGTCTTGGAAAATTGGCAGTGACAGAAAGCGCTACTGCGAAGCCAGCCAAGGCATCCACTTGAACGACGTTGTGTTCCATAATTAATGGGAATGTTTGCTCTTACTAATAAAGCTAAAATACATGGAAAAAATTAAATTTTGTCCATTTTACAATACAGTCCATCCTGTATATAAAGGGGTATATAAATTTTGTCACTCCGTTTGTAACGCCCATAAGGAGGAGTGGTAGGTATAGAAAAGTGTATATGTATATTCTTGATCAGCGTCACCACCCGAGTCGATTGAGCCATGTCCGTCTGTCCGTCTGTGATCACGATTAGAGCCGTAAGTTTCAAGCTATCATCACGTAATTCGATATTTAAGCTTAAATACAAGCTGTACAAAAAATGTACTTCATAAACTGCAAAATTTACTTTAAAATGCAGTGAATTTGCAGTGTTTGTGCTGATTTCATTGTTCGTGAGCGTATCATTCATATCACTGCTTAACCGCAGTTGAATTCAACATGCTGGTATATGAGTCAAGTACTCAAAAGAGCGCATATTTATATTCATTGCCGTTCATGCGTTGCAATGTATACTCATACTTATTTTATACAAACACCGGTATGTACCGCTAATATCGAAGCACACATCGCATTTTGTGTGACATTGGCTTGATCGGCGACTACAACATCATTGCTGTTGAAAGTGAATGCGATAGCCTAGAATCCGTTGCAGCGTATTAATGAGATTGAGTCATACAAAAATCAAGTATTAACTGAGTGTACAAGAAATTGCAGTCTAACGCTGCAGAACTCTGGTTCCTATCATACCGCAAGATAGGTATTCACCCGACTTGGCTCCTTGTGACTTCTTTCTATTCCCACGATTTAAGTTACCACTTCGGAAAGCGTTTTGAGACGATTGAGACAATAAAAGGGAATTCGCAGAGAGAGCTGAAGGCGATTCCAAAATCAGCCAATGAAAAGTGTTTTCAAGAGGAAGAAGGCGTTGAATTATATGTACTGCTTGCAATGGTGATAACTCTGAAGGAAATAAAATTAATATCGATTTATAGTTGAATCGTTTTCGTTTTATTGAGAATTCTGGATATAAAGAATTAAAGAGAAGAAGTAAAGAGTATTTCAAAAGTGTAAAAATACACAAAATTTAAGTTGCGTTTAAGCCATTTTTTATGTAAAAAAATCGTAATTTCGTGAAAACCGTACGGATTAAAAACGGATTAAAAATATCTCTATCTATAACAAGAAATACAGAAATTCAAACTTATAAAACCTTAGTATATACTCATGATTCAATAATATAAGGTTGTCCAGATATTTGACGTTTACTCACAAGAATAAGAATGTAGACCCTTATTTGAAGAGGAGAGCAAAATAGCCATTTTTTAATGGCATAAAAATCACTCAGTTGTCTGAATATCATACTTTTTCGTAGTACAAAATACTAAAGATACATTTCACTACTACTTTTTCTACTACTTATTTGCTTTAAACCAAAATATTATTATGAGCTTTTAAAAATGTAATGGTATCATTTTTGACATAAAATAATACTGAAAATATAAAATTTGTGTATGCAATACACATTTCACAAAAAATTTGTATGAACATATTTATTATGTTTTTGAGCTTTGAGTTAAAATAAGTAATAAATGAACATACTATAGTCAGCTTAGAGCAGTGGTGCTCACCATGGTATAATAATATAAGGTAGCATTGACAGTTGCTTGGGAAATCATATACTGTCAAAAACTATACTCAAAAAGAGAGCGCTCACAATCCGCCATTGAAAACACAAGCAATGTTGAAAACGTTGAAGTGAAAAAAAACAACAACCACAGCAGCTGCTGATGTATTTCCACAAAAAGCTGTTTTGTTTTTTCGGCTGTGCTTTAAATTTCAAGTCAGTATGCTTTGAGCGTTCATGCGGTGAGGGTGTTGCTCGCTGTTTTATTTATAAGTCACATACAGAAATATATTGCAATGTTTCAGGAAAAGCATTAATACATTTTTGCTTGATGTTTTCTTCTATTAAAATAGCGAAAAACAAACACAAAAATAAAAACGAAATGATTATATTGAAAATCCAACACTCGACAAGAGTTCCTTGCACCAAATGTTGTGAGAGCTTTAAACAACTTCTTGTTTCAGTGTAAAGCTGTACACTCGGAAAGCTCTCTTTGTTGTTGTTTGAACTGTGCGTTGATCACCACTGGCTTAGAGGTAAAATTTATCGAAGATATGTTGTTAAATCTGTGGTACATAGTTTTGAAATTTTTTAACCGAAAGTATGAATAAAGTGATTTTTACTTTTATATTTGGGAAAATGAGAGTATTTTTAAAAATAGTTGAAACCTTCAATTAACCATTGATAAAGCATATTTAAAATTATTTGCTCTCATTTAGGAATATTATTGTCAACAATAATTTAAATTATTCAAAATATCTCAAAATAAAGAAGTTCCAAAAGAAAAAAAGAAAATAACAAGAACATTTGTCAAAACATTTAAAATTATTTAAAAAACTAAAAACAAATTACAATTTCTTCAGTGCAGAGGGAAACTTAAAAAACTGTTCATCCTTGAATATAAAAATATTGAAATTGTGAGAAATAAGTCATTGAATTTATCTAATACCCAAACCATTAATTACACTCTTCCCACTTCAAATCGTAAGTGTTGCTATTTTAACTGCAAAGCAGCTGCAACATGTTTATGAATAACAACATTTTAAAAGAATTCTAGCCGTTCTCATAAAAATATCTTAAAATAGCTTTCAAACGTTCAATAGTTAAAAAGCTTTTTAATATCAACATTTCTTAAAATTTTCGTATTCATAAAGCTGTTGTAGCTGCTTCGTAGTTAAAATAGGAACGCTTTCGATTTGAAGTGGGAAGTGTGTCAATTATTGTTTTGTGAATTAGATAAATTCAATGACTTTTTATTTTTTTTGCCACAAGGTAGAAAAGCTACCCTCTGCATTGACAAAATTGTCATTTTATTACCTTTTTTTTTTAGATATTTGGAAATGTTTTAACAAATTTTTTAATTTTTATTTTCTTTTTTATGGAATTTTTTTATAAGTTCCACGAATTATTTTTACATGAATATATTTTGTTAAAATTGCACACTTGATTTTTTTTCCTTTTTAACAGAAGCTCAAACATATCAAAAAAAGGTACTTAAAAAAAAGCACAGCAAAACACTGAAACATAACTTTTTTCGGAAACACCACACAACCCTGGCTGCCATTTTTTCAAGAGCGTAAAAATATTTTTGTTTACATAAAATAAGGGTACGTCAAATATCTGGATAACCTTATTATAATTGAATCATGGTATATACTTATATAGTATATACTTATAATAGTATATACTATTTTAAAATTCAAGTGCATTAAACATCAAAATGCGACGAAAAAATCAATGGTTATAAAATTGGGCTATATATGTGTTTTATTTTACTTATGTTTTTGTTGGAAATAAAAAAATTATTGTATTAAAAAACTTTGGAAATATCAAAGAGATCAAAGAGTCTGATAATCTTTTTATTTACATTTCAGATACCTTTTAGACACTATTGGATACTTAGATGAAACCAGGGTCGGTATATGGGGGTGGGGTTATGGAGGGTACGTGACGTCAATGGTGTTGGGAACGCAGCAAGATGTCTTCAAATGTGGCATTGCCATTTCACCAATTGCTGACTGGTTGTTTTATAGTAAGTATGAAAATCTGAAAAAATTAAGCTACCGAATTTGACATAAGTGAAAGTAATTGGATTTTATTATCGTTAAATGCAGTTAAAATATACAGGTTTATTTATATTCATACTGAAGCAAATAATGTATAAAACATTTTATCATCCATTACATTTGTGTGGGTAAATATAGTGAAATTTTAATTTAATTTTTATTTATTAAGCAAGCAAGAAAAAGATTCGAATTTTATATCTCCTTTCTTCATAAGTGTTTGCCATAATGGTATCGAATTACTTTCACTGCTAGATTAATCGGTTATTGTAAAGTGAAAGTGCTTCTGGATCACCCTGTATGACCTTTGTGGATATCATGATTCAATTATTATAAGGTTGTCCAGATATTTGACGTCTACTCACAAGAATAAGAATGTGAACCCTTATTTGAAGAGGAGAGCAAAAGAGCAATTTTTCAATAAAATAAAAATCACGCAGTTGCCTGAATATGATCCTTTTTCGTAGTACAAAAAGCTAAAGATACATTTGACTACTACGTTTTCTACTACTTGTTTTTTTAACTAAAATTACATTATGAGCTTTTAAATATGTAATATTATCATTTTTGACATAAAATAATATTGAAAATAAAACATTTGTGTATGTAATACACAAATCACAAAGAATTTGTTTGAATACATATATACACAATATCACAAAGAATTTGTTTGAATACATATATATATCATGTTTTTGAGCTATGCGTTCAAATAAGTAATAAATGAACTGATTATAGTTAGTTTATACTATGTTCACACACAGGCTTCAACTCTTTTCAAAAAAAGGTGTTCACACTTGAAAATCAGCTTTTCATTTGACACAGTAGTCATATGTTTCTTATTATTACGTTTTGTTTCACTGTTCTCAGAAAATAAGGTGCTCATATTGGCTACAAGTATACACATAAAAAAAACATACAGACGAAATGTCAAATGTCAGTGACAACCTGGATTTTAGTAATCGATTTTGACTTTACTTCAAAAAAACAGACTTCAAATCAGGGTTGTTTTCTGGCTATTCAGAGTTTTTCGCTGAAAAGCACACTAAAAGATGCTTTTGATTTGACAGTTTTTCTATGGCGAAAAACTTAATATCATGTAGCTTTTCAGCTGAAAAGCCATTATTGTCCAAAAATCGGCTTTTTGGTCTTGGTGTGAACATAGTATTAGAGGTAAAATTTATTGAAAATTTGTTAAATTTGTCATACATAGCTTTGAAATCTTTTGTTTAACCGAAAGTATGAATATAGTGATTTTTATTTTTGTATTTGGGAAAGTGAGAGTATTTTAAATATGGTTCATACCTTCGAAAAATATTGGAAAACATTATTCATAAACGTTCAATAGCATTAAAAATCTCTTTTAAATGCTTTATAAATGAGAGAATTTTAAAAATGGATGAAACCTTCAATAGACCCTCGATAAAGCATTTACAAATTTTATTTTGTTTTCATCTGAGTACAAATTATGTCAAAAATATATCAAATTGTTTCAAAATATATCAAAAACAAAGAAAGATGTCAAAAAAGTTATTGAAAATGTTTGTTTATAAATGAGAGGATTTTTAAAAATGGCTGAAATGTTCAATAAACCCCTCATAAAGCATTTTTAAAATTATTTGCTCTCATTTGAGCACAAATTTTATCAAAAATAATTAAAAATATTTCAAACATTTGAAAAAAATGTCAAAAAATTTCAAAATATATAAAAAAATTCAAAACAAAACGAAAATAAAAACAAGAAAATATGTCAAAACATTTCAAAATATTTACAAAAAAAGATAATAAAATGACAATTTTTTCAGTGCAGAGGGTAGCTTCAAAAAAATGTGACAAATAAATGAAAAGTCATTGAATTTATCAAATACACAAACCATTATAGACATGTAAACATTATAGACATTATAGCATTTTAACTAACGTTTCAAAGCTATATTAAAATATTTTCATTAATACGGCTGTGAGAAATTAAATATAAATGACGCTACAAAAATTGAAACAAACTTCCACGAATTTGTCAATAAATTTTAACGTCAATAAATTTTATTAAAGTTGCACACTTTTTTTTGTTTTTCTTTTTTACAGAAGCTCAAATATATAAAAAATGTACTTAAGAAAAGGTACAGCAAAACCCTGAAACATAACTTTTTTTCAGAAAGACACACAACCCTGACTGCCATTTTTCCAAGAGCGTAAAAATATTTTTGTTTACATAAAATAAGGATGTGTCAAATATCTGGATAACCTTATAATTATTGAATCATGGTGGATATAAGGGGGTGATGGTGGCGCTGGTTCTTGGTGAAGGTGAGGGTTTCGTCAGGGGACGGGGGCACAATAGAAAAGCTCAGAGCGTAGGTAAGGCATACGTTTAGGTGAAATAAAAACTATAGTAGAAACAAAGATAAACTTCAGGATCACTCTGTAACAGGGTTGTGACATATTACTTTGGAAAGCAATATGTTACTTATTACATATTACCGACATATATTACATATGTTATAATGTAATAATATTATATTACTTATTACTTGAAAATTAGAGTAATTAGTTACTTATTACTAGATTACTTTTTTGCTAAGAATTAAAAGAAAAGAAAAACGGTGTACAAAAAAACGTTGTGTTACTTTAAAAAAACATTTTTTATGTTTGGGTACTGATGCAATTCATGTATGTTTTATGCATGTCTGTAAGTATCTGTTCAGTTCTTTTTCTAAATTATCGTCCAAAATGCAATTTTCGTCTTTAAAATCGAAAAAGGATGTTGCATGGAAACTTTCAGATGTTGTTGGTGTTTGAAATTTATTTTGTTCTTCTCGCTCTGTTTTTCCATTTCTTTCAATAGCAGCTTTTTAAGAGACTGCCTCTCTTCAGTCTTGAGTAGAAAAATTTTTTATATATGGATTTGAAACAGCTGCAAGCATATCGTCTTCATTATGAAAAACATTACAAAATATTTTTTTTATAATATAATGATAGCATCAGCAAGCCCTGGTACCAAAATTAATCCTTCTGTATTTTTGGCATTTTGTACCTTTCTACGAAGGGCGTATAAAACTGGAAGAAGAGTACCATAAAACAGTGATCATCACCCTGTAATATATTCAATGCTTCAGCCAATGCACTATGGTCCAGATGTTAATTTTTTTAGAATAAAGTCCATTATCAGGTGGCAACGCTGTTTTTTATACGAGCCGTCAAAGTTGGCGCCTAAAAATAACCAATATTATTGTAAACAGCAGTGTATTTATATAAGTTTGAGCTTTAGGGAAAATTTTTGAGCTTGAGAAGCGAAAAAATAAAAAACCAAATTAACTCTTGTTTAAGTGGCTATCGCCTGAACTAGGATAATTTATCTACGCCGAAAAAAAAAACAAAATGGCGACCGATTTTGTAACCTCGAAAATCAATTCTTTTTTTTCTAATTTTCTTCCAAATAAGCAATAAGAACGTCGTCCAACATTTCAAAATACTTTTTAGAATTCATTTTTGTAGAAATGAAACATAATTTAAGTTTGCCATAATAAGAGAAACCACCCCATATCATAATGGATCTACCGCCAAAATTCCAACTCATTGGTGGGTTATTTATGTAAGAGTACAATCAAATTCATACCTTTCACAATTCTACTTTGTTAATTAAAATAAGTTTTCATTGAGCTTGAATTTTGTTCTAATAATTTTCATTGTATAATTTTCTCACTCCGAAATAAATTATCAAATACACAAGCTGTGTTTTACAAATCTTTCTTTAAACTGAGCCCTGCAATTGGTTATGGGCCTTTGCACAATGGATTTCCTGAAGTCATCATTTGCGAAGCTAAACGCGGACAACTACCATCTATGGAAGTTTAAACTGGAGTTGATTTTGCGAAAGGAAGGCACATGGAAACACTGTGGCGTCCGTGGCGTAGTTGGTTAAAGTGCGTGGCCTCTATGTCAACGAACCTGGAGACCCGGGTTCGAACCCCAGCAGCGATAGAAAATTATTTGAGTTAAAATAATTTTTCTGTACGGCCGCCAACTCTCTGCAGACAATGGCAAACCTTAGAGAGTAATTAAAATGCCATGTAAAGCTTCTTGAGAATAAGAACATTTCGTTCATCACCGTTTGGAGTCGGCGTTAAGCCTGTAGGTCCGGTCAATTGTGTACAAACTTAATAACACGCACAACACAATTGATCATAAGAAGCTAGGTCAAAGTCCTTTCAAGGGTTGAAATGGCCAGTTATTTATTTATTATTATCAGGCACACGGAAATGTGTTATCCAGTAGGAGCCTGAGACGCCGAGTGTATCTTGGAAACAGCTCAACGACGAGGTAACGGTGACTATTGGTCTTTTTGTGAAAGACAGCCAGCTTCTTTTAATTAAGAAAGCTAAGTCGGCGCACGAGGCTTGGGAAATCCTGCAGATTCATCATGAAAAGAATACGCTTGGGAGTAGCGTCCGAATCATGAGAAAGATCTGCAGCATGAAGTTCGCGACGGATTCCATCATGTTGGAGAACATCATGGAAATGAAAATTCTGTTGGAGAAACTGAAAGCGCTGGGTGAAAATTTTTCTGAACGTTGGCTTGTGGCAATGCTGTTAAGCAGTCTACCATCAAGTTTTGATACCCTTGTTACCGCTTTGGAAGCACGGAAGCTGGAGGAATTGACACTACGAGTAGTCGAAGCTAGTCTTTTAGAGGAGCATCAACGTCAGTCGGTAAGTTCAACATCAAATTCAGTCTTGAAAAGCTCAGAACGCGTGAAAATCGAACTGAGAAGCGATGTCATTTCTGCAAAGCCAAAGGACACCTGAAAAAGGATTGCTGGAAACTCAAGAAAATGAGGAGTAATAACCAAGCAAATGAAGCAACCAACTGTGGTAACTATTTTTTTTCTTTGATAAATGATAAAACTGTTTGGGTTGTGGATTCTGGGGCAACCTGCCATATCAGCACTCGTCGGGCAGATTTTGTAACGCTTGAAACTTCAGTTCATGAGAAGGTCATAGTTGCGAATGGGCAGACGGTTACTTCAAGTGGAAAAGGGCTTTGTCGAATTACGATGTTAAATAGTCGCGGTGAGAAATCCGATTTAAGCGTTTAGGATGTTCTCTTTATACCTTCGTTTCACGGAAATTTGCTTTCTGTCAAAAAGATTTTGAACATGAGCTTAAATGTGTTATTTCAAAATTCTGTTTGTAGCATACCCTCTAAAGATAAAGAGATCGGTGTAGCTGAGCTATATGGTGGACTGTTTTGTCTTCGTCAAGACTTTGGACAAATGGCTGCAAAGTGTGTGTCGCAGAATTGTCAGCATTATTGGCACAAGATTTTTGGATATCGGGGACATTGATGCAGTTAAAGAAATGCAAGAAGATCAAACGGTGAATGATTTTAAAATTATTGATTGTGGCGTAAGAAGAAATTGTGACATTTGCATCGAATGTAAAATGACTAGAAAACCATTCAATAAGCAGTCGCTGTCGAAAACTAGTTCTGTGTTAGATTTGATTCACACAGACGTTTGCGGCCCAATGCAAACAATAACGCCAGGTAAGAAACGATATTTTCTTACTTTCATAGACGATTATAGTCGCTACACAGTTGTTTATTTAATCAATAATAAATCCGAGGTTTTTGAAAAGCTTAAATGCTATTTAGAGTTCGTCTTTAACAAATTTGCCAAATATCCAATACACAGTTCCATATTCACCTCAACAAAACGGGGTAGCCGAAAGGAAAAATAGGACCCTAGTTGGAATGGCAAGGTGTTTACTGGCAGAAGGTCAGTTACCGAACCTATATTGGGGAGAAGCCATTATGACAGCATGTTATTTGCAAAACCGAGTGATTACAAGGCAAGATTGGCGTCCGTGACGTAGTTGGATAAAGTGCGTGGCCACTATGTCAACGAACCTGGAGACCCAGGTTCGAACCCGAGCAGCGACAGAAAATTATTTGAATTAAAATAATTTTTCTGTACGGCCGCCACCTCTCTGCAGACAATGGCAAACCTCAGAGAGTAATCAAAATGCCATGTAAAGCTTCTTGAGAACGAGAACATTCCGTTCATCGCCAATCGGAGTCTGCGTTAAACATGTAGGTCCGGTTCTCGGTCAATTGTTTACAAACTTAATAACACGCACAACACAATTGATCATAAGAAGCTTGGTCAAAGTCCTTTCAAGGGCTGAAATGGCCAATTTTTTATTTTTATTTTTGAGTGATTTCAAGGTCAATCGCTTCTACACCTTTTGAGTTGTCGGAAAACAAAAAGCCTGACATAAGCAATCTGCGAGTTTTTGGCTCAAAAGCTCATGTTCTTATCCCAAAAGAAAGACGTCGTAAGTTCGACAAGAAAACTGAAATTTTGACGTTTATGGATTTTGATGAACACTCCAAAGGCTATAGATTAGTAAATGTAAACACTCATAGAGTCACAATAAGCAGAGATGTTAAGTTTATCGATGATACAGATATCGTTAAGAAGAGACAGTCTGATGAAAGAGAAATTTCAGAAGTACCCGTTGAGATTTTTACTCGTACAAATCGTCAAAGAGTAAATTGTGAAGGTGTCAATGATGAACCAGTCGGACAAGCTGAAGACGATGATGATGAGACTTCATTTCGTAGCTTGGACGTTTGTATTGAAATTGACAGTTGTTTAGAAGATATTGTTGAACCGAATCGGAGATCAACACGTGCAACTAAGGGCAGACCTCCAGACCGTTTTGGCTACAATGTCAACGTTTGCGAGTTGGTAGAACCAAAGACGTATAGCAAGGCAGTCAAATCAAATCAGCGTGATATGTGGAAAAAGGCAATGGAAGAAGAGATATTATCCCTGAAATCTAATAAGACGTGGGAACTTGTTTCTCCTCCATTAAATTCGAACATAGTCAGTTGTAAGTGGACGTTCATGATAAAACGCAATATTGACGGTGAAGTACAGAGGTATAAGGCTCGTTTGGTTGCGCGTGGTTTTAGTCAAAAGTATGGTTGCGTATGGTTTTAGTCAAAAGTACGATGAAGTATTTGCTCCTGTCGTTCGACAAACAACTCTTCGAACACTGCTTTCTATTGCTGGTGTTAAGCCCATGCCAGTTATTCACATGGATGTTAAATCTGCGTTTCTTAATGGTGAATTGAATGAAATCATCTATATGCGACACCCTCCAGGATTTGAGGAAGGGAGTAGTAAGCTCGTGTGTAAGGTACGAAAGAGTTTATATGGCTTAAAGCAAGCTGCAAAAGTTTGGAACAAGACTCATCACATAAAGTGATTATCTCAGGAGGATTTAAGCAGAGCATAGCAGATTCTTGTTTATACACAAAATACACCAACGAAGAAGGGTTAACGTATGTTCTTGTATACGTTGATGACATTTTAGTGGTAAGCGCAAAGAAGGACAACATTAAATTCGTGGAAAAGTTACTAAGTAAAAATTTTGACATTAACAATTTGGGTGAAATTCACCACTACCTTGGCTTGGAAGTTTTTCGAGATAAGCAATCACATTTTTGTATCCGTCAAAAGCAGTACATTCAAAATTTATTAACAGAATATGGTTTAAAAGATGCGGAGATTTCTAAGTATCCACTTGATCCTGGTTACGGTAAATCAGATTCTGAAGCTTTACTTGACAATTGCAATTATCAGCGTCTCATTGCTTCATTATTATACTTAAGCGTTAATTCAAGAACTGATATTGCTGCAAGCGTTTCTATTTTGGCTAGAAAGGTTAGCTGTCCTAATCAGGAGGATTGGACAGAATTGAAAAGGGTGCTAAAATACCTAAAAGGCACTGAAAATTGTTTTCTCCGGTTGAGCCAAAACCAGAATTCGAATTTCTTGATGGGATATGCTGATGCGAATTGGGCGGAAGATAAATTTGACAGGAAATCTAATTCTGGTTATGTTTTTCAGATAAACGGTGGTACAATCAGTTGGTCATGTAAGAAGCAAACTTGTGTTTCTTTATCTTGTACAGAAGCGGAATTTGTCGCCCTATCCGAAGCATGTAAAGAAGCAATTTGGATTCGACAACTTCTGTGCGATATGATGTTCAAGCAAAGGGACGCAACTATAATTAATGAAGACAACCAAAGCTGTTTACATCTAATAAAAGAAGAGAAACTGAGCAGCAGAAGTAACCATATCGACACAAAAATTCATTTTGTCAGGGATCATGTTGACAAAGGAAATACATGCGATTATTGTCCAAGCGAGGATATGCTGGCCCATATGATGACGAAAGGACTAGCTGCAATCAAAATAGAGAAATTTCGTAAGCTAGCTGGAGTAGAATTTAATTGAGGAAGGGTGTAAGAGTACAATCAAATTCATACCTTTTACAATTCTAATTTCTTAATTAAAATAAGTTTTCATTGAGTTTGAATTTTGTTCTCAAAATTTTCATTGTATAATTTTCTCACTCCGAAATAAATTATCAAATACACAAGCTGTGTTTTACAAATCTTTCTTTAAACTGAGCACTGCAATAATTTACAAGTAAATCATGCCAATAACAGCTAAATCCATCGGGTCCGTCAAGATAAAATTTTTTCTCGTCCGAAAAAATCACACTGCGCCAATTTTCAGTCCAGTTCATGTGCCTTTTTGCAAATTCTAATCTGGCTGCTTTCTATAAAGATTTAAGTTGTGGGTTTTTTAAGATTTTTTCCATTTAATGTTTCGGTCCGTGCTTAAAATTTGTTGAATTCTACGTTTTTCAATGGGAAGTTTTACTTTTTGACATTATTCCATATGCGCTTAGTCGGTGTTTAGTGGCTTCTTCTTTTATAACATTGCTTTGGTGACGAGTTATCTTCGCCTTTCTCTAAGATTTTGAAGAAGAAGTGCCGTATTTATCACTTAATCGTAAAAAATTTCTTATTGCTTTGTCCGATTTTTTAATTTATCGTCTAATTGCTCTATTAGAAATCCGTTTTCTTTTAGAATCTTAATTTAATATATTTAATACATAATTTAAATATATAACCTAATATATAACCCCATTTTAATATATAACCTATCCAAAATAAGATTTATCGCCTAAAATATCCGAAAATGTTTTACATAAAAAATAAATACCTAAAACCTCCAGCAGTAAAAATAACTGAGAATTACAACACTTAAAACAAGAATGCGGCTAAGCAAATTTAGCTCAAATTTATCTTACATTAAAACTTTTTTTTAAATTTTTTAAAATATGAACATGAAATCTCTCAAATTCTTAATAATTTTGTACAAAATAGAACAAAAATAAAGTCTTTCATTATTCAGTTAACCCCACACTTGTTATTTAATTCATATTGATGTAAAATCGTGTACGGCTAAGCAAATTTCGCTCCCTGTATAGCAAAGCTCATATGCAAAATTTCAAGTCCATATATTAATTTTTTGGAATTCTAAGAGATTTTAACGTTTTGATAAAATCACTTTGTGATTTTATCACTTTGTGATTTTATCACTTTGTGATAAAATCACTCCGCTAAATCGTCCGAATAAAAATCGCCAAAAAAAAAAATTAATGAAAAATCACCCAATTACTTTTCCATACGAATTTGGGCGATTTTTCTTACGAAAAAATTTTTGCTTTTGGGTGAAATTTCACTTTTCGTTTTTGGGTGATTTTCGGTTTTTTTTTTTTATGATCTTTCGTTTTCAATATTTTATAAGAATCGTCAGTCAATTCTTAAAGATAAAAGATATTTAAAGTCCGAGCAGCAGTTCTTCATTTGTGTTTCTTTTGTATTTGCATCATTTGCTTGAGTTTGCTTGGTCAGATCAAAGGAATTATTTACGCGGCGGACTACGCGTAGTGCGACGGATCGAGCGCGCCACCCGTCGCCCTGCGATACTGAGCCCCCCAACCCCTCCGCCGTCATTTTTTCTTTTTGAAATTTTTTGATTACCAAAGAAACTTGTTTTGAAAAAGAATTAGTATTTTTCCCTTGTATGAAATGTTTTTATAGATTTTTAAGTATGAGATTATTAAAAATTAAAATGCATTAAATTTTTAAATTTAACGCATTTCCTACACAATAAAGATTGATTAGTAACGTAGTACTGCAATTTAAAAATCATCTTACCCAGTAAATTTATTCGTTGCATTAATAGTTCTAATAATAGTTTAATGTCATATTCCTAATTTTTTTGTTTATGACACTTTTTTTTCGATATTTTGCTTTAATGTTAAAATTTTAGTGTTCAAGCCACATATATGTGCATAGTTTTAAGATTTTCTTAATTTTCTTGCTGCTTTGAAATGCTTTTCCGTGTTAATATTTCATGTTTTAATAACAGTGGCTAATAAATAACTATATTAATAAATAAATTAATTAATATTATTTATCTTATCAAATGATTGAATTAAAATAGACTTTAAAAAGAGAAGAAAAATGGCCTTGAAAATGCTCATTTCGTAAAAGGGAATTAAGTATCTCGTGTAGGAACACAATTTAAAAAATTGTGCGATTTTTGATTTTTTTGGGTGAATTTTCGTTTTTGTTTTTGGATAATTTTTCCAAAAATTTAAGGCTTTTTTCGTTTTCTTGGGTAAAATTTCGTTTTTTCGTTCTGGGCGATTTTCATAGATTTTTGGGGGATTTTTGTTTTTTTGGGCGATTTTGCGTAGAGCCCAAATTGTATGGCTTAATTATCTCGGGTAGTGATGCTGATCAAGAATATATGTATATACTTTTCTATACCTGCCACTCCTCCTAACGGGCGTTACAAAACGGATTGACAAAATTAATATACCCCTTTTACGTTTTTTAAACGTAGGGGTGTTGAAATTAATCAATCCGCGAGCCTTACATAGATCACTGCACTGCTCTTAGGAGGAACATATGAATTAATAATATATATGTACATTGGAATCTTAACACATATTAGCTTGATATTGAAGCCGCAGGAAATATCAACAAAGTAACTTACAAAGCAGTTCCTTACAGCTATAAGACCGACGGAAGAAGAATTGTCGATGCATCTGTGCTTTCTAAAAACTGAAAAACTATTGTCAAACAACTCCAAATTAGTTATGCTTCCGTTCAGCCACGTTTCAGTTAGCAGGATAATATCCTCAGAACAATTCTGAGCCTACAAAAAATATTTCCTGCATCTTAGAGCGCAGCCCCCTTGCATTTTGATAGTAAAGGGATAGCCTTTTTATAGTTCTTGAGTCTAGCGAGTGGCTTGAGTCGTAATACTAAGTTTATTTTTAGGCTTGAATTCAGAAATGAGAATATTATCGGCCCACAGATCAGAGTTGATAACATCTGCAAAATTTTCAGCTGCAACTGTTAGAATAAAAGAGGCATGGGTGCTTTTATTGCCTATTTTTTTTTTAAAAAAGAACGAAACGCATTTAAAGGTATTCATTTACTTTGTTCGATAAACGTCAGAATATTTTTAGTTAATGTGTCGGGTTGAAGTCTAGATATAAAGATATTCTTTGTCCTCGATACTGCACTAAAGCAATCAACTCGATTAACAGTTGAGCCAATATGGACGGAGCTGGGGCTTAATCAGTCAAAGTAGTTATATTATTTATTTCAGTTGTACATTATTATAAAATTCAGTTGTAATTATTCAGAAGATTTAAGGGCTTCATTTAAGGATTCGTTTGTTGAGCCAGGAGTTGTAGACTTACTTAAAGAAGAGTCAATTCATCTGTGATACTGGAGAAGTCGGGACAAGGATTGGAACTTATTTCGCTTAATGAAGTTAAGAATAGTTAAAATTATTACTAACAGGGTGCGGAGAACGATCAAAATACGATTGTTCTCACAATTAATCACTGCTAATAATTTCATGCTTTCAATTTCTCATGAGTGAGAAAGTTATACGACGAGCAAAAGGATTAACGTTCGCTCACCATCAAAAGCAAAGTTCGTAAATATCACGAACAGTGTTGCCATATTAGATACTTTGTAGCTAGATTTAGCTTCTTTTTTTCTCATTTATCTCCAAAAATTGTGTTTTAGCTCCTAGCTACTTTTTTAGCTTCTTATTTATCGAGTTTAGCTATTTTTAGCTACTACGTTTTTTTGGTTAAAAAATGCAATATTTTCGTAATTTTGTGACATCTCTAACTTATACATACGATGAAATCCAATGGAGAAAACTTCGCACTTATAGATGGGCTAAATTATCGTCTTCTATTGATTTTTGAATAGAAGTAAGGAAAAGGAAGGGTGGTTTAAGGTGTGTAGCAACCAAAAACAGGAGCTGTTTGCAAAAAATTTTTTTAGATATAAGAAGTTATTATTTTTTTTAATTTATACAGGTTATAAAAAAAAAATAAATAACTGGCCATTTCAGCCCTTGAAAGGACTTTGACCTAGCTTCTTATGATCAATTGTGTTGTGCGTGTTATTAAGTTTGTACACAATTGACCGAGAAATGGACCTACATGCTTAACGCCGACTCCGAACGGCGATGAACGGAATGTTCTTATTCTCAAGAAACTTTACATGGCATTTTGATTACTCTCTGAGGTTTGCCATTGTCTGCAGAGAGGTGGCGGCCGTACAGAAAAATTATTTTAATTCAAATAATTTTCTGTCGCTGCTGGGGTTCGAACCTGGGTCTCCAAGGTTCTTTGACATAGCGGCCACGCACTTTAACCAACTACGCCACGGACGCCACAATTTATACAGGTTACTGTACAAAAAAAATACTTTATAAAAATATTTTTTTTTTAAATATGCAGTTCTGGCTTTTATATAGAGGGCGCTGAAAATGGCATTGAAAAAAAGACATCCAAAACGGTTCGATGGATATGGCCTTTCCCATGTATCGGAAACAAAAAAAATCAAACGACAATTTAAAGCAGTGTCGGCCAAAAAAATACATACACAGTTCTTTTAGTTTTGTAGTAGTGTGCGCCCAAGTGAGAGCAAAGAATCTTTCTTTGGCTTGCACTGTGAAAATTTTACTTCGCAGGAGGCTTAAAGAAATTTTTTATTATTAACATTAAGCGGCATTCTAAATGAATGCAGGTATGTGAAAGTGAATTGAAATTAATGAAATTTCTTACTAGGTAAATAATGTGCAATATTATTTATTGTCTAGGGGTAGCGTTATTAATAATAACGTAATTAAAAATAATAATAACATTAATATTACTATTTTATTAAAAATATCAATATGCATATATTTATTATTAATATCAATATTACATATTTATTTGGAAAGTAATCTTTTACTTATAACATTTTACCGACTCCTAATAATACTAATATTATTTATATTGCATATTACTTCAAAATAAAAAACGCACTGGCAGCGCACCTTACTTTCTTCTGACAAATTAAGTTTTCGCTTCTCCAAAGCATTTTTAAAGAAAAAATATGCTAATCCCCACATTTGGTTGAACATTTTTTTTACGTGTAAGCATTTAAAATTACGTAACAAATTGCGCGCATAGAAGCGTGATGTTAACTAGCCAAAAGCGAAACATCAACTGAGCGCTCTTGCTACGAATAATCGGCAGCGTCGGTGTAAAAGCACGACAGCAAGTTTTATGTCGGTGTAAAAATACGAAGTTTCACGAAGCACGCGTGCATAGGCGTCGGCCGACACTGATTTAAAGCATAGACCTAATATTAAGCATCTCTCTTACGCAAGACCCCCGGGGTTTTTTTTTTGATTATGGCGGAAGTTGAAGTAAAAAGTTCGAAAAATAGGTACATTTTCGCGCGCTTTTTTGTTTATAAAAAACAAACAAAAAAAAAATAGAGACTTGAATTTAGGGAGATGCTTAAAGGACAAAATAACGAACAAAATGCAAAAAAAAATTATTGAAATTGAACCAATAGATTTCGAGTTATCTATCGAACCGTTTTAAAAAAACTAGTTTCGAGGAAATCGCGTTTAAAGTTTTTTATTTGTTGTATGGAGCTTAGACATACATTAACGAAAACCGTTATAACTTCTGTTTTTTTTTAAATACCGATTTAAAAATGTGTATGTATATTCTTAAAACTATAAAGAACACAGTAAACAAAAACAAATTTTATCTTTTTCGAAAAATTTACACCTTAAACGAAAAACCTTTCTGTGATCTTACTAAATTCGTTTTTTATTTTTTACTTTAACCGTTAAGCAACGCTGAAAAAGAGAACGTTTTCAATAATGAGTCTTATAAAAACAAAACAAAGAAATTCAATTAAATTGTTAATGTCAAATTCCACAGTATGTTAATACCATCATTCGTATCACGAAACAAGGCATGAACGACAAAAAAGAAACGATAAGCACTACTTTCTTCTATATATAAACCTACATATTGCTTATCGTGTTTTGCTTATAGCTAGTAAACCTATTTCGTGATACAGAATGAAGGGTAAGATATATCTTAAACAATAAACAAATGTTGCCACGACTACATTATAAGTGACGATCTCGTAAAATTTATGAAACGGGAAGATATTTACAAAAATGAAGATTCTGATAGTTCAGATAATAATAGTAATGATAGTATAGAATTTGAGATCTGAAGTAATGGTGTATACCTACAAAACTGTGCCTGCATATAAATATTAATACATACATATGTGTATTATTTTAAAACTAGACTTTTTGGCCTTTTTCTTGTAATTCGTTTTTGTTTAAATTAACACATAACAGTTTTAAAAAAATTATTAGTATATTGAAAGTGTATTTTACTGATCAAAATGTACCTTAGCATATGAAAATATATTCCTTTTGTTGTTTTTATTTGTGTACACAAAATTTAAAAAAAAAATTAAACTGAATGAATAAAATATAGTAACTAAGATGTTTTTAAAAACTAGCTTCTTTTTTTAGCTACAAAAAAAAATTGTTTAGCTCTTTTTAGCTACTTTTTGTAGCATTTTTAGCTACACTCTCAAAAATTTTCTGGCAACACTGATCACGAACGAAAAAACTTCGCTGCAAGCGTCGTTGGCTCGCTCACTCATGATCGTTCTTTGGTTTTGAATGCTCATTTTAAAATTCGATACGTAACTCATATTGTGATGATTGAATCTTTAATCGTTCGTGGGCGTATTTTTGCAGTGATGAATTTTTACTCTGACAGCGAAGAAATAAGTAAAATTTTGTTCAATTAAAAAAATACAATAAAGTCGAAGAAAATTACATATGAAAAAAAAAACATCAAGTATTATAAAATGATAAAAATAAATTAGAAATTCATATTATTTAGCGTAGTTACACAGGTTGTCATATATTTTTTTGTTCTTTTTATGGTTTAAATGTATATAAACATCTAGAGCACTAAAAAATATATGTTATCGACCTGTGTCATTAATATAAACTAAATATTAAAATTAAATAAAAATTTTAAAATAAAATAAAAATACAAAGTATAAATTATTAAGAAAAACACTCTTCAACTGATACAATATAATTACTATACAAAAATTTGTTTCTTTATAATAGGCAATAATTTTTGCCTATTTATATATTTGATACTCTGTACATTTTTCAAATTAACCAAGCGAATGTACAACAAAGCAATTTAAGTAATCGATTGCGTCTATCTGCTTTCGTCCGTTTCACAAGAGAACGAATTTAAAGATTTCTTACCTCTGCGCTTTACTCATGAATTTTGAAAAAGTCGCTCACGAACGATTAAAAATTCAATATTCTCACGATAACTCATTTTGAGATTGTATTTTATTATGATAAATACTTAAGATATTGAACGTTCACGATATATGCAGTTATTTTATGTAAACACATTTCTCATGAGCGAGCTACCAAAAGCGATTGTTCGTAAGTTGAGCGCGGGAGCAAAAAATCATTGCATTTAGTCTCTCGTGAGAGAACACGAAGGCAATGTTTTCGTGAAAGAATTTGTCATAATGAAATACAATCGCAAAATGAGTTTCCATGAGAAGATTGAATTTTTAATGCCCTGCCCTGAACTTTGGACGGTACCAATAAAGTACGGAGAGTAAATCACGAATACATGAGATGTAAATATTAACACAAGAATTATGATTCAGTGAAACATTGTGCACAAAATGTTATGGCTTTTGCATTGTCCATTCAAGGAATAACCAAGTAAGTTTTTTACTTGAAAATATTCCATGCTCCAAATTGAATTTAATTTGGAGCAAAAAAAAAAATCTTAACAAGTGCTTCGAGTGGCTTAGTACTCAAAACGCACTATTTCAAAACAACTACAACAAAGTCTGCACTAAGTACGGTTCTTTTATTATACCTAAGTAACTGTCCTATTCAGTTTGGTTGTGAACAATTTTTTCTGTGGAGGATCTTAAGGGCATTCAATTACAAGGAACATTGATTCATTAATGTATTTTATGCTTCCGAAATTTTCAGCAGTGTTTCGGGCTTTATTTCCAAATTCTTCGGGCGCAATTTCCGTGATCAATATTCAATGTAAGACTATCAAAATATTAAACAACAGATTTGATTAATAAATTAATGGGCTCGAAATAACGAAATTTCACCCAACAAAACGAAAAAACTCCAAACATTTTTGGAAAAACGGCCCAGAAACAAAACCCAAAATTGGAAAGCGAGCGATCCGCTGTGATACGTTTGCTCAGCTGCATCGCGATGCGCACTATTCGTTGCGATGCACACGATCCGCCGCGCTGTAGGGAGCTGGTGCGGGCCCAAATATTTCCTTTGACTTGAACTACACCGAGAAAAAAACTTCTGCAAAATTAACAAAAAATCTAGTATAATTTACAAGATTTCTTCAAGATGTCTTCGGCAATTCGGTGCCTCCCAAGTTCTTCGTCAAAACATCTAAATTTTACATGTTTAACTTACCGATATTCATTTGGATAAATTAACTAAGTATTTTGTAATTGTAAATTATGGCTTCGACAGTTTATAGTAGCGTGCTTGGTTAATCTGACGAAAATAGTGTTCAAGTCCATTACCATTTTGATGAAGTGTCAAAGTTTTCGATGGGTTACCTATACTATTGATTAATATGTTGTATACTTGGCTTGGGTAAATCAAACATTTTTTTTTTGGCAGGGTATCAAAGTATGTGCTTTCAAAGCAATGTATAAAACAATATATAACTTTGGTGAATAAGTATAAGTTTTTAATTTCCATACAACTTGGTGCCACCCAAGCTGGCTTAGGTGATTTTACAATTGTTTTTTTTCTCGGTGTATATAAATAAAATAAACTGGCCATTTCAGCCCTTGAAAGGACTTTGACCGCACTTCTTATGATCAAATTGTGTTGTACATGTTATTAAATGTTTGGGTACAATTGATCCAGAACAGGACGTACTAGTCTTTTGCCGACTCCGAACGGCTTATGTGCATGTTCTCAAGAAGCTTTAGAGCCCGAACAGAACCAAAGCGGCTGTCGGTTGGCGGACCTCTCTCGGAGAAATCCGCTGAGAACACGTCCAGAATAGGAGCGGTTGTCGGATCAGCGTTCCTTTTCGTTGTGTAAATGGTAAAAATTCAACACACACACACACAAAACGAAATGCCAGCTCATAGAATGCAACACACACACACAAAACAAAACGTCAGCTCATGGTAAAAACTAAGAAAATAGCACTAAACACATCCAATTCTTAGCTAAAATATGGCAACACTTACGGCCACTCAAAGAGAGATCCGCCAGCCGTCGGAGAAAAAATAGAATTGATTCTATTCTGGCGTTTTTCCGTCGCGGATTTCTATATACGATATGTTGTGTTTTTACCAGGGTTTGCATTTGCTCATTCATGAACTGCTCATTTCTGCTCTTTTTCATTCATTTTAGAATATGAGTAAAGAATAAAGTTCTCATTTTCATTTTCGTGAAGAACTGAACAGATTTTTTTTATTCATGAAGTGAAGAAGAGCAAAACAGTTGGTGAAGAAGAATATTTTTTCTTCATTTGAAGAAACTGTTGTTACTCACCTCTTCATCATTGCTTCACTTCTCGCTCATTGAGTAATCATTTATTCATGAATTCCTCACGAAGTGGTGAGGCAACAGATGATACTCTCGTTCGTTTGGTATTATTTTGAATGGAAGCAAGGCATAGAAATGTGTTGAATATTTAGTGTGTATGTATCAGAGCTGTAAAAGATTGAATAATTTCGGAATGCACACACTCTTAATGCATTCAAAAGCTGCATCAACGAGATTGCAATCTTATGCTTCTGTAGAGTAAATGAATTACAGATGCACAATTCATCATTCTTTGAAGATAAAAGAATGCACACCCAATGATCTCTAAGGAATGGGACTTATGGAAATATCAATCCCATTCTTGTTGGCTTAAAAAATCTGATGAATGCACTCAGTTTTATCATTCTTTTCAACTCTGAAACATTAGACAGTTTATTTAGTACCATGAAATACTACTAAATATAAAGCAGCATTTTGCATTTTTGTTGTCATTTGTTTCCGACGGCCGATCTTAGTGACAGGCTTCTGTGCAAGGGCGTCCACAGGGGACAATTAACTGAAAAATTTTATATATTTTTATTTCCTATGTGTATATGTTACATTTTTGTTTATATGTTAGAAAGTTTTAAACTCTTAAGTTCTGATTTCTTATACTATGTTTACATTACCTCGAAACTACACAGTTAACTTTGAAATTGGATGCTTAACTGCATAGTTTCCCATACAAAATCTTAACTATCTCGCAAAGCAGTTAAGTTGAAACTGCGACCCAAACCATCTCATTTTGCTATGCAATACTTTGTTTTCATCAAGAACAAAAGGAAATTAAAAAAATGACAAGGAAATGTCACATAAAAAAAGCAAAAAAATATTTGAAAACAATTCCTTTTCTTTTGATGATACGGTCAAAGACCACCAGTTTAGAAATCACTTCCTACTGATGATGAACAAAAATTCCTACAAGGCTTTTATCACACATATTTTAATATTTTTATTTTTTTTTTTTACATGAAAATTAAATTTACATATGTCTCAAAATTATGTGAATCAACGAAAAATTAACGTCAAATAATTACAAAGTTAACTACGCTACTAGCAGTGTAAACACCAGAAACAGTTACCAAACTATTATAGCCAAACTGCATAGTTAAATGTGTAATGTAAGCATGATATTAGGTGGTACGAAACTTAGTTTTATCTGAGTTTTGTCACTTTTTGTTAAGATTTCATTAACTACTTATGTGTATTGTTCATATAGCAATTTTGAGTAGCGCTACGACACGCTCCGTTACGTTTGCATAACCAGCCCTGAGTAACGATCAACAACCGATTTTGTTCTCTAACTATCGTCTGTTGTGCAACTATTGTTTTTTTTAATTGTGTTGTATATGTGGAGTATAAATATTATTTGAGAAATCAACACGAAGTTCTTTGATGTGTGAACGGCAAAGTGTATCAACACTTTGTCCCTCGCAAAAGTTGCGAGGCGGCCCGCAACCTTTGTTAAAAACAATAATGATAATTTTAAACAAAGTGTCAACGCACTTTGCCAAAAGAAGCTAGAGACGGTCGGTTTCAAAAAAAGCCAGTAAGTCCTGTCTGAGTCCGTTGTCTAGTACTCTGAGTCTAAGGATGTCTGAGTCCTTATCTAACTACACTCAAAGAGCAAAAATAACTTACTCTCACCGAGTATTAGTTTACTTGAAATGAGAAATAAATCATTCTCATCCCAAGTCTAGCTACTGTCAGTTATTTTTACTAATCAAAATCTAATCTGTTCTTATATATAATTCTGTATATAATTTTAAATATAGTTCTGTTTTTATATACAATTGCAATAAAATATATAATAAATAAAAAATATATAATAAATAAAAAATATATAATAAAATAAAAAATACAAAAAAAAAAGAACATAACTAATACACAAAATAATTTTTAATAAATAACTGTATGATAACAAATAAGTAGCGATTAAAAATAAATAAAGAAGAAACTTACGAGAAATAATAAATAATATACTATTAATAGTAAACAATGTTCAATAAATAATAATAACGAATAAAAATAAAAACTAAACAGATAATTTACTATCTGAAATAAAAAATTGTTTGAATAAATATTAACAAAAACCTAGCTCATTTAAAAAATAGAAAGATGTTTAATGAATAAAAAGTTGGATATTAGGATAGGATTTTCCCATTGCTAAGTGGGAGCTTAACAATATGAACTAAGGAATTCGAAAAAATATGAAAAGATATTCAACCCGATGAAAAAAGTGGAAAACGATCTATTACCTAATGCCTGGTTAAAGCCGTGTAGGCGCGTGTGTTTCCTTTAAGAATTCTTTTCGCCTGCCACCAAGTAAGCTCATTAGAAGGATTCAAAAATAAAAATTATTCTACCGACTCTCTATAGACTGAATGATACACATTCGAAATAAAATAAGGCTAATCAAAAAAATTTTTAAAATTATAATAAACATTCATGTCTAATTAAGGTACTATCACCGTCTAGAATGCTAAAAATTAACATATATTCAACAATTTTTTTTTCACTTTCTTTATTATATATGGTTATCAAACTTTTTTACAGTATTAAACAGTTCTTGAAGATTACGAAAAAAATATTTTATTTTTATTTTCTATGAATTGTACTGTGACGACCCAAAACCAGCAGTCAATTTTGGGTGCACACGTTTTCCATCATCAAGCAGAAACTGAATTATTTTAGATTAAATTATTTATTATTATTATTATTTGCCTTTGAATTATTGTTATTCTATTATTTAATTGAATTACTGAATAATTAAACTTTGTTAAATTAATTAAATTAGATATTGAATGTAACTAAGCACCCTGTGCCAACATAAACACATAGAATAAGGTATATATATTTTGTTGGTGTGAGCAGCGGTCAATGCGGCAAAAGTACAGCAAAGCTTATCATACGATTTCAACATTTCAACATAACATTGAGCATCAACCAGAGAAAGAGAGAAACACACGTTGAAAACCAGTATTTCCCCTACCAACGATCTAACCCTAAAGCTAGGTCTACACGATACAACGGTTGTACCAATATCGGTTGCTATTTGACGGTTGTGTGCGATTATTGTATCGTTTGGATGCAAGCGTGCGACGAGTTTGTTGCAATATTGCACGGTCGAATGGTAGAATTAGCCAACTGCTGTACGATGAGCGATTGTACAGCCGTTGTATCGTGTAGACCTAGCTTAACACAAACAGTGCGACGAGAGACGCATGCATATACAAATACAACTCGAGGTACCAGCTAGCAAAGTCTAACAAGAGGCTCGACTGAAACAGTGAATTAATTGAATGGTCAGTAGCTGACGGACCACCAACCGAGAAGGAAGTTCATCGAAAAGAGTAGCTGACGGACCACCAACCGAGAAGGAAGTTCATCGAAAAGAGTAGCTGACAGACCACCAACCGAGAAGGAAGTTCATCGAAAAGAGTTGCTGACGGACCACCAACAGAAGAGGAGTTGAATAGAAGGAGTAGCTGACGGACCACCAACCGAGAACATTGACGGACCATCGGAGGAGGAAGATCATATAAATTTGGAGCAAACAAGAAGCTGAGGGCGAGGAACGCCAACACGGAGGATCGAGAAGGATTGACAGCGGAGGCTGAGGACAAAACCAAAGGTAGATATTTTTTTGTTGTGGGAAAAGAGCTATTAGATTATTTGCTAAGGCGCACCGTCAGGTCGCACGGGTGGTCAAGAAGTTAGGAAGCGCACCGTCAGGTCGCTTGGTCGAGTCTTAGAGTGGTCGATTATTTGCTAAGGTGCACCGTCAGGTCGCACGGGTGAAAAAGTTCAGGCCAGGAAGCGCACCGTCAGGTCGCAGTGTTCAAGCTAAAGAGCTACTAGATTATTTGCTAGGGCGCACCGTCAGGTCGCACGGGTGGGCAAGTGAAGACTAGGAAGCACACCGTCAGGTCGCTTGATCGTGGACGAGACTTGACTAGAGTATTTGCTAAGGCGCACCGTCAGGTCGCACGGGTGGGAAAAGACACCTAGAAGGCGCATCGTCAGATCGCCCCAACATAACTCGAGTTTGACGGACAGGGCATAAGTGGGTAGTCAGGCGAAAAGTATAGAAACCGGACTAGCACCACAGACATCAGCCAAAGCGTCAACTCCTGGTTCGCAAAGCACACAGCCAACTTCTACCAACCGGATATCTCTTGCCGCACCAGCTATAGAGCCGAAAGACCGGCAGCTTCGTTACAGTACATTTAATATAGGGCGCTGAAATTTTTCTTTTCAAAAAAACACTGCAGCTAAAAAAATGGCGGACATTTGAAAAAATCGCCTTTTTTCAACCTTTTTTCAAATTCAAAAATTTTATATATTTTTTTTTTGTGGTCAAATTGTGGCAAACTATCACACAGGATAAAAAAATAAACAAAATGCTGCAAAAATTATTAATAACGGCATAGTAGATCCGAAGATTAACTGTCCGCTAGTTAAAAAAACCTAAACTCGAATAAAATGCGTGTACAGTTTTTTTTACACCTGCGAGCCGAGCGCGCGCTTCAATTGAGTCGTTATATATCGGCACTGGCTTCGAATTTCGATTTAATATTTTGGACAGTTATTATTGAAGGTATAAAGAATCTAAAAATGTAAAAAACAAAAATTCATTTTCGGAAATTTCTAGACGGTAATAGTACATTAAAAAAAAAACATTAATCATGTTGCTCTGTTCATAACTGAACGAGCATTCAAGAAGAACGAATATAAAAATTTTTTAAAATACAAACACAAGATAATCATGCACTCTTTTATAAATTATACACACACACACATTCATACGAACAAAAGAAAAACTCACAAAACCTATTTTAAATGATAATAAAATAAAATAAATACCTTGAAAATATCTTTTTCAGTCTGCAGGTATCTCTAACTATATTTTAAAACGAACGACAATTATTTTAAATATTTTTAAATACGTGAGTTATAAAATTGTGGCATATTTTAATAAGTTTATTTCTTTTATAATTCTTAAAAAACATATTTTTTAAGAATTATATTGTGAGCTTAATGCCAAATAATTCATGAAGCAACAGGTTGCTACAACAACAAAGTTCTGATGAGTCGGAGTAGCGTCCGACGATACCATGGTCTAGTCAGCTTGGTTTAAGTTCTGCAAAGAATTGATCTTGCGCCTATTAGCTTGTCAAAGTTAGTGGACTGCTAGAACCACTGAGACTACTGATGAGTCGGAGTAGCGTCCGACGAAACCATGGTCTAGTCAGCTTGGTTTAAGTTCTGCAAAGAACTTTGTTGTTGTAGCAACCTGTTGCTTCATGAATTATTTGGCATTAAGCTCACAATATAATTCTTAAAAAATATGTTTTTTAAGAATTATAAAAGAAAAAAACTATTTTTAAATACATTTAATAAATGTAAATATGATTTTGTAAACGAAAAGTTCGTTATACTGTAAGTTAAATTGAAAAATATAAATTTTCATATGATAACAATGTTTACAAAGTTTGCACAGAAAATCTCAGGCAGTTAAATTTCATAGGTAACATTCCAGGCTCATTTTCAAAACCGTGCAAATCAATGCATACCTTTGTCCCCCCTCGACAAATTCCTGTGGACGCCCATGCTTCTGTCCCTTTGAAATTTTGTTCCTTTGAAATTTTCTGGATAATAAAATGCTTATTAACGATAAATATTATTAACAAAATGTATAAAAATTAACTTCTACGATTTGTTGTATATAATCCTTTTTCTATACTTGATATCAGCCAATGGCAACCCATCACAGTCATGCCCAACAGTCACACACACATACACAAATACACACAAAACAACTTCAGACGCAACAACAAATCCTTGCGGCTGAAGCCATCACCGACTTCATTCACTAAAATTTCAATTCGGCTGCAACTATCGATGGCTGCAACTATCGACGATCGTGGCTGAAGCCATCGGTGGCTGCATTCGTTAAAATTTCAATTCAGTGTGCATTCTTTACGTTTTGCAAATAATGGCTTGAAAACAATTTTAATCAGCCTGAAGGCTTAAGCCTAATGAGTTCACACTTTGAATGCTAAAAAAAAATTTCAGCTTTTGAATTTTTAAACAAGAGACTGAAAAGTTCATTCACACTTTTGCAGCTCTGGTATGTATGAATGTATGTATTTTGAATGGAAGCAAGGCATAGAAATGTGTTTAATATTTTGTGTGTATGTATCTTGAGCAGCATGACAATAAAAACAAAAAAAACTTTTTAACAAAAAAAAAAAAAACCAACTTCAAAATCACTACAAAGTAAAAAATAATTTTAAATAACTTTTCCCATTCATTTCTTGGTCATATTTTAAAAGCTATTTATATGTATTATAATATTGGAAATCTTATCATTTTCCTTTTTTTTATTTTGTTTTATTATCATCAATATATTCATTGCTTTATGTACATAAAAGCTTTGAAGTCGGCGCTTATCTTACTATGTCGAAATCTTTTTATTTTAATTTATTCTAATTTGTTTTATCATAAAAATATTATTAACTTTATGAATATAAAAGCTTCTTAGCGATTTTTTTTTTCTTTCAGTTGGCAATTTTTGAGTACGCTGAATGTAGCCAATGTGTTCCATGCATTATTTGTGCAGCTGTTACACACTATGTCATATTCAATATGAGCTTTACAAGCGCACCCAAACCAGTTTAGTGAGAAATTTAATGTGTACAAAGCTTTTAAAATTACTACAGTATCACCAAGGCACCAAATAGTGCACGGGTGGTAAAAGATCATGATTGTGTATCAAAGATGAGCGCCGACTTCAAAGCTTTTATGTTCATAAAGCAATTAATATATTGATGATAATAAAACAAAATAAAAAAAATGAAAATTATAAGATTTCCAATACTATAATACATATAAATAGCTTTTAAAATATGACCAAGAAATGAATGGGAAAAGTTATTTAAAATTATTTTTTACTTTGTAGTGATTTTGAAGTTGGTTTTTTTTTTGTTAAAAAGTTTTTATTTCTTGCTTTTTAGAGAATATGAAATATTTTATGTAATTGTATTCTTGAAGAAAATTTTAAACATTCCTGAAAGTTTGTTGCGTATTTTCCATTTCTGTTTCTTTACAATTAGTGCCACGCCCTTGATCTAATCCCGCCCACTTTATTTACCGTACCTTATAATGATTCTACCTAGCCCTGTGCCAAATTTCAGTTTCCAAGTATCAATATTAACCGTAATATAGTAATTTACTTAAAGTGCCACACCCTGTGTACAATCCCGCCCACTTTTTAATGATTCTACCCACCCACCTACCTGCATACCAAATATTAGTACGCTAGTGTCAATATTAACTAAGATATAGTATTTTTATAATATTGACACTCCCCTTTGTTGAATAACGCCCACTTTTTTGGCCGTAATTTGTAGTAACTGTACCTACCCATGTACTAAATTTCCGCACCCTAGTATAAATATTATTTGATATATAGTGTGTTTCTAATATTGCCACACCCATTTGTCGAATAACGCCCACTTTATTTACAGTAATTTTTTAAAACTTTGTCTACCCCTGTACTAAATTTCAGTATCCTAGTGTCAATACTATTTGAGAAACAGTGTTTTTTAATATGACCACACCCCTTTGTCAAATAACGCCCACTTTATTGATCGTAATTTGTAATAGTTGTGTCTACCCCAGTATTTTTACTGTAAATTTCAGTACCCTAGTGTCAATATTAACTGAAATACAGTGTTTTTCTTAAATTGACACGCCCCTTTGTCGAATATCGCCCACTTTTTAAAAAAAGGACCTCCGCGTTCATGGTATCTATCTGTTGACAAAAATTACGGAAATCGGGCAAGTGCTTTAGGAGTTATCGATGTACATACATTTAAAAAAAAAAAAAAAAAAAGCGGACAAACCAACGAACTTGAGAACCTCCTCCTTTTTGAAGTTGGTTAAAAAACCAAAGTGATCTGCGATTTAGTTTTGTAATCTATGGAAAGAAACCACAGCTTTGTTTTTGATATGCATGTACAGTGTCTCATATGAGGGTTGTTAGCAAATTCAAAAAATGTCTTCTATTTTCGGCGTGAAAACTTCAAAATGTATGATAAAAAAATAAAGAAAATAAATACTAGTACAAAAATATTATTCTTCGTTATAATGTCACGTAATGAAAGAATTTATTTATACACTTAAAAAATTTAATAAAAACATTTAATTGATTTTATTATTTTTTGACCAGAACAAAAACCAAAAGCAATTTTAATTTTTTTTTTATAGTAAGGAGTAATGCTAATATATATTTCAAGTTAATATTTACCAATAATTTTAATTTATATTCAGTTTTCGATAGTTTTATTTTTTTTTTTAATTTATATTTCAAGATTTAATACATTTATATTGTAAATACGTTTATTTTATTGTTCAATTAAATATTGATTATATTTTATTTATTTATTTATTTATTTATTTATTTATTTATTTATTTATTTATTTATTTATTTACATCAATGGATAAATATTCCTTACTGACTACAAAATATTTGCCTTCACCACTTAAAGTTAAATAACAATTATTGAATAAAGTTATAATACATTGAGATATTTAGAAATATTAAAATTTACCGGTAAAAATTATTTAAAAGTACCTTTAAGGCTTGTTTCGTTACCGAAAAATCAAAATCAATATAATTAAAGAGCATGTTGAATGCTAAGGCTCTATTCAGAGGAGCATTTATTGCATAATTTGTTCTAAGCATTCTTATACAAAAAAGGTCATAATTCCGAAAACTTCTTATTGGAATATTAAAATTTATCAGTTCTGAGAGTCGATGACAGTTAACAGTCCCATTAATTAAATCATGGACAAATAGAAGTGATAATATAGTTCTTCTACATTGTAAAGACTTCAAGTTAATGTATAAACATCGAGCAGTATATGAGGGGATTGGGTTACTGAAGTTTAGAGGCTTATCGTGCATATCGTGGCATATCGTGTGAAAACTTTTTGAATCCGTTCAAGACGATTTATATGAGAGCTATTATACGGACTCCATATAAATGATGCGTATTCCAATTTGGATCTTATAAAAGCAGTATAAAGCGATTTGTGCGTATATGGGATCAGCAAAAGCAGAGCTATTGCGTCGAACAAATGCAAACATGGCATAAGATTTATGTAGAATAGAATTAATGTGTCTAACGAATGAAAACTTAGAGTAAAATATCACACCTTAATTAGATATATTATCAACAGATTTTAAAGTGCAACCGTGAATAGAATAAGAGTTATTGATAATATTTTGTGATTTTGAAAATAAGGTATGAAAACATTTCATTATGTTTAATGAAAGAATATTTTTAAGACACCAAATAGAGAGATTCGACAACTTTAATTGTAAATCATAAGCGTCAGAGATATTTTTGATGGTAGAATAAATTTTTAGATCATACATTAAGTACCTTGCCTTTGAAAAACAGCTACCAATATCATTCAACCAATATCAACATCTACCAATATCGACGAACAAGATAAACAGCAGAGGACCAAAAATACTGCCTTGGGCAACACCAGAAGAAGCAATAAAAGGTACCGATCTTACATTGTCAATTACAACATAGCAAATTCTGTTTGTCAAATAAGACTTTATCCATTTCGAAAAGATGGAATGAAATCCCAAATTCGATAGTTTCGAAATCAAGATTCCATTGGAGACCTTATCAAAGGCCTTAGAAAAATCGGTATAGATCGTATCTACTTGGAATCCATCATGAAAGGCAGAAATACAATCTTCAGTGAAGATTGCAAGATTAGATACGGTTGAGCGAACCGATACAAAACCATGCTGATTCGGGCAGATTAATCTTTTTACTTCAAAATAGATTTTATTTTTAACAATATTTTCAAAGAGTTTTGAGATAGAAGACAATTTTGTAATCAGCAATATCATTTTTATTCCCACTTTTAAATATTGGGGTGATTAAAGCAATTTTCTAGTCAGAAATTAAAACACCTGGAGAAAGCGATTCATTAAAAATTATTTTTATGGGTTCGACTAAAGATAAACATTTTTTCAACAGTAAAGCCGACATACCATCAATATCAGTCTGTATTGACTGTTTCAAGTTTAAAATTCCTTCCATGATATTTTTACTTGATATCACAAGCGATCCAAAATCGATAGAAGATAATATGGGAGAAACTGTTAGCATCGGGATCATTTTCAGTTACCAAATTCGACTGAAAAAACTCTGCAAAAAGATCAGCCGATGAATTAACACAATAAGCTATTTTATTATTATAAAAAACAGCAAATGGAATGCTAGAACAATTTTTTTTAGATTTGACAAATTTCCAAAAGGCTTTAGGGTTTGAGTGTATGTTATATTCAAAATCTAAGATATATTTATTATAGAGATATTTGTTAAAAAAATTAAACTCTCTCATATAATGCTGATATCTATCAAAGTAGCTTGTATTGTGTGTTTCTTTATACTTTTTAACCCGCATCCATCGGAAATTTCTAGAAACGAAAAGTACGTTGTGCATCAATTTGATGCAGATACAAAAAGACAATATTTTTCATTGGAATATTTTCAATTTTTTAACTATTCTAGCGCGATAAGTATAAGACTATCTCTAACTGTAGAACGGCTCACTTGTTTATTTTGATATTTTAGGAAGGTAGCCAAAATTCTGAATTTAAATATGCATATTTTTTTAAATATATGAATGTGTATAAAGAATTTGCATTACTTTGATGCAAACGATAGATGCGGGTTAAAAAACTTATTCCTTAGATTTTTAAGATTTTTTAATCCTTTAGTAAACCATGGAAGCTTATG
The DNA here is from genome assembly GCA_943735915.1 of Pherbina coryleti. Classification (NCBI taxonomy): domain Eukaryota; kingdom Metazoa; phylum Arthropoda; class Insecta; order Diptera; family Sciomyzidae; genus Pherbina; species Pherbina coryleti. The sequence goes on from OX030948.1 coordinate 81,232,758, forward strand.
CGGCTTATTTAATCTTAATGGTAAATTTTTATAGCAAATATTATTAACCTCGACCTTAAAATCATAAAAGCAAGAAGTTACATCTGAACCATTAAAAATTGAATTCCAATCCACGTTTTTAAACAAATTATTTAATTATTTAATAATTATTAAATTTCGAAGTCACAACCGTTGTAGTTGAAACTTGAGATAGAATTCTTATATATATTACGCAAGCTCAAATTTTGTCCGGCGTAAGGCTTTTTAAGTACAAGTCCAATCTTAATAAATTCATTATTTCTTGGTAGGCTTAGACCTGTAGATGTGCAAACTGGACTTTTTATTTCTAAAAAATTTATATATTTTAAGTTATAGCTTATTAAAATTTGCATATAATTGCATATAATTGTTGTTGTTATGTTGCTTTTTCTTTTCTTAACAGCAGCTGAGAACAATGTTATCAAACTCAGAGCAAAACTATTCGCTTCTCACATTTCGCTCTCTTCTGTCTCTTCTTAATAGAGCGTCTGTTAACAACAAAATTAAAGTCAGAAAAATTATTATTATTTTTATAGTTGATGGGTGCAGCAAAGCGCACCAGTGGTCGATAGTTATTGATATTAAGCAAAGGAAAAGCATAAAATTCAAGCTCAATGATTAATGGGATATGCTGTAAATCTGTAGCCGAAAAAGGAAAAGGATTTTCATATAACTTATAATTAATATTATTACTTATGAAGACTAGATCGAGAAATCTATTAAGCTTATTAGCCAAAAAATTAATCTGTAATAAGTCTAAACTGAGAAAACTGTCAACAAGACAAATTTCTATTGAACTATTAACATTTGATGGCGTAAGGATATTACAATCATAAACATGAGACCAAATTAATTTATTTAAATTAAAATTCCCAAGTACGCAGAGGTGATTATCTTGAACATTATTAGATGACAAACTCATAATATTTCCGACATAAGCCATATAAATGTTTTCATTACTATTCGGTGGAATATAAGATGCACAGATAAACAGTAGACCGGACACACCCTGTACTTTCACACAAAGCTAATCCAAAAGAGTATCCGCATTTTCCAGAACGATGATCAATGTACATTATCTGTACATTATTTGGATTAATTTGCAGGAAATTTAGTTTTGTCAGTAGCAAATTATTTATTTAATTTCGATCTTAATTTTGTTAAAATAACGGATAGACTTGTGTCAAAGATCATATAATGATATTATATGATCTTTGCTTGTGTGAAGTTAGCATCCGGCGAAATGCAGCATCCGGCTAAAAAAACTTAACAGAGCTCTGTTAAAAATTTAACATTATGTTAACATTATGTTAACAGAGAAAAATGTAATAACTCTGTTAATAACATTTTTTCTAACAGGAAAGCTTAAAAAAAGCTCTTTTTATGTTACTTCATATAAAGAGTGGAGATAATTATAAACAAAAACGAATATATTACATTATTATAAACCCTATCGAATAGATTTTATATCCAAAAATTTCAAAGAAATAACAAATCAATCGCGAAGAGATTCTAAACAATAATTTAAAAAAGAAATATATTAAAATAATACCTAAACAGGAACGCCAAAAGTTTTCAAACAACAAGATATATTTATGTTTAAAAGTCGATGAGTTTTCAAAAGAGAAATACATTTTTATGGAGTACACTTTTCATTAATAAAATATCATTCTTACAAAGCAATCGCATTCTACAAAAAATTCAACTCGAAAATCGAAAAAAAGTAACTTTTGTCAAATTGCAAAACAGTACCACAAATTCTATAAATTTTAAAAACTTTTGATCAAGGTCTATAGATATGCTTAAATGCAGTGTCAACTTTGACCTTAGAGACTTTAACGAAAAAAAAAGGTTCAGTTTTTTTTATTTGAACTGGAAAAATTAAACTTTTCTGTTAAAATTTGCAAAAAATTGACCAAACTGTCAGTACCACAAATTATACAAAGTTTAATAACTTTTGACAAAATCTATAGATATGCTTTAATGCAGTGTCAACTTTGACCGTAGAGAGTTTAACGAAAAAAAAAGTGGTTCAGTTTTTTTTTATTTGAACTGGAAAAATTCAATTTTTCTGTTAAAATTTGCAAAAAACTGACCAAACTGTCAGTACCACAAATTATACAAAGTTTAATAACTTTTGATCAAATTCTATAGATACACTCTAAACGATTTCTGTTGAATTTTACGACGATAATCGTCGGCAACGCTTTTTTGACTAATAGTGTCTAAATTTACACGTACACATTTTTAAACATTTTTTGTTGGATATTGCACAGAAAATGTTTAACGATTTACGCAACTTGTGTGTAAAAGTTGAAACTCTTCGTGTTTATTTTTCAACAAAAAATGTGTAAAAATAAGCCCCTTCCTTCGTACCATTGCTCTATTTCATTACTCTTGCGTAAATAAAAGTAAGTGATAAGTAAGATATAGAATATTTTTTTGTTTTATAATATATTTTTTTATTCAGTAGTATTAAATTCAAATTGTAGTTATGTGAAAACATATGTTAACTCAGGTAGCTTATTATCACTTTAAGCTTTAATTCATTTACGAAAATGATAATTAATTTTATAATTAATTTATAAAAAATAATTGAAATAATGTAATCACTTCTAAGAAAATAAAAAAATAATAATAGAAATTGAAAACTTTTAAGTTAAACTTTCCAGCTTACTAATAATTGTATTGATTTTTTTTTATACTATTGATGTTTTTTTTTTTTTTGCCTCGAACTTCTTATTTTAAATCACGTTGATTTAGTTCAGTGATACCAAATCTTCTTCCGTGAATGAAATTACACATTTCATGTTCACCATTACACATTTTCGTGTAATTTTGCACATTTTTTGTCATATTTTAAATTTTTACACATTTTGAGTTTAACATTACAATTTTTTGTGCAGTAATTTAAACTTTTTTTGTGTAAATTTAAATTTTGCTCAACTTTCTGTTCAAAAATAAACAATTTCTGGTTATTTTCATTAAATGATACCAAAAGATAATTATTTTAGGCAACAACAGAAAATTCAACAAAAATTTACGGTCATTTTGATAGTAAATTTCAACAAATAGTTTAGAGTGTATGCTTAAATTGAGGTTTTTTCTTTGTGATATTATATGCTTGTGAAATTCAGATATGTTTATATGCGTATAAGTAGTTTTATGTATAGCTTTTTTGTTTTTTTTGTTTTTCGTGCAGGAAGCATCGAAAGCCTAAGGTAGTGTGAGACTTGAACCCAATAAACCTGCACGCTGTACTTTCGGTATTCCCTCCTGGGACGCCGCTTTGTCCTTTGTCGGGATACCGTTATGAGAACTAGTCTCAAAAGTCAGTTCATGTTTTAGTCATTTAATCGTTCACCTATATGGCAGTTTGTAGAGATGACTTAGCAGACATTCTCCACGTGATGAAATTGGCTGTTGACTGTCTTTTAATGTCTTTGCGGAAGAAATTCAATACATGAACAAAAACCCATTATTAACTGAGCCCTCAAATCCTAAGTGTTATTAAAAAGACTTTACACAACAACAAAAACGACATCATAAGCAATAAGATACAAATATCCTCTTTGCTCATTCGAAAAAATGAAAAAAATGAATTGAGAAGCCTAATTATATCAAAAATACCTTACTCATGCCTATCTACGTAATTTTTTAAATAATTGGTTAATTTTCCCGATTTAACATGGGACGCGCCCAATATGTCTATCTTTATTCATGCCTATCACGTAATTTTTTCACACAATCAGTTAATTTCCCGATTTGTAATACAGTCAAACCTGTTTTTGTTAAAAAAAAGAAAAATAATCGCAGAACAAAATAAATTTATAAACTTCATAAATGCCAAAAATGACTATATTTTCTATATATTTTAATATATATCTTTCACAATATATTAAAGAAAATTCGTATGAAAATAAAAAACATAAAAACAAATCGCATAAAAAACACGACACAAAAATAGGTTTGGCTGTTATATAAATGGCATTCGCACAACATATCTATCTATAAAGTTTTTTACCTAATCGGTTAATTTTCCCGATTTGTAATAATATGGGATGTGTCCAATATGTCTATCTCTATTCATATAAGTAATTTTTTTACATTATCGGTTAATTTTCCCGACCTGAAATAATATGTATGGGATTTGCCCAACATGTCTATCTAAATAATTGTTTTACCTTATCGGTTATTTTACCCGATTTAAATATGGGATGCGCCCAATATGAGACATTCTTTCACAAATCGTACGGATTTCGAGAAAAAAAATTTTCTTAATTTTAAAATCTCTTTATTTTTTTTTTGTAGGATCGTGTTATCAATTAAGTCAAAACCTGTATCGGGATTTTAGCTGAAATTTTTTTTTTTCGTTTTTATAATTTTTTAAATGTTTGATAATATCGTGTAAAATTCAAAAACACCTCATATTCAAAGTTCATTATCTCCGGATCCACTCATCGGATCAAGTCCATTTTTATGTCAATTTTTTTGTTGTTACACGGGCCTTTCAAATATTTATTTAAATAATTTTTATTTTGCTTATTTTATTTTGTAAATAAAAATTTTATTTTTTGAACGATATTATTATGGTCGTCCCCAAAACGAAATTTTTTTTTAAAAATACTGGCTTTTGCGCTGTTCTTTAATCTAAAAAACGAATGTCTTATAAAAATGGAGACTTCAACAGATCAAAAGATATTGAACAACTCCCAGTGCGCGACGCGCCCGACGCCTCAAAACGTGTCCGGTTCACGCCGTATAACCAGCTTTTCTCGGGACTTTCACACATTTAGTTGTCCCCAAATTGTTCGAGATGTCAGAATTTTATGAACTCATGCACCGTTTAGATGAATATTCGAAATAGTAATGAATATACTACTGAATTATACACAAAAGAATGTTGTCATAAGAAAATTTATTTTGAATAGATAACATAATTCTACACGTTATAAAATTTTCGACTACGTATACAACAATGTTTGTAGTTATTTCATAACTTGAACTTGTGTGAATTGCTGTTGCAGAGAAAAGTGCTTTGCTTTTGCTGTTTTTTGCGTTATTGGTATTATGCAATGGTAGGACAATGTTCCTTTAACTGTTAAGGCCTTGTCAAATCGTGTCTTTAACTTCTTTTCTTCTTTTAAATATTCTTCATTTTCCACGAATTGAAACGCAATATTCGGCAGAGCCTTAGTTGCCCACTCGAACAACTATCTTGGCGTTTGGATGATTGCTTTTTGCAGGCTGGCCCTATTTTCATCAAGTTCGTAAAAGCTGACAATTAAATCAACTACCTCTTTTTGTAATGATGGGTGGCTTTTTGGATCAGGTTCACACAAGATTCCTTTTTCCTCAGCAGTTTTCTTTGCAACAGTTATCATGTGAAACGTAGCGGAAGTAAAATGATGCACGATTTTTCGAAAAGGCCAGTTTTTGAAAATAGTCAAGATTTTCATTTGTTTCGCATGATCTTTGGTTTTGTTGAAATCATCTTTCAAAATTTGTAGTATATCACTTCCATCATCTTCGTCATAGCTATCATCGGTTACTTCAGCAGTATGAAAAATATTCTCCGAAATTGCTTTACATATGCTCTTCGTTTTTTCATGCGAATAGCGCTTTTGATGAACCTTCTTTTTCTTAATCGGTGATATTCCAATCAACTGCAAACCGTTGTTGAGTGATTCAATTGCTTCAGACGTTGCTTCTTTGTCTCTTTCGAACCAAACTGGATCAACATCATTAAGAGCGTCACAATCGGCAACTTCTTCGTCCTAAACAAATTTTAAAAAATTATTTTTTATATACAAAAAAAAAATGTTTACTTTGATTTGTATCATTAAAAATCTCAATACAAATGTGAACGTAAGCTGTAAAATTAAATTATATTGTATCATACCTTTTGGTCCGATTGATGTTCATTAATAGTCTTTGTTTTCGAGGCGAACTTTGTTAAATTGAGACGACACGAATTGCAAATTTTTTGCATAAGAGACTCTTTTGTTACTTTTCTTTGCATTACACACAAATTCTTCTCTGAAAGTTTTCTTAGAGTCTCAGTCTTCCGTATCTTCGGATGAGGAGTTAAGTTAAAGGGGTTACAACAACTATCCAGTCGAATATTTGAATTTTTGCACAGTTTTGATACTTTTGGCATTTTTTTCACAATTGCCCGTATTTAATAAAAACGAATATAAATTAATCCGTATTGTCCCAGAACGCTTTGTTTGACGATCACGCAGAAACTAAAAAGTTTATGTCCAACCGCTTAAAAGAAAAAATTAACGGTACTTCTGAAAACACAAAATTGTCGCCTACACGAGTTTTTTTGGACAGACACGTTTGAACGCGCTACGTGCGGCACTTGCAGCCCGCTCGACTTGCGCTCAGAGAAATTCAATATCTTCTGAACTATTAAAGTCTCCATTTAAACTGAACATGCATTTTTTAGATTAAAGAACAACGCATAAGAAGATATTTTTTTCACCTTTTTCCGTTTTGGGGACGACCATAATAATATCGTTCAAAAAATAAAATTTTTATTTACAAAATAAAATAAGCAAAATAAAAATTATTTAAATAAATATTTGAAAGGCCCGTGTAACAACAAAAAAATTGACTTAAAAATGAACTTGATCCGATCAGTGAAACCGGAGATAATGAACTTTGAATATGAGGTGTTTTTGAATTTTACACGATATTATCAAACATTCAAAACATTATAAAAACGAAAAAAAAATTTTTCAGCGGAATCCCCGATACAGGTGTCTATTAATTTTTCAAATCAAAGCTTGAAACAAATTTTCAAGAAAATCTACATTCTTAAGTCATAATAGGTGTACGATTTGTAAAAGAATGTCTCATATGTCTATCTTTATTCATGCCTATCTAAGTAATTTTTTTTGCATAATCCGTTAATTTTCCCAATTTTATAGAATATGACATGTGTCCAAATTATCACTTGGATATCTTATCTCATCCCTACCTGTCTATAAGATCAAAAAAGTTCTGAGACTAAGACTCAGTTATGTCCCAGGCCAATCCTTTCAATGATGGTGCTATTTATCGCCCTGTCATATCGAATATCACAAATTGAGAAATTCGGCCCCTAATATTGTCCTCTTAATTTTAATTGTTTTGGCAAATTAAACAAGTAAAATTTTCTACATTAAAATTTGTAGATGGAGGTAGTTTATGACGGTCCAATATGCACTGTGCATGAACCTGATAACTGCTGTTATGCTGATCACATACCCACTGCTGTAATCCTCCAATGTTATCAAATTGGCTGCAGCAATATAAGCAGTAGTCCTCCCCATTTGAAAATTCCAAGCAAAGTTTTGAAAGATATTCTCTATATTTGACGGTGTTAAAATTTCGTGGGGCTTTGTTTTGTTTTAAAAAGTCTTCTGCGTTTTTTAAAACTAAGCATCCACAGCTCCAATTGTCTTTTTGAAAATATTTTAAATTTTCGTTTCTAAGTGACCATTCATTCTTTGAGAATATATTATTCCATCCGTTCGTATTCGCCACTTCGCTATAAAGCTTCACAAATTGTTTGAATCCTTCAAAAAAATTTGTGGAGCGATACGACTGGGCGTATTTTTGCTGGGGGTCATAAAATGTCAATGTGCATTTTAATATGTCTGCTTTCGCCAAACACCAATGACTGTTTACAGTGACGTAGCTACGGTTGCTGGCACCCGGGGCGGAAAACAGATTTTGCACCCCCAAAGGAAGGTTATCCTTATCCTATCTAAAATCTATTTACAGAAAATGAAAATTTTTAAACATACTGTTTTTGTTTAATATTTTTTATTTTATTAATAATTTTGTTGAGATGCATCGAGTAAACATAAATAAAAACATCGATTTGGTATCTGAAAAAAATAAAAAAAAATTATTTATTGATATTCATAAATAAAATTAATCTTTAAGGTACCATCAAGATTTAAAATTTCTTCTTTTTTGCTTTTAGTGATGCAAACTTTTCGATAACTTCATCGAAATCAATGTTTTTAGCCTCTTCGGCTTCAATGGATAAGATTGAGAGCTCTGTTAGTCTTGACTGCCCCATTGTAGATCGTAAATAATTTTTTATTAATTTAAGCTTGGAAAAGCTTCTTTCGCATGAAGCGACGGACACGCAAATCGTTACAAACAATTTTAAGCAAAGTGTAAGATTTGGCAATGATTCCTCGAATCCCCACTCACAAATAAATTTTAAAAAATCTATTGAGGACCAGTTTGAGTTTGTTTCCAAGGCAATGTCTGCAGCTTTAAGGTGCCTTCTTAGCGTTGGTATTTCAATCCTCAACTCTTCTTCATTGATCTCATCATGGACAGTGACCAATCTTTGTATTAAGAGCTGCAGTTCATTTTCAGAAGCAGATAGCAAGCTCGATGGGAGGATTGCTTCAAATACATTTTGAACGTCTTCTAGTGATTTTGTTCTTGTCTGAAGTTCCGAATGAAACCTATCCAAGCACTCGAACATCGCCCTCTTGTTTTCTTCTTGTAGACTAAGTCCACAGTCTCTTGTCTGTTCTCCTGGCATCATTTTTCTGTATCGGATTCGTCTCTCAACTAATATACCACAATTTTCCGATTCAACGAGTGCTTTTTGAATTGATTGTTGCACTAGGTTAGAACGTTCCTCAAAATTAAAACGGTTCAATGCCTTAAGTTTAAGCAAAACATTATCAAGTGCCAAGTTCTTAGTTTGCAAGTACTTCTGCGTTATTTGAACTTCCCGAAGGACATCATGCCAAAAGTATAAGTAGCATAGAAATGTGAAGTCAAGGATTGCTGATAATAGGCCCTGTGCTGTTCCTCTTGTGTCAATATTTTCGTCGGGATCGCATAGAGCTTCAATCGCTTGGACAAACTTTTGATAATGTTCAGCAAGAGGCATTACAGCAGAATAGTGTGCACTCCAGCGCGTTGTTGACAACCTTTTTACTGATACATTAGTATGACGTATTAATACATCCCATCTATGAGTGGACGCAGAAAAGAAAGAATACAGCCGTTCGAGACAACCAAAAAATGTGACACATGATGAATTTTGAGCGAAGGCATGTTGACCGCACAGATTTAAAGAATGGTCTACGCATCGTATAAATACTGCCTTTTTATTCTTTTCTTTAAGTTTTTTTCTGCACTCCCCCGTGAATTCCAGACATTGTAGCAACATTGTCATATCCTTGGGCACGACACATCATAAAATCTAAACCATCACTTTCAATTTTATTTAATATATCTGAACTGATATCAACGGCTTTCTTGCCCATAATAGTAAAAAATCCAAGAAATACTTCCTTAACTTGTACTTCACCATTGGTTATTTTAACATACCTAATAACTTCCGACATTTGATCCACATGTGACACATCTGGTGTACTATCAAACATTACTCCAAAATATTTAGCAGCTTTTATTTCTTTGATAAGTTTGGATTTCACATGATTAGCTAATACACTTATAAATTCGTTCTGAATGGTTGGTGAAAGATAAGAATGTTGATATTTGCAATTAGCTTGTTTTAAGTTCATAAGGTGTTCTTTAAGGACTGGGTCATACTTTGAAAGGAATTCAACTAACTCAAGAAAGTTTCCTTTATTTAATGAGTCCGAATGCTCGAAATGTCCACGAAATGGCAAATTCTGTTTAGCAAGGAACAAAGTAACATCAAGAAGTCTATTGAGTATGTTTTTCCATTTTTTTTATTCATTTTCCACAATTGTTATATTTTCTTCGTCAATGGTTTTGTTTAGTCTCAGCCGTGTTGATAACGTTTTCCACATTTCAAGAAAACGCAAGTGCTCTATGGACTTCTCATGATCGTTTATTTTAGGATTCAGCTTCCACCAAGCTTGGAACCCAGTTACAAATTTAGATGTGCTATCGGTTATATTAACGTTGAATAGTCGGCAGCAAAAGCAATACAATTGCTTACTGAAAGGTGAGTAAACCATCCATGATCGTAAAATTTTTTCATCATTAGGCAAAAGTTTGTAGAACCAATCTTTTGAGAGCTGGCGAGTCTGACCTTTAGTATTGTCCCCAGGACGACGAACTACTTCGAAAGGCCCATCTTTATTTTGAAAAACTGTATTTCCTCTTTTAATAATTTCTATTCTAATGTGATCTTTTAGGGGTATCTCCCAAAACGAGACATCAAGAAAAATTCTCAAGCTACTCTCCTCTTCGTGTTCCATCATATTTGAAGTGTTATGCCTACAATCAGTTCCATGAATATGTTTTTCTTCTTCGTCCTGTGTAGACTGCATGCTCATTACGGAAGTATCAGGATTTACCTTTTTAGAATAAGAATATTCAAATTGAAAAATTGTAACATGGTGCGAGACCAATATAACTGCAAATTTCTCAATGGTGTCCGCTAGTCATATAGTTCATAACCACTTAGATATGGTGGTGGAGTGGATGAGCATAGAAGATTCTCCCCTGCCACTCAGACCTCTGTCCATTGTGCCATTTAATTTAACCACTTCATTTAAAATAATATTACAACTATGTATATAAATTTTAGAAATTATTTTTACTGCAAACACAGATACATAACGTTGATTCTAAACTAAACTAAATTTAAGAATTTGGAGATAAAGTTTTTTGACTACACGTCCAAATAACAATTCTTGATTTTATTCAAAATTTATCACTGGTTATAATAGGGTGGGCGGTTTTTTTGAAATATCGTTTTTACATGGATTTTCTAGAAGAGGTCAAAAAAAGAAGTCCAGGAGTGTATTTTTTTTTTATTCTGATACTAAAATTAGTTTTTAGTTTTGAGCGAAATCGGTCAATCTAAAACGAATTTTCAGTCCATCAAAAGTACAAAAAACGTCATTTCCTATGTTGACGATTTTACGCGTTTGTATGACGTTGTATTGAAATTTTTAGAATTTTGATTTGCTGTAACTTTGTTTTTAACCGATCGATTTTGCCCAAAATTTGCATGGCGAAATTTTTAAGGCAAGAAAATCTATTTTTTGGCATTTGATTAAAAAAAACTAAAGTTTTGCGGGGAAAACCCCCCTTTTTTGAAAACTAGTTTTACATGAATTTCTAATAGAGCATAAAAAAATGAGAACACGGGTGGATTTTGTATTTAATTTTGACTGATTATTATGACGTTTATTGTGCACTCGATGGGCTGTATCTTCGGTTTGAATGGACCGATCTCTGTAGAAATGTAGTTTTGGTATTAGATTTAAAAAAAAAAACGAAAGGCTAGGGGAGCTCTAGTACGAAAATGGCAAAAATTTCATAAAAACTCAAATTGTGGGGGGTAAATTTTATTAAAAGAAATACACCACTGAGTTTCTTTTTTTTTCCTCTAATAGAAAATCCATGTAAAAACGAGTTTTCCAAAAATCGGCCCACCCTTGTGCACAACATTAAAAAAAAATATTTTTTCAATAAATACTGAAAATTATTGAGATATTTGCAGCTACTTTAATAACGCTTTAATTTTTGCATATGCATATATTAATTTAAACGAAACGGCTAAATATCGTTTATAGAAAGGAAAGTTAATGAATTAAGCAAAATTAAATGTATTCGCAAACCAAAAGTTTTAAAGTGAAATTGGTGTTTATTTGTTTCTTTTGAAATCAAATTAATGCATATCAATTTTAAATATTGACAAAACGAGTCACCAAAAATAGTTTATGCATTTACAAATTTTTCATGGGAAGCATGTTTATATTTTTTATATTTACATGAGGAGGCACCGCTGCATTGCTTCCAGATTTATTGACAAATTGAAGCATTGATCCGGCTAAATCTTTTAATTCCTTGGAATGTATTATTTTGGCCTTTCTTTGTTGGCATCCACTTGGCCGTTTTGGCTTAGCAATTTTATTAAACATATTTAAAACAAACACAAAACTCGCACACTTTTCACTGTTGAACAATTCTAGTTGGAAATTAATATGGGACAAAGATACACGAATGTTCGGTTAATATCAATTTCCCGCTCAAAAATTTAAATTTCTTCGTTAAAAAGCTCATATTAAACCTATTGTTCAGTGCCTCTTAAACACTGAATGTTTGTGAATACAAAGCTCTCAAAGTATCAAAAAACCATTGCATACTTTTACTTTGTGAATACAAAACTCTCAATTAATCAAACATCCATTGCATACTTTTAGTTCCTATTAAGTTACATAAATGTATTCATATAGAAAAACTGTATGTTATATTTTTGCGACACCAATCTATATAAAATATACTAGAATTTGTAATTAATCTTTATGATAGTTGCACCCCTCATCATTATAATAAATAAATAATAAATAAAGTACATTTTAATACAATTTTCCACTATTTATATTGAAAACAATTTTTTTTTTGTAAATTTTTCACCCCTAATGACTGTGCACCCGGGGCGGACCGCCCCCCCCCCGCCCCCCCCTTGCTACGCTACTGACTGTTTATATTTACAGGATATAGAACAATTTTAGAATTTATATTAATTTCCATATCGAGCCATAACCGCCGATAAAATGTATCCCACAAACTCGAAATTTTACAGGGGAAGGTTTTTTTTAAATAAAATCATTTAATTTTATTTAATTAAATACATTTTAATTAAATTACACTAATTTTGCATGTAATACATTTAATTAATAATTTTAAATAGATATTTGCATCGATTTCGATAAAAAAACAAAATCGATTATGGTGTGGGATACATTATTTTGGCGGTAATGGCTCGATATATGATGGGAAATGAAGTTTTAAGATATACTTTTCCTTTTCCGATTTGTTCTGCAAGTCGTTGATATATTTGTCAGTAATTACAGCATCATTGAAACATATATCCTCCATTTTTGAGTTTTTAATAAAAATATCCAAAAAATAGTTCATGTGGAAATCATCCAACCATTTGGATGTCTCCTTACTATTTTTGGTTATCAGGCATTCATACTTTGTTTGTGTTAATATGTAGCTGTAAGCACGACCATTTGAAGATATTCCACTCCTTACACAAACTAAATAATTTCCACCCAATGTATTTCCTTCAATTTTTTTGTATCTATCAGTATTTCGTATAATTCCATTCTGATATTTTAATAAATCCGATTTGGGTGTATTTTTGTTTGTGTCTATTGACAATGCGTCTTTAGCTCTACTTAGAGTAAGAGCTTTTTTCAATCGACTTTTATCACAATATCTTTGATGTTGTGAAGCTTTGGTGAGTTTGTTTTTTTTTGACCAACACTCTGAAGCAGCAGAATTTTCTTTTCTTATATTTTTTGACGAGCATCGCTTGTTTGGTATGCTATATTCCGTTTCCGAGTATTTATAATCAATTTTACTCTTCATTAAACGTATAAATCTCCCTAATTTTACGGGAAGCTTTCCCATTTCTATATTCGCTGCCAGACAAAATGATTTAACCATGTTAAAATGTCCCTCTATACGTCCATTCGTCAGATGTGCCTTGGCGTCAAAGTTGTAGTGTTTGCCATCATTTATAACATTCGACCACAGAGGTAAATAAGGTTTTGAAAATTTGTATTAGGTCCGGGCAGTAGAAAGGGTTTCTCTTCGAATTTTCTTTTCTTTTGCATAATTTTTTTTATCCTGTATGTTTTTTTCCACATATTCCAATATATTAAGAAAATCTTTATAATAAGAGCTATTTTTATTGTAATGATTTTTTAGAAAAAATGATAATGTAAATCTCTGTATAACGTGTTTTGTGTATGGCAACTCTTGGTCCGGCTTGAGATGTGGTAATTTATCGATAACTGCAGCTAATTTTGTATCTTGTATAAGTGCAGCCAACTTTGTGCTTTTGTAGCTGCGGCCATTTTTTGTAACTTCCTCTTTCCTGTTTGATTTCAACGAAGCAAGTCGCAACAAAATAAATACTGGAAAATAAATCATTATAAATCTCAGAAGTGGGATACGGAACAATTAAAATAAAATATGGCGAATAAAAAGGAAATGTTAGATTTGCTGATTAAGGCGAATATTGCGGTTCCGGCCTCAGCTACAATTTCCCAAATAAGAGCCATGTATCAGGAACTTGGTACTGATGGTGGAAATGGGCCAATGAAACCCGAAGGCGCAGGAGGTGCTAATAGCATTAATGTTGATGATGGGCCGACAGGCAATGCAGGGGAGGAGGCGGAGTTGGAACGTGAACTGGTGGTGCTCAGGAAACAACGGGAAGTGATGATGCTGAAACGGGAGTTGGAACAGTTAAAAATTGAGCCACAATCTGATTTTTTTTTTTTTTATTTTTTTTAGCTTTGAACCAAGGATTTCAGGTGGAATACCTATTCAGTCAAGTCTGCCTTGGTTCGAAATGGGGTGATAGTTTAGTGGGAAGGAAAGGGCAATCAAGTGAAACATGTGTAGAATGTTCTAAGCGTGGTGGAAAGCCAAAGAAACATGTGAATTTGAATCAGAGGTAAGTGTTATGCCTTTACCTCAGTCAATTCAAGTTATAAGGCAATCTCATCCACAAACTTCTCTACCATCAACTACAACTTCAAGTCGTAAATATTGATGAATTTTAAATTTCAGTTGATTAGAAATGAGGAGAGAAAATTTAGAAAGGTTTTAAAGCGAAGGACCATGGCCTGGCCGGGAATCGAACCCGGGACCTCTGGGGTGGCAGTCGAGCACGCTAACAACTCGACTACCGATCGCATAAAAATGATATGTGCTCGTAAATTTTTAGATGGCACTGCAAAAATGTTTGTGCGCACTAAGGTTGTATCGAGCTACGAGGAATTAAAAAATGCTTTGCTTGATGAATTTGCTCATAGCCTCACTTTGTTAGAAGTGTATGAGCAGCTCAAAAGTCGTCGGCTTAAACCAAATGAAACCATTCAACGATACGTAATGGAAATGCAGCTTATTGCAGCAAAAGCAGACATCCCAGAACGAAGTTTGGTAGACTCGATCATTATTGGTCTAAATGATGAGTCTGGTTATTCAACGCTGCTATATGATGCTGAGACTGTGCGTGAGTTAAAGGCTAAACTCGAACGGTATGAGAAACTACGAAGCTGTTCACAACAACGTACTAAGGCTGGCCCTTCTGCTGCCCTTCCGAGACAACGAATCACTGCTGCTGCTGCCACCCCTTCAGCCACTGCCGTCCCTTCTGTACCTGCTGTTACTACTGCTGCTGCTGCCTCCGCTTCCAATAGAGTGGAACCCAGATGTTACAATTGTTCGCAATTTGGGCACTTCCAATCACAATGCCCCAAACCGAAGCGGCCAATGAACTCGTGCTTCAGATGCGGTGAATTAGGACACTTTCATCAGACATGTCCACGTAAGCGAGGAGTCGTTGCTGCTATTGACGGAGAGTTGTCAGCTGGTGAGCTGACTGAAGAAGAAGGAAAATTAATGGATATAGTTAACGTGATGCAGATGGTAAGTGTTGCTTTCCCTACTCGAAGAAACAAACACACTGAGGTTAAACAAATTCTTTCACTTTTTGATTCTGGTAGCCCGAGGAGCTTCATTAGAAAGTCTGCAATACCATTTTTTATAAGCAATAAAAAGCAATGCACCAATCTTAGAGGAATAGGTAACAATCAGTTGAAGATCTGCGGCAAGATTTTGTGTGCTGTGAAGTTTGGAAATCGAATTGTAACGCATATGTTTTTGGTTCTTCCAGATTCAGACATATCGCTGCCTCTATTGGTTGGACGTGATTTGCTCCATAAATTTAATATTTTTTTATGTAAGCGTAAACAGAAAATAAGATATGAAATGAATTTCCTTTTAAGTTTAAAGAATAAAACATCATTATTTGAAAACAGTGTGGTTGATTCTTTTGGTTTGAGGAATTGTTCTGTGGTTAGTGATGATGGGAAGAGTGGGAGTGCGGCAGGTGTGGACGTTTTGATTCAACCAGAGGTAAAGGGGAAGGTAAAAGACGATTTGCTAGATGGAAATGGTTCTATACAAAATTTATTAGATAGGAATATTGATGTTCTTATGCACATATATGCTGTGGAGTTAGTAGGCAGTAGTAAGTTTTATTTGGAAAAGTCCTGTAGTCAAGATGAACACTACGCAGGTTCAGGATTTTCTACGAATACTAAAGTAAGACTAAATATAGATGTTGACATTAACCCTGACCTGACGAAGGAGCAGAGAGAAGCATTTAGGTTAATGATAAATGACACTTACCTTTGCCCTGCACCTGAAGTAGCAATTGAACCATACAATTCGAAAATGAGGATCAATTTAACAGACGATACGCCTTTTTATAGTGCTCCTCGAAGGCTTGCTTATAGTGAAAAGATTGAGGTGCAAAATATTAGAAATGATTTGATAGAAAAAGGAATAGTGCGGTATAGTAATTCACCTTATGCATCGGCTATTGTTTTGATTAGGAAAAAAGATGGTGAAGGGAGACTTTGTGTAGACTATAGACCACTAAATAAGAAAACTATAAGGGATAATTTCCCGATGCCATTAATAGAAGATTGCGTTGAGTATTTAGAAGGGAAAAAGTACTTCACGGTGTTAGATCTGAAGAACGGGTTTCACCAAGTAGAAATGCATGAGGATTCTATTAAGTATACCTCTTTTGTGACACCTGGAGGACAATATGAATATAAGAAGATGCCCTTCGGTTTGAAAAATGCTCCTGCATTTTTTCAGAGATTCATCTTTGAGATTTTAAAGGACCTTATACATGCCAGGAAAATAGTAGTTTTTATTGATGATATAGCGATTGCTACAATTGATTTTAGTACTCATATAGAGATTGTTAAAGAAGTTTTGCATAGGCTTTATACTAGAGGTTTGGAGCTTAAGATGAGCAAGTGCAAGTTTGGTTATGGTGAGATAAATTTTTTAGGTTATACAGTGAATTCTAATGGTATACGTCCAAATGAAACACATCTTAAGGCAATCTCTGAGTTTCCTCAGCCTCAGAATTTGAAACAGGTACAGCAATGTCTAGGTCTTTTTTCTTATTTTCGGAGATTTGTTCAGTCTTTTTCATCGGTGGCAAAACCAATTACCAACTTATTAAAGAAAAATGTTCCATTTAAATTTGATGAAAAGTGCGTAGATGCTTTTAATTTTCTCAAGAGTAATCTTCTAAGGGCCCCTATTTTAGCAATCTATAGTCCTCAAAGGATTACTGAGCTACACACTGATGCAAGTAAATTAGGTTTTGGTGCGGTCCTTATGCAAAAGCAGGATGATGGTAGATTACATCCTGTGGCTTTTTTTTCTAAAACTGCTACGGAAGGTGAATCAAAACTACACAGTTTCGAATTAGAAACCTTGGCTATAGTATATGCAGTAGAGCGTTTTAAAACACAGCTTAAAGGAATTCCATTTACTATAGTCACTGACTGTAACGCATTGGCACAAGCCTTACAAAAGAAACAAGTAAACCAAAGAATTGCTAGGTGGGTCTTTAACTTAGAAAACTATGAATACAAGGTGAAGCATCGTAGAGGGGAAGAGATGGGTCACGTGGATGCACTGAGTCGATGTCATTTGGTAAGTTCAGAAGGATTAGAGGAAGTAGATTTGAATATACAGATCACGCAGAACCGCGATCATATAATACGGTCAATAAGGTCAAAGCTAGAAAGGGGCGATGTCCAACATTTTGAACTTCGGGATGGATTGGTATTTAAGGTAGGGCATGGAGAAAGTCAACTGTATGTTCCAACTGAAATGGAACTTAATATAATTCGACTAATACATGAGAAGATTGGTCACTTAGGAATTGAGAAAACTGCGGCTGAAATTAAGAAGAATTATTGGTTCCCTAAACTTAAGAAAAAAGTAGATCGATACCTTAAAAATTGTATTAAATGCATTATTTATTCACCCGCGGCCCGAAAAAATGAGCACAACCTTTATAACATCCCTAAAAAACCTATTCCTTTCGACACTATACATATCGACCATTTTGGCCCTTTGCCTTCCGTGCGGTCAGTTAGGAAACATATTTTGTTGGTGGTAGATGGTTTTACCAAATTTGTTAAGTTATATGCGGTCAAATCAACTAGTGCGAGAGAGGTGTGTGCTTCATTGCAAAAGTATTTTGATAACTATAGTAGACCAAGACGGATAATAAGCGATAGAGGAACTTGCTTCACTTCTGTAGAATTCGGGTCATTCGTTCAAAAAAATAATGTAGAACATATTAAAGTGGCGGTAGCCTCGCCACAGGCTAATGGGCAAGTTGAGCGAATTAATAGAGTGATTAAGTCCATGCTCGCTAAGCTTTCTGAACCAATAGATCATTCAGACTGGGTGAGTAAGTTATCTGATGTAGAATATGCTATTAATAACTCGGTACATTCGTCAACGCATAAAACTCCAAGTGTTTTACTCTTTGGTGTGTCTCAAAGAGGAAGAGTGGTGGACAAACTTACACAACATTTACAAGATAAATTAGTAACCAAAGTAGGTGATATTGAACAAATCCGTGTTGAAGCTTTAGAATCAATAGAAAAGTCGCAAGAGTCAAATATGAGATATTTTTTAAAGCGTAGTGTACCAGCGAAAATTTTTAAAAAAGGGGATTTTGTGGTGATGAAAAATGTGGACACTAGCATAGGCACGAATAAAAAGTTGTTACCGAAGTACCGAGGTCCTTATGTCATAAGCAAAAAACTACCAAATGATAGATATGTTTTAAAAGATATTGAAAACCATCAGGTAACTCAGTTACCTTATAATGGTGTGGTGGAATCGAATCGTCTGCGTCTGTGGCTTTCTCAACCAAAGGAATATGAACAAGAAAGCGACACTGACCCTCTGCATATACCCTAATTGTTTGAAAAAAAAAAAAAAAGATTTCTTTGTAAACCATTGATCGAGGTCGATCAAGAGGTCAAGATGGCCGAGCTGTAATGATTTTTTAGAAAAAATGATAATGTAAATCTCTGTATAACGTGTTTTGTGTATGGCAACTCTTGGTCCGGCTTGAGATGTGGTAATTTATCGATAACTGCAGCTAATTTTGTATCTTGTATAAGTGCAGCCAACTTTGTGCTTTTGTAGCTGCGGCCATTTTTTGTAACTTCCTCTTTCCTGTTTGATTTCAACGAAGCAAGTCGCAACAAAATAAATACTGGAAAATAAATCATTATATTATACTGAATGTCAGTAATCTTCCGATTATTGCTCATATTTTCGATGTCCTTATCGGAACTTTGTCTTTTACCTTCTGTGGACAGTTCTGTCAAACGTATAAATATTTCTTCTATCTCAACATCCATTGTTGGATTTAACAGAAGCTCACAAAAATATTTGTGCCAACTTAATATATTTTCGTAACAGTTTTCGTGATAAATGTAAGCAATCATTTCCTTTATTTTGTTTCCAAATGAATTTGGAAGAAGATTATTAACTTCTTTTGTCACATTATGCTGAAAATGTGAAATACATAGTTTTAAAACTATATAATTACATAAAGTAGTAGATTGCTGACATTTGACCACTTCAAAAGTTAAATTTATGTAGCTTAAGAGGTCCATTTTGTTATAGGCAAGGCAAGCAGCATTGAGGAACGCCATACTAAAATCTGTTACTACTGTCGTAAGTACTGGCCATGCATTAAGTTCTATACATCTGTTACGAAAAGACGATAGCCAGTAATTAACAGAGTTTTCATCGTGCCGGCACGATACTCTTTCCGCTATGGCGACGGTCTTTTTGTTTGGTGTTTTAATTACCAAAGCGTAGTAATATATCATTTTATCCGCTGCTGATAGATCTCTTACGGTATTGCCAGTTGCATCCAGGTGACCAACTATATCTTCATGAGAAGAAACAATTTTGGCTAAGTTTATTTGGCGATCGCTATACATATGAACGTCTAGAGTACGTGAGGCTTGTTGAACATAAACATCTCCACTTTTTCCCTCGTCATCCAAAAGAAGAAGAACGTCTTGAAAAACGTCTTTATCATAATCCTTCTCAGATATCGCTTCGCTACGTATTTTTCTTATGGTTGAGTCCGAACATATGTTTTGTAAATTTTTTTCCTTCATTAGTAATTCCTTGTCACACATCTTAACTGTGAGTTCACGATATTCTTGAGGATATAAACTTAATAATTTCGTTTTTAAAAGCTGTCGTTGCTTTCCTCGAACCTGTCTAGTTAGAAAAGAGGAGTGACATTTTGTTCCTTTGGAAATAATTGGAAGTTCAACAAATTTAGATCCAAGTGATATTTTTGGAATATAAATATCGTATGTTCGGCAATTATCGTGCCTACATTTCAAAACAATTTTATAAAGAAAATTAACTTGTTTAGTCTTTAAACTTGCAACAAGTATGCAAGTTGTTAATTTACTTAACCACTGTCTAAGACAATGCAAATAGTCAACCGATAGCTCGTTGGTTTCTTTTTGTACAATCTCGTAATACTCCGATATGTTCAGATGGAGATTTAGGTTATTTCGACCTGTTAATGGCGATTCAGAGCTAAGTGTTGGTAGCCTTTTTACTTTCATTGGTGGCTCAAAATCATTTAGTTAGTGGACTGGATATATCCTTCTGAAGTGGAAATGTTGATAGCACATTGATACTATTGACTTGTATAAATTTCGACGGCGATGAGGGTGTTTCTAAAACGGGTGTTTCTCCTGATGAAGAGATAATATCATTTTCTTGAGGCAATTGTAGTGAAATAGTGTACGTTTCTTTAGTTTTCTCGGTATCTATTTCTACCAAGCTTTCTTCAGATTGGATATCAGCGAGTGGGGTTAGTGATTGAAACAACTCCACAGGTAATTTATTTATTTATTTGGCCATTAATTGCCAAACAAGGCAATTACTTATTTTATCTTAATTTAATCTAACTTAATCTAACAGAGTTTTTTTTTTTTTTTCTTATGATTAAGGTGAATTGCAAGGTGGGCGTATCCGCCCACAGGATTGACATTTTTTTTACAAAACTATACCTTAAAGGGATATTCTTAGAGATGAGATGAATATAAAGGGGAGAGGAGGGTATGAGGAAGGGAAAAGTATCTTGTATAGATTTGTTTTGAAGGAGACTTTAGATATGGATGGTGAATAGCTGTCGCTGATATTATTAAATTCTTTACAACATCTATTGATTGGCTCATTATTGGCGTATATAGTATGGTGCTGATACTCATATAACGTTCGTGTGTGTCTTGTACGTCTTGAGGGTTCGTTGAATTTTATCTTATTTGATATATAATCACTATCTATAGCACCGTTGAGAACATCAAATGTGAAACATGAGGTGAGTAATGTTCTTCTGGATGATAGGGGCATCAAATTAAGTAAGCTAAGCCTATGCACATAAGTTGGTAGGGTTTTGTATTCGCGTGGGTTGTAGGTGTTTCTTAGAGCAAAAAGCAAGAACTGCTTTTAAATAGATTCCAGTCTCTCACTGTGTGAATCGAAAGCAGGATTCCTAATAATTCATCCATATTCAAGAAGTGGACGTACTAAAGAACAATGTAACGTTTTGGTTACCCATACATTTTTAAACTCTTTTGCGCGTCGTTTTATGAAACCAAGTTGTTTACTGGCTCTTGATAGGATTTTATCATAATGTAGATTAAATCGCAATTTACTGTCTAAAACGACTCCGAGATCAACGATATTGTAGGCATATGTATATATAACATGCCAAATACGTGGTGGTATTCGTTGTTAATCACCATAATACAATAAGTTGTAACCCTACCTTAAGGTTTAGTTTTAAATAACCTGTAAGCCACCCTGTCAAGAAGTCAAGCCAGTAAGGCAACACTTTGATGACAGCCATTTTGATATTATAAAAGAGGATAAATAAAATGTATTCATTGTCGTTTAACTTTCAACGAGTGTGTTTCGATTTCATCAGAAGTGGGATTCGAACAATTAAGTTTTGAAAAATTAAATTTTTTTTTTTTTTTGCTTTTGTTATTGCCTCGCAACGATTAAATTAAATGAATACTGATAAGTTTGTCGATCCCGACGAATATACTTCGGTGCAGCTGAAAGCATGGTGTACGACGTTGGGGCTGAGCACCAGCGGCTCTAAGGCTTCGCTGGCTGCAAGACTCGGCGAATTAACATTGCAGGAGCGTGGATCGTGTCCACAAATTGGTACTGAAAAAAGCGAGCAGCAGGGTGCTGAAAAGAATGCAGGCGATGATGAAGTCAAGACAACAGTACAATGTCAAGGCAGCAACGATGACGCGGCAGTTGAAAAAGTTCTAAGTAGCAACAACTACAATGTTACGGTACAAAGCAGCGACAATGGTGTTAATTACAACAACGACAATGTAGCGGTACAAAGTCAAAGCGGCGACGATGGTGTGATATTTAAAAAAAAATTTAGCAACGACAGCAGCAACGTAGCAGTACAAGGTCAAAGTGGTGACAAAGGCGTGATGTTCGAACAAAGTATAGACAACAACAACTACAACAAAGCTGATGAAATTCAAGCACGTTTGCTACGCAAAGAAATAGAGTTGTTGAAGTTAGAGAAGAGCTTATTGGAAAAAGAAAAAACTATGTTGAGCACAAAATTAAATGATAACGAAGGCGCGGCAAAAAATGAAATTCCATTCAGTACACTCAAAGAAATTTTTTCAGACTACGATGGCGGCCAAGGTTTTGGTTTGTGGCAGTCTCAGTTGCTTCATTACCGCGAAACACTTAAGATAAGTGATGCAATGTTGTGCATTGTGATTCGATTAAAGTTAAAAGGTAAAGCAACTTTTGCAGAAAATGTTGATGAGGTTCTACGAGAAATGAACGCAGCATTTAAGACAAACGAAAGCAAACTAGAACTTCGTCGCAAACTACAAAAACGAACTTGGAGCGCTCAAGAGTCTTTTGCAAATTATTTCAACGAAAAGTGCTTGTTGAGTTCTGGGCTGGACTTAAGTGATGAAGAACTGATGGAGTACTTGCTAGACGGAATACCGGATAAGCAGTTACAAACGCAGGCGAAGTTACAAAATTTTGTAACAACAACAATGTTAGTCAAGGCATTTAAAAACATCGAGCTTCCACGTCGAGCGTCAGCAATACAAACAACAGAGCAAAAGTCTCGTATTGAGAGCGATAGGCTGAGATGCTACAATTGTAACTGCTCTGGACACTATGCAAAGGATTGCCGAAAGCCGAAAAGAGAAACCGGGTCCTGCTATGCGTGCGGGCAACAAGGGCATTTTGCGATGGAGTGCAGCCAGTACAAGAAGACGTCGTCAAAGAATGATTTTGTAAGTTATTTCAGTTTAAGTATATTAGCACAACCTAATGTAAATATGTTTGTAGAATGTTTAGTCGACTCCGGAAGCCCTATAAGTTTAATTAAAGAAGTACTGGTACCAAAAAGGGTACATTTCGAAGAAGCTACTGGCTCTTACTATGGGTTAAATAATTCAAAGTTAAATATTATTGGAAAAATTAATACTTATGTAAAAGTTTTGAATAAATCTGTGTTAATCGAACTTCTAGTGGTTCCTAACGAGTCAATTATTTACCAAGTTATTTTAGGAAGAAATTTTATAAACGCAAGCGATGCGAAACTAACAATTGGAAATGTAGAATTTACTGACACAGAATTAACATGTAATTCAGATAATGTATCTCTTAATACAAAAGCCAATAATTTCGGCTATAATACTCATTGTAAAGAAATGCACGAAGCCATTTGCCAAATTTTGGCACTAGATGTA
Organism: Pherbina coryleti; assembly: GCA_943735915.1. Taxonomy (NCBI): domain Eukaryota; kingdom Metazoa; phylum Arthropoda; class Insecta; order Diptera; family Sciomyzidae; genus Pherbina; species Pherbina coryleti. Next base: position 81,256,475 of record OX030948.1, read on the forward strand.
CATGATGACACTGAAAAAGATTGTAAGATAGGCGATGAAATCAAACAAGTCGACAAAGATTGTTTTTGGAAAATCTTTGATAGGGAGTATGTGCAACCACAAAGGCCCCATCAACCTAAAACAAGACAAGAAATAAAATTAGTATTAGAAAACAATAAGCCATTTAGTTGCAGTCCTAGAAGATTGTCATATTGCGAAAAAGCAGAATTACAAAAAATAATTGACGAATACTTCGATAAAGGGTTTATATTCGATTTCAATATGAATAACATTTTGAAGTTCTTTACCATTCAGTGAGTAATTGCTATTGGTGATGAGATTTTTTCGGGAGAAAGTTATTGTATAGCATTTTTTAACGTTTAGAAATAGTCTATTCTGATGGCACCACTGTTCTAAAACCCAAAGTTTCGATTGTAAAAAAGTCATATAAAGTTCAGAATTGATTATATGGTACATTTCTAAGTCATCTGCATATAATATATGTGAGATATCAGACAAAACATCGGATATGTCTGATATAAAAATATTGAACAGAAGTGGTCCAAGATGACTTCCTTGTGGCACACCGGATGTGACAGAAATCTCCCTGGATAGAAAACCTTGAAATTTAACAAATTGGGATCTACCGTGAAGATAAGACTTAAGCCAATTGAGAAGAGAGCCTGAGATACCAAACCTTTCCAGTTTGGAAGCTAGAATATTATGATCAACGCGATCGAAGGCTTTGCTAAAGTCAGTGTATATTGCATCAACTCGATGTCCTTTTTCCATCTTTCCTAATACATCAGAAACCATAATCATAAGATTTGTGGTAGTTGATCTACCTTTACGGAAACCATGTTGCTGTTCATTGAGTAATGGATTTATAAAACCTGTCAGTGTTTCGCATATTATTTTTTCGAACAGTTTTGGGATAGCAGATAATATGGCAATACCCCTGTAGTTTTCAACAGACCTTTTATCACCATTTTTGAATATTGGTGTGAAGTGAGATATTTTCCAATGAGACGGAAAAACACCTTCATTAAGTGATTTATTGAAGGTTATTTGTAAGGGCAAAAGCAGTGAGTCTACGCATTGAATAAGTAAATTTGGGGGAATTAGATCAGGGCCTGGTCCTTTCTTTGGATCTAGCTCGAGTATAGCTGTGTATATTTCATCACGTGTTAGTTCGATGTGATTGATTTGAGGTGATAAATTAGTGATAGAAGGGGGGATGTGAGATGTGTTTGTAGAAACACAGAAAACTTCCTTGAAATGATCTGCGAAAAGATTGCAAATCTCTTGAGTGTTAGAGGATGTAGCACTGCCTTTGAACATGGAAGAAGGGTATCCGTTTGATTTGCGTTTGATATTTACATATTCAAAGAATTTCTTTGACTGTACAGTAATTCTTTCTCCAATCAGATTAATATAAAGATTAAAGGCTTGTTTGGATTTTATAGAAAATTCTTGTGACAACTCTTCATACTTTGTTCTCAATTCATTGGTTACATTTATGGTGGATTTAATGACTTTATTCAATTTATTTCTCTGATTTCTAAGATTTCTGAGATTTTTATCTAGACATGGTTCCGAAAGATTAGCCTTTTTCTTTATTTTTGGGACATGTTTATCAACAATTGTGAGGACACGCTGATAAAATAGTGTGACTGCACTATCGAGCTCAAGTGCTGATAAATCGTTCCAATCAATAGAATCGAGACAAATTTTTATGCTATCGTAGTCAGCATTAAGAAAATCGTATACTATTGAGTTATTATATGAGTATACAAATGTTATATTGGTGGAAAAGAGTTCTGTAGATAGGGCTAAGTGGTGAAAGCTATTAGAAAATAAGTATTCAGCTGCAGGGGTTGGAACAACGTTTATTTCATCATAGGTATTGGTAAAGACTAGGTCCAGCCATTTACCATTTTGGTTTGGAAACCTGTTAACTTGCTGCAGGTCGTTAACATAGAAAGTACTGAGTAAAGTATAATCAATCGAGTTGGAGAGGTCAACAGAAAGGAGGAAGTTGTCATTCTCATCAGTGACAAAGGAAATATTTGGACGATTAAAGTCACCATAGATAATGATTGTATCTTCCTCTTTCAATGTCGTATTTAGTGATGAAATATTTTCGCACAAATCACTATAGGTAGTTTCTGTTGAATTAGGAGGAATATAAATAACACCAAAATAGATAAATTGATGATCGTGAGAACTAATTCGAGCTATTTGGTGATCATAAAGTTTGTGAGAGGTGGTTTCGACAAATTGACTAGGTAGGGAGTTATGTACGGCCATTAGAACACCACCACCACGGGATTGACCGGTGAAGGTACAATCTCGATCTTTCCGGTAGAGTGTCCAATTGTTGTCGGGAATTTCTTCGTTTTTGAAAGAGTCATTTAGCCACGTTTCTGTGAATACCAAAACATTATAGTGGCATGACTTTGCCTCAACGAAAAGTTTATTAAGTTTGCCACGTATACCACCACAATTGTGATAAAAAATGCTCTCATGGTACTGAATGTAAATTTTTTTAAGTTCTGCTGGTTCGGTTGGAAGCCCTTCCTGTTGTATCAATACCATAACGCTTGTTCTAGTTGAACCATCGATACAAGTGGAGTCAGATTTGTTATGTAGGTATGCCAAGTAGAGACGCACGTTATCATATAACCTCCGGTCTCTAAGCCGAGACATGACAAAGCGCCCTTCAGTGCTAGTTTCAGCGAGAGTTTTTGTTAGGTGGCTAAAGGTGGAAGGAGAGGATCAAGAAATGATGGTGTCATGATAGGCTTAACTACTGAAAGTATGGTTGAAACAGGGACTGTGTCGTTGTAAGAGGATCAGCGGTATTTATTGCTATGGGAGGCGTAAGTATGGAGAAATACTGGTAGTAGCAACGGGGGGAACAGGTGTGTTGCCTGGAGTGAAGGTTGCTGCATTCTTATTAAGGGTGATTTTGGGTAAAGAGGGATTTAGTACACGTGAGCGAATAAAATTTGGATAACGAACGGATGAGTGATTGTTCTGTGGGGTAGTTGATGGTGATAAGTTGAATGAGACACGTTTTTTTTTAGGATGTTAAGGCTGTGATGGCATATTAGTCTTTAATGGATGTGAAGGATTATATTTTGAGAGGGAAAATGAGGGAAAGATATTTGTTTTCAGGTTCCAATTAGGATCCTGGGAATCTGTTTTACTTATTTTAGAAGCCTGTTTATTTCTATTGGTCTTAATTCTATTACTCCTAGGCTTAGGGTGATTAGTTTGAAACTTCCTATTAGACCACTCAGATATCCGTATGTTTCCATCTTTAAGTACTCTACGAGATCCGGTCAGGAACATCCAACTGTATTTCGTGGGTATACTCACTTTAAAGCTGCTCACTTTCTTAGCTTTTATAGAAGAGGTCCTCTGGCAATCGTGAATGTTAATGTGGTCCTTTTTGAAGTAGTTTTGTACCCAACTTTCGTTTGCCTTCAGTGGAAATCCTTTAACGAAAAGTACAGTGCTGCTTTCATCATTGCACTCTTTTAGACGTTGTATCCTTTTTTCCCATTCATAATTGGTCCAGATTGTTCCGAAACGTTCGATTGCCGGTGGAGAAGCTGCGATAGATGAGGTGGAAGTAGGTATTATGGGAGGTGGTGTGACCGGAGCTTCCATTGAAATTTTTGAAGCTTCCAACAATTCTTCGAAGATGGAAGAGCTATCGAGATGGGAACGCTGTAGGTCTATACCTTCATTAACTCTGAGTGGTTGTTGCCTCACAACGTTTACAATCTCCTCTAGTGTGGAGCAGAAAGCACTGAGTTCGTCGCTGATGTCGCTCATTCTAGAGAATAACATATCGACTACTGAGGAATCAAATAAGGTGTGTGTATGTTCTGCTTTATTGGATGTAGTTTACAACAAGGCATCAAGATCATTCCGTATTGCAATCATATTGTCATGGAGTTAACGATCAGGTTCAATTTAGAGGGCAACCCAGGGATAAGTTGTACATTTTGTGAACTAAATGGCAGTTTTGCTATTGTTGTAAAATCTTGGGGTCCTAGTGGGGATTGAGAATCTAAAACTAGTGTCTCAACCATATTTTTTATATCTTAAAAATTCGTTTTAAAAAATTCTTTAAAAATTGCATATCTTTTGGATTTGACACATAAAATGACTCCAGTTTATTGCATATAACTTTTAAAACTTGAGTGCTCAATGAAGAAATGGTAATTTTGTTAGCATTCATATTTAACTCCTGCAAAGACAAAAA